>OX424573.1:16305505-16905505 GCA_949152435.1 Gastracanthus pulcherrimus
TTAAGAAATCTTGAATGAACTTCATTTCTATAAATGCTTACGAGGTAAATATTATTTATTCATTAAGTTCTATATATTTAAAAACTAAATAAAAACAATTGTATATATCATGTACAGGCGCACTCATTCAGGCATATGGAAAAGTTAATGTGATACAAGACAGTGACGTGATTAAGGGAATGGCAACTTGAAGTAAATAAGGCAATAGATTTTGAAGGGCAACGGACATTTAGAATAAGGCCAGCTGATAGAGATAACAATTGTTTTTATCAAAATCTCTGATTTTTCTTATTTATTTTTAAAAGTTTTTATATTATTGTTGCGTACATTTTTAAACGTGATAGTGCAGTAGGAAGGGAAAGAGCCCACAACCCTAAGATTAAGAGTCTCATGCTCTACCGACTGAGTCAGCCGAGCAGTAGGCCCGAAAATAAAAAATGAATCACAAAGGGCGGGGTTCCCGGGCGGTCACCGATCCACGAAGCACCAGCGTCCAACACTGCTTAACTTGAGTGATCGGTCGATCACCGGAGTGCTGAGTGTGGCGCGAATGTCTTGGTGTCCAGATTAAACTTACACACTTGATACACTCAGCTTGTCTCCTGGCATACACCTTTACACACTTCGGTGTGTATTAAGCTTCGTGCTCGATTATTGCTTGCTTCGCGCGCGTACTAGACCTGCTTCACATGTTTAATTTCAACAAAATAAATTTTCTTTTCACAGTTCCTATTTTCACTTGTTATTTAAATAATTAATTTGTTGTTAATCCACGGTTTGTTGGGTGCCATGTGTAACGGGATGCTTTGGTTGTTAAATAAATAATTTAATGCTAAAGCGTAACCTGCGAGCATAGGTCGCGCTTCCGCGCAAGCGGTTTACTGCTTTGCCTACCTTAGTCTGGCCGACGGTGTAACACCGCTGAGTTTCCTCGACACACTGGTTCTCGCGGCCTTGGAGGAGCGCGAAAACCCGAAAATTAATTAATCGTCGGGTTCGATAACATTAATAAAGAATCAATTTAGTAGCAAGTAAAATAAAATATATATTATGAGTCAAAAATAGGATAATATTTACAACAAGATTTTAACAATAACAAGGTTTAACAATCAATTGTTACGCGCAGGTCGAGCCTCGCATCCGTGTTTGGCGCGGCCGTTGACGAACATGTCATCGAGACGAAAGAAGTGTTCGAACGGACGCGGATCTTTTGTTGGGCAGCAATTCGTTGCTGAATAATTATAGGACACGGCACGCCATTCATAGCGTGGCCTTTCGTGGAAGTGTTTTTTCCTCTGGGCTAGCCCTTACTTCTTCCAATCCGTCAATGATTAGTGTGTGCATCTTGCCCGTGTTCAGCACTTAGAGAGGTGACGTTCCCCTTGTTTACGGCAGTTGCCGCAATACCGGATTCTTCCGGTCCCCGGAGGATTTTGGGTCCGCTGGGGCGTCTTCTAAGCTAAAACTGGGGCACCGTTGTCGGCCAGCCTTCCCAGCGGGCCCGAACGAGAGGAAAGTTTCTGGTGCTCCGAATCTCATCACGATCCTCTGGTGGAACTCCTTAATAACTGTTCGGGCATTTGCTTTCCGGATGTTTACCACAAACTGTTTATCCGGTAGAGGACTCTGGAGAACCGGAGCTTAGGCGATGAGCGCCTTCAGTCTGTCGAATGCGTTTTACTGGTCTTCTAGCCAGTCGTATTTCTGTACCAAGAAGACGTACCCAGAAAACGTCTTAGTTGTTTCAAATTCTTGGGCGCGGAGTATTTCATTATAGGCTCAATCTTTTCCGGATCTGGCCTGATCCCATTCCGGTTAACCGAGACTCCCAAGTATCGGACCTCTGGTTTGCCAAATATGCATTTTTTTGATTGATTACCAGTCCTGCGGTTTTCAGCCTTGTGAGAACTAGCTTCAATAAGCGCTTGTGTTCTTCGTATGTTTCTGAGATTATGATGATATTGTCAAGATACGCGAGCATGTATGCCTCGATATCTGGCCCAAGCACCATATCGATCAATCTCTGAAAGGTCGCCCGCGCATACGATAAACCGTACGGCATACGGAGAAAATGGAATAATCCTTTCCTAGGCACTTTGAAGGCTGTGATGGGGCGGGTGGACTTGTTCAGTGGTATGTGGTGGTAAGCACTTTTGAGCTCAATGGTCGATATGAACTACGATCTCTTCAACTTTCGCAAGATGTCCTGTATATATGATAGGGGATATGCGTCAGGCTTCGTCTGCGCGTTGACCTTCCGATAATCGATTCATTTTTCTTCGCCATCACCACTGGGCTTGACCAGCCACTATTAGATGGTTCGACTATTCTCTGTTCTAGCATCTCTTTCACTTGCTGGTACATTTCATGCTGAATCTTCTCTGAAACAAGCAACTATCTCTGTTTGATAGACTTGGTTGACCCGACGTCGATATGGCGTTCGATTCGCACGTGAGACCGCAGGTGTCTCCTTGGCCTTTCGACGATTCGACAAGGAGACTTTCTAGCTCCTGACGTTCCGAATCGGTGACATCAGCTATAGCCACTGATGAGATGGCGGCTACACCTGCATCTAAACTGGCGACTTCTATTTGTACTCTAGTGTGGGTACGCTTGAAGTAGAGGTCATCATCTGGATCAAGCATGGCCCTGAACTTGTTTAATAAGTTCACTACTACATAACATTCGTCGTCCAGGTGCGGTACGATGCCCACTCTTGCATTCCGTGTTTCTCCAGCGACTGTTATGGGGAGTGTGACGTGACCGACTAATGGACGATAGTTTGGTCACACCGGTCTCTCCTTGGGAGAAAACCTGTTCGATTGTGACTAGGCGTCATAATCTATCGTCGTTGCTTCAGTTCTTATGAATTGAGCTGCCACTGAGTTGACGTTTTCATTCCTCCTTTAAAATGGCCTCTCCTTCGTCCTCTCCTTTGCAGAAACGTGTTCGTTCCTCTGGTCGTTGCTTCAGCTTTGACTGGGGGAGGTGTCGATGAAGTCGTACGTCCTTCTGAACTATAAGCCGATCTCCGAGGCTGTTCGGATCCTCCTCTCTCTTCCGAGAGTCGAATCTAGTTGCCTATTCAATTAGGCCTCTCTTTCGGGAGAGAGCTCCTCTGGACGTGGCTGGACATTCACTGCCCCCCTCGGCACTTCAGCTCCGGTGGGGGTAGACGCTGCAGAGATCGTACATCCTTCTGGATGATCCGTTGGTTTCTGTGACTGTGCGGTTTCCTCCCCTTCTTCTGAAGGTGTGAAGCCCGGTCCCCGAGTAATCCGGCCTCACATTCAGGAGAGGGATCGGCTGGGCGTCCTGTTTCCTCTTCGAGGGTTCGGCTTCGATGGTGAGAGATGCTGGCGGGGCGATATAATGAGTACGGCGTCCTCACTGTCGCCGGTAATAAAGGCAGGTGTGAGAGCGAAAGAGTAGTGTGGAGTCAGCTTAGTAGTCAAGGCGCTCGCATGCCGATTGATCGATTCCCGAGCTCCGCTTTATTTTTGTAAAGTTTTTCCTTTTACCTAAGCCTCTATCCTGTTACAATATATATATATCAAACTTTAACCGAACGCATTAAGAATGTACGCATTTCATGCAAAAAAATCGAGGTTGGAGAAAATTGTCTAGCTCCAGAACAAGGTCTAGGGGCAGAACGAAACTTAGAGATACTTTTATACTATGTTTAATCTAAAATTTGAGACATATTACGTTGAGTATGGAGCATGAAGAGATTGGTGGCAGTGGTGACAACTTAGCGGTTTTCAAAGAGAGATCTAACTTTGAAAGACTGCAACTTTGGTGGTAGTGGTAGATCTTATTTTATATAGAAGTAATAAAATGGTAAGTGATCAAACATAACCTAAAAATAAAAAAATTTAAGTTTACATTCAGATTTGTAGGGGAAATCAATTGAGCTGCCAAAGGAGTTTAAATTTTTTTTCATACAGTTCGTCAAAAGGCAAATAAATTCTCTTTTGAATCGTTTAAAATAATTGAAAGGGGGACTCTAGAATTTTTTTAAGATTTATGTTTTTGGCCACCTTAGAAAATGCAGTAATTTATACCTATTTTTTACCGGGATTCTGAAAGATCACGAAATTCTACGTTCAGGTCCATGTAGCCCATGTTGTCAAAGAGTTTGAAAAAAAATAATAATAAAAATTGTAACAAAAAAGGCTTTGCTTCATTTGTATTACATGTCATACAGAGTCGAAAAAAAATGTTGGTTCATCTAGAATCGTGTGAGGAACAAAGTCCAGGATTGACTCAGAAACCATTATTGAAAATGTAACTATTACCAAATCTGAAATTCATGCAGCTATAAAAAGAATAGAGAATAATGTCAATCCTGGCCCCAATGACGTGCCAGCTTTCTTCGTAAAAAAATGTGCTGATTCTCTTGCTGAACCTCTGCTTCTGCTTTTCAGTATGACTCTAAACTTTGGGATTTTCCTTACAGGATGGAAATCTGCCTTCATTCAATCCATTTATAAAACTGGGGATGGTCATAATATTGCAGACAATAGGCCTGTCTCTATCATTAGCTGCATTCCAAAACTGCTTGACTTTATAATTGCAGTTAAACTAATTGATAATCTTTGTAAATTCCTCATAAAGCAACAGCATGGATTCATAAAGAGCAAATCAACATTAATAAACTGAATTTTATATTGCGATTATATATCAACAGCTCTAGAGAACTCGTGACAGGTACACTCAATGTCACTGACGTATCCAAGGCCCTCGAAACAGTTAACCTTGACAAACCCCTGCATAAGCTGTTTAACTATGGAGTTCACGGGAAATTTCTCGCATGGATAGAATCTTACCTGACCAACAGTTGCCAATACGTTCGTTATGAAAACTCGATATCTGCCCCAATTAAAGTTTTATCAGGAGTCCCTCAAGGTTCTCATATCGGCCCAATTTTGTTTAACATATTGATAAACGACCTTGGCCAACGACTTAACCACACTAATTTCCTACTATATGCAGATGATTTAATAATACATTATACAACTAGGGGAGAAAATGAGCTGTTTCTAGCGAGGGTGAGGTATTCAGTACGAGTCAAAGTCGAGGGCGCCGAGACAAAAACGAGTACTGAAAATACCTCACCCGAGTTTGAAATGGGTTTTTTTATGCATGAAAGTTGGGTAGGTGATCGCGAATTTTGAGTCGTACACAATGCAGTTGAAAATTGTTGTATTTTTAATTTTCACTTTTAATCGTACAGTTCAAATATTCGCACATTCTCTTATTTTGATTTTAATCAAAACTCGCGCATGCGCCGTTACGTACTTCTGACTAGCAGCAAACTTCACACTTACGCGCATGAACAAAGGTTAAATCTGAAAAAATGGGCCCTGATCTTATTTCCTACATTATTTCGCAATTTTTGAGAAGCGAAGAAAAAAGTTATTTTTTACGGCAAATGCAGGGAAAAATGACCTTCTTCCCTGCTAAATGAATATTTTTTCGCACTTTTTACAAACACGCTCGAAATGCGCAATTTTCTACGCTACTTTTAGGTATAAAAAGAGGCCCATTTCATGCCTGAGTTGAAAAAAACTTTTTAATGCAGTAAAGAGCATACTCGATGCATCAAACATGCAAAGAGATATTGATTTTTTGACTGAATAGTCCATCGATAACGATCTTCTACTCAACATCAATAAATGTCATATCATGAAATTTTACTCAAATACCAATTCAATTAACTTTGAATATAAAATCAATAACATGCCACTTAGTGAGGTTGAGTCTGTAACTGACCTTGGCGTGATCCTTGATTCACAATTGAGATTTGATCAGCACATTAACTTTGTAGTTTCAAATGAATTTAAATCCTTGGGTTTGCTAATACGAAACACTACAGAATTACGCAATGTAAACTCTCTCATTTACTTATTTAAGACGCTAGTCCTGCCCAACCTCATATATTGTTCTCAAGTATAGTCACCCTTTCATTTGGGTCTCGAAACTACACTTGAATCAATTTAGCATAAATTTATGAGATACGCCGCTTCTAAAATTCATTACCCTTTCTATGCCATAGACCACTACTACGTTGACTTAGCTTCCAAACTAGGATGACAGTCTATTAGCTCTCTGCATAAATTAAGAGACGGTATTTCAATGTTCAATATCCGCCATGGCTACGTTAATTGTAATGACCTTTTCAACAAATTCGAAACTAGATCTTTAACATACGAACTCAGAAACCCCAGAGTAATTAATGAATCGACCTACAATAGAAATTCTGCTTTTTCTTCACAATCGTCAGACTGCGAAGGTTCTGGAACACTCTGCTAACTTCAATTAAAAATATCGGAATGTTCTGTAATCGATAGTCCGAAATGCAAACTTTCTATTGATATTCACACAACAGTTTGGAAAAAAATGTATTTCTGTTTATTCATAAAAAAACAGACTGAGCGAAGATCGATTTTTTCCAAAAAAATATTCACTATCTTTTTTAAAAATAAAAAATGTACCACCGATAAGGTATGAACCGTGTCGGTATTTCAATGTCCTTAAAATTGTCTATAATAGGGGAAACATTTAAATTTATGCAATAATACGTATAAATACCCCGTGATCAAAGCGTTTAAACCATTTAAGTACGCTGCTGCAGTACTAATACTACGAATACTTTACTGTAACGGAAGAATACCATAAGTCACTGGGGCTCAGTAGTTAAGTGAAGGACTTAGAACTTTTACCAGGAATTCCTGGTTCAAATCCCACTGAATGCAACTTTTTCTTGTTGGTTTAGACAAAAAATGCTTAAAAACATCATAATAGAGACTACAATATTTAATTTTTATAATAAATGATATAAAAATGAATTTTAAAATCCTATATGTAATGTACATTGTAACTCTTTACAACTTTTTGTAACTCTTAGTAATTTATTATATCTCTTTGTAAATTTTCATAACTCTTTGCAACTTTGTGTGATTTTTTGTAACTTTTCGTGATATTGTCCAAATTCAGATAAAATGTTATAAAAACTTACAAGAAAATTACTAAAAGTTACGAAAATTTACGAAAAGTTTCGAAGAGTTACAGACAGTTATAAAAAAAAATACAATACATTACAAGTAGTTACAAAGAGTTTAAGACGCCATGTACCCAGAGCAGATAAGCGAGCTACGCATGATAACGCACTGACACTCGGTGCGGTATCACATATAAGCGAATCAGCGGCGCGGCGGCAAGCGGCGCGGCGGCAAGCGGCGCGGAGCGGCTCGGGGCATTCTCCGCAATTGCTCCGGTGGAGATAGAACATTGCGTGTTCCCTTTCTGGCCAGAGCATTGCGAGCACCCGATCCTCTCCCTATCCTCCGAGTACATACATAGGCTTCCATCTCGAGACACATTTTGAGTAGCAAGAATAGCAAAACCTCATCCCTTTATTGTAAATATTATCCCAGTAAATAAATAAATAAATAATTAAAATTGTTCAAATATAAATTGTTCAAATGCTAAAGCTCATTTCTCTCCTTTTATTAACCCTTACTTTCTCATTTACCACAATCCCTGTCGTACAGCCTAATTATACTTAAAATGAACCTATTATTCTGTATAACTTCAATATTATTTGATATTTTTTTTTACGTGTGTATTAATTGATAATATCATATAAACATGGAGTGTAAATATTGTTTTGTTAGCCTTAAAGCTACGGAAGTTTTAGTTTTCATCAGAGAGCCCCCTTAACCATTTTAAACGATTCAAAAAAAGATTTCTACGTATTTTTATAAACTTTAAGAAAAAAATATTAGACACCCTCAGAATCTTAATGGATCACCTCTACAGAGCGGAATATAGACTTAAAATGTTGTGTTTTTTGGTTACATTTGATCGCTTGCCATTTTACGAATTCGGTATGGATTTAGGTCTACTAATTTGAAATGGATTTAGGTCTACTAATTTGAAATGGATTTAGGTCTATGACGTCTCAACATTTTCGCCATGAATAAAACCTGTAATTTCGTTTTTGAAACGTTAAAATTCATCATTTATAACCAAAGTTAGTCTTTCAAATTAAGGTATTTTTCGAAAATCGCTAAATTGGCACCACTGCCACCAATTTCTACATGATCCACACTTAATGATATATATCTTCCTATATTATATAATCGTAAGCGTTATCAAGTCACTCCACCCCCCTCCATCCTCCTCCACATCCACTCCATTTCCTCTCCACATACTAACGTTAAATTGTTTCAAAAACTACTTTTTTTTGCCATCCACAGCCCCTCCACATATTAACGTTAAATTGTTTCAAAAACTACGTTATTTCTTTTATTTATTTACCCTCCACACCCCCTCCGCATCCCACCCACTGCTCCACATCCCCTCTAAAAAATTATGATATATTTTAAGTAAAAATTATAGAGTTCTGGTTCATGCACATTATAATTGTGCACAATTTAGCATGGGTCGAATATAGATATATTGATCAATGTTAAACTGTACACAATTAAAATGCGCGATTCTTATATTAAATATTACAACAGACACTCAGTTCTACAAGGTTTACTAAAGTTTAAAAGTTGAAAGGGGGTTGGTGAGCGCAGTGAGCAGTGGGGAACCTCCTTAATATATGTGTGTATATATATATATATATATATATATATATATATATATTGTAACAAGCCGCAAATAACTCGAGTAATACAGCGCAAAATGAGAATAGGCCAAGTATCGCCATCAGACAGCCACGCGCTTCAACAGGTAGGCAAGAGAGAGAACAGGCGGCGAGATGACGCCGACGCCGTGAAGAAAGGCCATTGATCGCTAACGCTATGGTGCCGCGCACCACGCTTTCTGCTCGATCGACGCCACCTTAGCAATTCTCCCGCTTCGCAGCTGCACGTATTCACGCTTGTGTTGTGTACGGTGATTCTCGCGTGCATGGGTGCATGAACGACTAGTGAAGGCGAACGCTCCACCACCACCGCCACTGCTAAAGAAGGAGAAGCTGCCTCGCAGAAGAAGGAGCCGAGCAACGAAATCGAGAGGGGCAGCTACAAGCCAGCGTGAGGAAGAGAGAGAGATAGACAGATAGATATATATAATATTTATTTGTCAATCTAACAAAATATGGTTTATATATGTTTCTTAAAAATAAAAATAAAATATCACATCGTTGATTTATATAAAATATGATCGCACGTAAACGAAGTCAGGTACATAAAGTATTGCACTTTGTTGTTAAAATGTAAACATAATTCCCAATCGTGTCGTTATATCTATTAGTCATACACTTTAAATTACATAAATACTTTAGAACAATTACTCACTTCCACTCATACTAATAAATACTCGCATACTTTAAAATACTGTCTCTGTCAGATAGTGAAACATAAAAAATAAAAAGAGAAATAAAAAATAAGTAAAATAAATAAACAAATTAAAATGAATAAATACATTCAATAAATAAGACTAACTGACAACAACATTTAATCCAAGTTTGCTAAGTATTTTTTAACCGCCGCCTAAGGCCATTAATGATGGTAAAGTACGAATGGAAAAAGGGAGTGAATTACACAAATGCGCACCTTGTACTTGGAAAGATCTTCATTCTGTCTCAGTGCGCATATGTGTAATCGAGAGTTCTCTTGATTCACCTCTTACAGGGCGTTTAGATTCATTCTTTTTGAATAGCGTTCTAAAAAAGAATTCAAAAGAGAGATATATAGATAGATAGATATACTATTTATTCATCAATGACGACATTCTTACAATTGCATGTACATATATAGTTAAAATAATTAAAATATCAGTCAGTTTATATATTTGTTATCTCACATTTAACATTCATTATTGCGTTTCATATATAAAAAATAACATTATTCGCTGTAACAGTTCGTCAATTTATAAAATCTAAATATAATGAACTAGTAATAGTCAAATGGTACATCACAGAATACGCGTCGTCAATACATAATAAAATAAATATAATAAAGATAACAAAATACAATAAAAATAAAAGGAATACATACACACACTCCTCCAAAATTGCACGTAGATCTATCACGTCAAAAAATAAAAACACACATTCATATGACATTCTTACAATTCACGCTAATAAATACATTCATACTTAACAGTTAACACTTCAAATAAATTAAATAAATAAATAAATTAAGTAAATAAATAAATTAAATAAATAACTAAATTAAATAAATAAATAAGTTAGATAAATAAATAAATTAAATAAATAAATAAGTTAGATAAATAAATAAATTAAATAAATAAATAAATTAAATAAATAAATAATTTAAATAAATAAATAACTTAAATAAATACATAAAATAGATTAGGACTACACAGAAATGAACGAAAACAATTTATTTATCAGCATTCGGAAGGTTCACTTCTGTGTATTCCCGTCAACATGTAATTGTTTAAGGTACCTGCCTAACGCCGTTTTAAATTTACAAAAAGATGACAGGCACCTCACACTGCTGGGGAGCGAATTCCAGAGGTGCGCACCTTGAACTCTAAACGAGAAAAGGCCCTTATCGGTGCTCTACCCTCTCTAGAGAGAGAGCGAGAGAGAGAGAGATAGATAGATAGATAGATAGATATACTGTTTATTCATCAAAGACGAAATTCTTGCATGTACATGTATAATTATAATAATTAAAATATCAGTCAGTATTATATATTTGTTATCTTACATTTAACATTCACTTATTGCATTTCTTATGTATTAAATAACATTATTCGCTGTAACAGTTCGTCAGTTTATAAAATCTAAATATAATGAACTAGTCATAGTCAGATGGCATATCACAGAACACGCTTCGTCAAAATACATAGAATAAAATAAATAAAATAGAGATAACATATTACGATAAAAATAAAAAGAATACATACACATACTTTACTAAATTTTTACGTATAACTATCACGTCGAAAATTTAAAAACACACTCATTCATATGACACTTTTACAATTCACGCTAATAAATACATTCACACTTAACACTTAACATATTTAATAAATAAATTAATTAATAAATAACTAAGTGAAATAAATAAATAAGTTAGATAAATAATTAAATTAAATAAATAAATTAAAATAAATAAATAAATTAAATAAATAAATAAATTAAATAAATAAATAATTCAAATAAATAAATAACCCAAATAAATATCCGAGTCAGATTGGGAATACACAGAGATGAACAAAATAATGTATAAACCTATTCTCGAAAAGTTTACCTCTATGTATTCCCGTCACCATGTAATTGTTTAAGGTGCCTGCTAAACGCCGTTTTAAATTTACAAAAAGATGGCAGGCACCTCACACTGCTTGGGAGCGAATTCCAGAGGTGCGCACCTTCAACTCTAAACGAGAATAGGCCCTTATCGGTGCGCGACCCCGGAACCGAGAGCTCTTTCGTACCACCCCTACTTGAAGCCGCTTTGTAAAGCAGCAGCCCCATAAAATACTCCCTCCTCAGAGAGAGAGAGTGAGAGAGAGAGAGAGATTGATTTATTTATTTCACCTTGGGGTAGAACCCCATCTGGTGCATGGAAAATTACAAAAGAGTTATAAAAGTATTACATTATTTCAGATGATATAGTAATAATTCGCTGAATCTCGCTTTGGACTCTACTCACAGAGAGAGAGTCCGTTTCATCGACAAAAATTGAACAGCGGCGTACTTAAAACTAAATAACAGATCACAATAAAATACATTTCTAAACAGGGGTATATACTAAACTAAACAACGAGTCCCTCATTTCTGACTCTAGTGAACCAATCTGATTCGTCTCGTTGCAGAAGTGACTCGAGCAGAAGTCTTTTTAGTTCACTTATTTTCGTCGATGAAAAGTCAATAATGTTAAGCGAATTTAGTAGTATTGCTGCTTGTATGGTGAAGGATTGCTTGAGAGCATCAGTGCGCGGTGCATAGTACACGAGGGCTTGTGGAGGATTTCGCGCGGAACGTCGGGCTACAATATCAACATCCAAGCGTACAAAACTACCTGCGAGATACTGCGGATTTGCATACGCAATTGCAGTAAATGCAAGCACACCGATCAGGTATTCACGTCGACGTACGACTGAGAGCCAGCATAATTCGAGGCGATAAGGAGTAACGTGAGCACGGTGGTCTTACACACTGAATACTAACCTCAATGAGGTCATGCCCTGCGATAAAACGTGCTGCAGATTTAGTTAAAACCGATACAGTAGCAGCGTCTTTAACGATGAAGAGATCGAGCCATGTATGCGTGGGTGGATTTCTCCATAGAACATGGTGGATCGACTCAGAAGGCCCCAGATATAACGAGTGCGACTCGATGAGTTCTCGCATGTGTGTGGAGGCAGCATTTTGGACGTACATATTAATATTATAGTCTCCAGTAATGACTACGTTAGGGTAGTGAGATAAAAAGGGGGAAAGACAGTTAAAAAAATGGATAGGATAGGCGGCCAAGGGTCTATTTTACAGAAAAATAATCACGTACATAGACACCCACTCCGCCCCCCTCCTTGCCTTCTCTATCTACCCTAAAAAAGGTATAGCCGTCTAACGCAAGATGATCATCTGGCTCGTTACTTGCTAGGAATGTCGTAGTGACGGCGAGAGCGTCATAGCAGGCCTCAGAACATTTATTCTCGACGAGTGCAAAATGAGACGCAAGACGGTTTACATTTATGTGACCGAAAACAATAGAATCACCATGTTTACGAGCGACTAACTGAGCCGATGGTAGTCAATCGTTAGAGATAGCAGCGGTTTAACTAGATGGAGGAGGTGGAGGCTGTCGAGGGGGCAGCGTTGTTAAGTCGTCTGCTGAGTGCACGGGGATAAGGGGTGAATCGCGAGTTTCTCGCATACATATAATTAAGTTTTTAACGATGGGGCGCGCGTAATTTAGCTTCTTTGCGGCCGCTAGCGCTTTTCACCGAAGCAGATAGACTGGCTTAGGGTATAGCTGGTTTAGGTAAACTTTACTCGTGCCCCCAGAGCAAAAAAGAGTCTGAGCTTATCTAGTGCGCTAGCTTTCTTCAGGACAGAGACTCGAATGGTTACTTACATGAACTTTATAACAAAAGCAGAAGTGCGCTGGATTTGATGTTCGTTATCACGGAACTCGCAAGTACCCTTAGACTGGTTTCTCGGTTGCTGCCATACGCGCAAGTCAAGCACGAAGTTTATAAGGCCGACAAAGCCAAGAGCTGTGAGGACGCGATCAGCAATCTGACGCATATTTTGTCCAATACCCCCTGGGATGCCAGAGAGTACGACCTCGCATTCATCTTCCAGGGTGGAGTTTTGCACTACCGAGGCAATTTCGGAACGCAGCACGGAAATCTCAGCTCTATTTTCAGTTTCATTCTCTTGAAGTTTATCCTCCAGCCCCTTTACGCGCTCGGGCAGCTGATTAATCGCCGTCTCGTTTTTATTAAGAGCTGCAGTATTCGCGGCTTTATCCTTCCTATACTCTTCCAAGTAATCCCGGAACCACTGTGGCGCTTCACCAACCATGTTGCGGATAGGAGCGGTAGGAGAGGATGAGCTGGTGCTGCCAG
This sequence comes from Gastracanthus pulcherrimus, assembly GCA_949152435.1. NCBI lineage: Eukaryota > Metazoa > Arthropoda > Insecta > Hymenoptera > Pteromalidae > Gastracanthus > Gastracanthus pulcherrimus. Next base: position 16,319,075 of record OX424573.1, read on the forward strand.
GCGACCAAGATGCCTCAGGAAGTTCGCTAGATAGGGGCAAGGATGTAATGCAGAGGTACTTGGAGCGTGACGTGACGCTTACCGACACCTTTAGATGAAGGCGATAAAGAGGGGCTAAGAGGCTCAGATCCCTTAGGTTCCAGGAAATGGGTGCCGGTGCTAGCTTGCAATGTAGGAAAGGTTCTCGCGGCAGCTGTTTGCTGTCTCTCGTCTGAGGCAAAGTACGAGCGTGCGCAACAATTATCTAGTGGCTCTCCGATGACAAAAACTTGAATACAGCGCGGGTGAAAAACGTTTGAATACAGTGAGCAACCGAACGGATTGTTTACAACCTTTCTATTGCATTTCCGGCACAACGACATCTGCACGACGCTTTTCTAAATTTAAATTTAAAAATAATCCTAGAACAGTTGATATATTTAAAGAGTGCAACAATTTTTACGCAATTAGTAATATTCTAGTATATTCGCACACTTAAATTGACTTAAATTAACTAAAAAACTATATAAATACTTAAACACGGTAGAATATGCGACTGGAAATGCTGCTGGTACTTGGCAGGCAATTTTTAAGAAACAAGTGGTACGAGGTGGAAGCGGTCAGACATCGATAACGCAGAGACCTTTTACACCCGTATACATAGTGATACAAAGCAAAAATAGTCAGACATCAAAAACAAGTTTTTAGGGGCTATAGCGACTAGATTTTGTAGTGCTAACGTTTACAACAATGACCACTAAAACCACTTTTACCTCACAGCACCAACCGCAAAGTTTGGAAAGCCATAACAAATATTTTAATTTAAACGCTTTTGCATTTAAAAAATTTGGCGCCTCGCTACCTAGAGTAGATAGGCTGTAGGCATACTGGCTCACGCGGGTTCTGTATCATGCCAAAGTGATACAGAATCGGTCGTGTGTATAAGGCCTATCCCTGTTTGTCCCCTTCTCCAATTTTTGAGCATTCGTATTGTATTTTTTAAGCCCCTCCCCTGGATTTACCCCCTCTCAAAGTGATACAGAATCGGTCGTGTGTATAAGGCCCATGCCTGGTCCCTTCTCCAATTTTTGAGCATTCGTATTGTATGTTTTAAGCCCCTCCAATGGATTTACCCCCTCTCAAAGTGATACAGAATCTGTAGTGTGTATAAGGCCTATGCCTGGTCCCTTCTCCAATTTTTACCGGATTCGTATTGTGTGTGTTTTAAGCCCCGCCTCTGAACTGTCCCCTCTTAATGTGATCTAGAATTCGTATCTGATTTTTTCTATCCCCACTCTGTAGGCCCGAATACGTAAGCGTTTTACTCCCACCCGAAGAGAGGGAAGAGCTCTTTGCTCCTCTTTTCAAAGAAATAGATGGCAAGCGTAGGAAATGGAAAGTAGCCGAAAAGAATGAAAAGAAAGGGTCAGCCTTTCTTTCCTCTGCTTTTAAAAATAGATGGAACGTTGCTCACTGACTTTGCTAGCAATACACGTCTTCGACGCAGGTATGCGCTGTAGATGTGCACAGATAGCAGGAAGATTGCATCAGTAAACGGCCTTCGAGAACTTACTGTGCGGAGGCATTCGGAAATTTATTTTTCTTCAGGCCGATATGCTGCTATTTTTTTCCGCTAGAAACGAATGTATTACAGTAAGGCATGGCGCAAGTTTGAAGGTCCTCGCTCAGGTAGTAGTAAATTACTTTCCAGCAATAGATAACCTTTTGAGAAAAGCATACTGCGCGCATACATTCGAAAAGTCTATTTTCGAGCCAAAACACTGTCAGTTTTTCTCCGCAATACACGCTATACTACAGTAAGGCATAGCGCGTGTTAAAGGTCCTTGTGCAGGTAGTAGTAAATTGTCCCCAACAATACACGACCCTTAGAGAAAGGCTTACTGCGCGCACGCTTGCTTTTTATAGGCCTATACGCTGTCAGTTTTTCGGAGAGAAACACGTGGCCTTCCATGTGTATCAACGCTGTAGCGCTAAAAAAGGGAACGAAGTTGCGCTAATTAGGAAATTGATGAATTCTAACCTCAGAAAACTACTTTATGTTGTTATTTACCATTCTGAAGTATATATAAATGATTTTATTATATTTATTTATGTTTGAAAGATCATGATTTTACTTTGAAAAGTAAAAATGAAATAATATAAGTAATTATTGTAAAAACATAGTGCTCAAAATGGTAAATAATAGGTTATAAAAAGTATTATTTTCATCACAAGTTATTATTATATTCTGCTTATAATATGTTAGGTTATTATCTTATATTGTGTTTTCGATGTTGCCGAATCGGAAAACAGGATTTTAAAAACTATGTTCGTATGTATGTATCTATATCTTTAACTATAAAAAGGTTAAATCACGTTTCTGCTGACGTGGTATATAGGCATAACTTTTTATTTTATCAATTAAATTTGTGTAACAAAATACATTGATTTTGAACTGTTTTACGTTCTTACTATTTCTAGATACTAATTAAAAATTAATATAAAAATTATTTTGTGAAGTGAAAAAAAGATTGTAGGTTTGCAAATGACTTATGGTAGTTTCGTTTAAAAAATATAATGTTAAAAATATTAACCACACAACTTTTTATTTAAATTGAAGGTTTAATCTACTAAAATTGACAAGCTTTACGTTGTTAAAATTAATATTAAATAGCAATAGAGATAGCGCGCCAACTTCTCTACAATACCCTTCGCGCTGCGGCTGCCTCGCAGTGGGACCGCTGCTCACCCGAAAACAGACGACAGAGCTCCCATCGCAGTCAGGCGTCGCTTCTCCTGTTTTGTGGAGCATTAGGGCCAGTTGGTGCTGCGGCGTGCCCGACGGTTTTTCCACGTATGAAAAGTAAGGGTCAGTCTTTAATAAAGAAGCATATATATATATGTTTACCACGCAAAACCTCGCACAGCAGGCCCTTACGCAAGTACTGAAAAAAAGGGTTCTTTCCATCAAATAGCGCACTACTAGAGTGAATTTATTGCCGAGATGTTTGTGCGTTTCTCGGCATGTACGGATAATAAATTTTAAAGTAGCAAAGGCTTGGTCGCTATCTCCGCAAAAGTGAAAACGAGCCGATGCATTGACCAAGCAAAAAAAGAAAAGCCTCGCGTAACACGGTCTTAAGAAAAGGGTGCTGCAGGTAGAAAAAAAAATCTCAGCAAGAAACTGCTGTGAATGCGCGCAAGTGACGGATAAATCTCAGCAGTAAACGATCTTAGAGAATGGTTTAGTGTGCGTTGAAGGTCGTCGCGCTTAGGTGAAAGCAAATGCTTTTAGCAATAAACGACCTTTAAAGTAAGGCTTACTGCGTGCAGTTATTTAAAAATTCTTTTAAGCCGATAGGCTCGCAGTATTTTCAAGGACGAGATGAGTCGATGTACACGAACTGATACGGCGGCTGCGCGAAAGGAAATCGTTCGGTATATTAAATCGTGGTCATTCTTTCACAGTAGTGTAAAAAGAGATTTCATCTCGAGCTGTTTATTTCGAACTTATTCGCCGGCGGCACGAAAGGAAATCGATCGTTAGATAAAATCTTAGACACTTTTACGGTCAAGAGCAAACATCGGGATGAGCGGCTTGTAAAAATATATATTTTCAGTCAAAAATAGATAAGTCCTGAAAGAAAACAAAGGATAGCTTCCAAACTTTAACGGCGAAGGAAAACTGAGGATAGCTGATAGGCAGGAGCCAATACGTTGACGGTGCACAGATACAAGGAAACTGCATTCTCAGCGATAAATCGTGTATGAAGATTTCTGGAGGAGAAGGGGGGTATTTTTGAAAATTAGAGGAGGGAACATTTTTTATGAACCGTAGGATTCTTCGAAAAAGTAGTGGGAAGGGAAGCTGCGAGAATGGGTAAAATTTCTGTAAGGGAGGTGTTTTGAGATTTAGGGAGGGAAATTTCTTACGAATTGTAGGACATTTCACAAAACGTAGTGGAAAGAGAAACTCAGTTTTCCTATATAAATATCACGGCGCTTGCTATGGCCCATCAGTTCAAGAATCGTATTTGATTTTTTTTTCTATCACTGAAAGAAATACGAAGAGAGTGTCCAAACTAAATGTAAAAAACATGACGTAAATTATGAAAAGTATTTTATTTTCTTTACTTCAAATACGTGAATAAATTTTCATTAAAATTCATTCTACCTCCTGCAAAATGGTATTTCGCGGATTAAACGAGCTAGGAATAAGAATCGTTCAGAATGAGGATAGAGAAGAAGAGCTTTGGGTAAGTGCTAAACTATTTTTTTTAAAACTTATAAATATGTTTATTAATTGTATTATTAATTTACTTTATAGCGTTTGAGCGAAGGAGAGATGCCAATATGGCAATACGTAGCCCAACGAATGGAGCAGGATATTTCTCGAGAAAAACAGAGAATGAAGTATAGAAGGCATATAGAAAAACTGCGTTAACTTAAGTTCAACGCTAGTAAAAGTGTAAAAGTTAGTTTCTGGATAAAATATATTATAAGACGTATATTTAAAATTGATATTATTACATGTTTTATTTTATTAATCCGTAAAATATCGAATTCCGTAATTACTCTTGAAGCATGGCGACGTGATAGATCGCTTTGGATATTTATAAACAGAATACAGTATTATATTATTAAATTCGAGAAGGCAATTTTTCCAAAGGATTCTTCATCAGTCTTTAGCAATGATACTGACTTGGAATCAGAAGAAGAATAAATTGTGTGCATTAATTTTGGTGAATACTTTTAAAACATAATGTGCAAATTGTACAGTTAAATATATTCAATTTGAGCATTGGTACAAATTTTTCTTTAAGTAATACATAAAAGTGAAAAAGGCGCTAAGAAGTGTAAAGTCATGTAAGGAAAGGTGAAAAGTAATGAAAAATTTTGAAAAGGTCACATAAAATGTGACTGAATATGGTCAATTTTGTTTATTATTATCGATATGAAAATAATGAAATTTACGTATGAGAAAAAAATGTACAAAAAGTACAAATATTTTTCGAAACCAGATCAAGAAAGAGAAGAAGAAAGTATATACAACACACACTAACGAGAGAAAAAAATGCAATCGTACCATCCACTACTATTAACTTCATATTTTTAAATGAATCGGGAACAAAAAATTATAAGTGTCGGAATACAACCTTTGCATAATTAACAACCACAGCTATTTATCCTGCTATCATCCAATTTCAGTAATATTGGCAGTATCGACGCAATTACTTAGATTAAAATTCAATACAATCTCAATGAAATAAGTGATTCTTTTTTGCTTCTGAATGCTTTTTAATAATAAAGCACAATATACCGAAGATAACCAAACAAAATACAAGAAATTTTATCAAGCGACTATTGTGTTACAAAAACCGACTTTCGAAGGATAGAAAAATGCTATCGTACAGTGGGATCGCGATATATTACCGCTCGCTGGGGCTGTAGGGGCGGAATTTTTTCCAAAAATGTAATATATCCGGATCTCCCTCCATGCGGTAGCTCCAAACCGAAGTTCTGCGTTCTACTGCACCACCGCGGCGCGCCGACGCTACGTGCCGTGGTGGGACAGCCAGTGTTTGTGAGTGAAAGTACGTCCGGAGGGGAAGCGCTCTGAGCGGAAACATATCGCGATCACACTGTATGTGTAGAAGAGCGTCGATTTCAACTGATGTTAAATGATATTATAAAATTAAAATTTCTTTTTTTTTGTGAATAGTTAAAAGAAGTTATGAACGATATTGATGTAACCTCTTAATATGGCTATGACTTTGTAAAAGTGTTTTTATTCCAAAATAATGATTTCAAAACTAATGTAAAATGTAAATCTAATGATTCGGAACCGGATGATTTTATAAAACATTACTTTAAAATTGTAAACTTAGAATACACATCACTTCAACTAGATTATCTTATTCAGGAAATGCGCAATTCTTAAAAACTTTATTTATGTATGAATACGTGCGCAATATTTGTGTGAAATTATAATTTTTGTATTTTTAATATAGTAATAAAGTATTACTATACACGGCGGTCCTCGATCAACTTTAATTAAAAAAAATGACAATCTCGGATTTTTTCAGGATATTATACCTTGACCATTTACTAACAATTTTATCCGAAAATGAAAATATTTCGTCGAGCCTCTTGAGAGAAAAGTCCATTTATTATTTATTTTTTTACTTTTTTTAGGCTTTTATTTTCTTAACGCTTATACAAAATCTTTAGATTAGTATAATTATAGTTTTGGACATATAGAAACATTACCAAACTTGAAAAAAGGACACAAATATGTGTATGTAGCATATAAAGTCAGAATGACCTTAACGCACTTAATAGTAAATACTATAGAGATAACCTGAAAATTACATCGTCTGACTCAAAGGTGAAAATATCCGTCTTTCAAACTAAACATAACATTGGGTATATTTTTGTTTCAAGTAAACTTGTCAGTCGTCCAGATACAGTTAAACAGGAAAGGTAAATATCGTAAGTTATCATGCCAATAAATTCGAGTAACCATCATGCACGAATGCATGAACAAAATCGTCTCGTGATTTGTTTATTATGCTGTGCAAAAAGTAAGACTATGATAAAGATATATCCAGCTTTAAAAATTAAATTAAAAGGTGTGTTTGAAGACTACGATTCTGATAATGAATGTCTTCCGCTTGTCGTCTGTGTTTCATGCAAACTAGGTGTATACCGCGGTAAACTGAAAAAAACAGACAAACTTCTCGCAATTCAGTTTCAAGAGAAATACACGATCAAACACAGATGATAAGTGTCAGTGACACTTATGCGAACTTGCAAGATCACCAGGATACAAAAACTTTGTCAAGGAATCAAAAGTGGGTATTAATAAAAAAAGTGTTTCCACGAGTAACTGAAAATCAACTCAAGATTTATGCAGTACCCTAAATAAAGTTTCCGATACACGTTGTTCGGCGTGTTTTTCTTTGTTTTGGTAAAGAATCAAGTCACGTGTGCACTCAATTAAGTCGTATAGACAATTTGAATGAATGTATCGAAAAATCTTTTCGACCAAAAGAAAAGGAACAGCTAGTATCCTTGCTGCTTAAAAGATAATGGATGAAAAACAAAAACTAAATACAAGCGATACTTCAGTGTCATTATCGTAGTCATCTGGAAAGCTGCTTAGAGTAACCATCAATAACAATGCTGCGAAAAGATTAACAGAACCATTGTTTAGTGCTGATGACTTCTGTAAAATTCTAAACAGTTTTAACTTAAGTTATAAAACCACTTGTGGAATCGCCGCAGCTATTCGAGTGGCTTCTTGTAATTTAAAAATAATTGAACCCAATTTGAAGAAAACATTATATTTTAATAATCATACTATAGATGAATATTTTGAAGTTAAAAAATTTAATTTCGTGAATGTTAAAGCTAATGTCACATCGGATGCAGCCGAAAGTGTTGTTTATTGCCCTATTCTCAATAATTTTATTGGACATGTAAACGAAAAAGTAGCTGAACGTGGATGTGACGGGACCATTGGTAATACACTTAATAATTACATGGCTTTGCAAAAATCGGGAGCTGATAGATCTCAGACTAAAAACTATAAAAACTGCATTTATCCATCATTGATTACTACTAGTAAACATAGATTATTTTTAGATGTAATTTCTCGTCCTGAGTTGCATCTGATGCTCGGTGTAGTAAACACATCATTTACACATATGTTACGCGAATGCGAAGAGATAGCTTTAAATTGGGCAGAGAAATGCAATGTTCAACGGGAAATAACACATGGAAGTCCGGCTTTCAAAGGGAATTCATGTAAAAAACTATTAGATAAAGTAGACATTTGCGGGCGATATGTCGTATAGGTGGTTTAAAGTACGTTTCAGCATATCAAAATTCAAAAATGTTGTTCAAGCCTGCTTCACTACTAGTCTTGATCCCGATTTTGCGAAATACGTTGCAGAATTCAAAGCGAGCTATTTAGATTTACAAATTCCAGTTACTCCGAAAGTCCATGCTATTTTTTTTCACATTGATGATTTTTGTACAAAATATCATAAAGGCTTGGGATCTTATAGTGAGCAATCGATGGAATCTGTTCATTTTGATTTCAATGCTACTTGGATAAAATACAAAGTTGCGAAGAACAACCCTGAGTTTGAAAATCAATTATTAAAACCTGTTTGTGCTTACAATTCTCATCATGTATAAATACGAGTACAATGTTTTTTATATAAATATTTATCAACTGATTAAATTAAAAGTATTATAAATTTATTTTACAAGTGTATTTTATTATATATATACAGAGAGAGAGAGAGAGAAATGGAAACAAAAGTATTATATTTGAAATATACAATATATTTATTGTTTTGTTTTCGCAAAATGCTAATTCCTTTAAAAAAATTAAAAGTGTTTTTTGTCTCACAAGAGGCTTGACGAAATATTTTCATTTTCGGCTTAAATTGTTAGTAAATGGTCAAGGTATGATATCCTTAAAAAAATCCAGGCTGGCAATTTTTTTTTAATTAAAGTTTATCGAGGACCGTTCATATATATACACAATTGTTCTGTTTAGGCTGTAAAATAGAAAGGATTGAATATCTTACCTTATTCGTTTACCCTCCGCACTTTTTTTCATTCAATTTCACACTTTTTTTCATTCATTTTCATACTTTTTCTAATTTTTTTTCATACTTTTATATACTTTTTTCATACTTTTTCATACTTTTTTCATACTTTTTCATACTCTTTTCATACTTTTTCATACTTTTTTCATACTTTTTCATACTTTTTTCATACTTTTTTATACATTTTTCATACTGTTTTATACTTTTTTATACTTTCTCATGCTTTTTCATTGTTTTTCATACTAGTCGCTTACCCTCCGCACTTTTTTCATTCAATTTCACACTTTTTTTCATTCATTTTCATACTTTTTCTAATTTTTTTTCATACTTTTATATACTTTTTTCATACTTTTTCATACTTTTTTCATACTTTTTCATACTTTTTCATACTCTTTTCATACTTTTCATACTTTTTTCATACTTTTACATACTTTTTTCATACTTTTTTATACTTTTTTATACTTTCTTATGCTTTTTCATTGTTTTTCATACTAGTATGAATAAGGTAAGATATTCAATCCTTTCTATTTTACAGCCTAAACAGAACAATTGTGTATATATATGAACGGTCCTCGATAAACTTTAATTAAAAAAAAATTGCCAGCCTGGATTTTTTTAAGGATATCATACCTTGACCATTTACTAACAATTTAAGCCGAAAATGAAAATATTTCGTCAAGCCTCTTGTGAGACAAAAAACACTTTTAATTTTTTTAAAGGAATTAGCATTTTGCGAAAACAAAACAATAAATATATTGTATATTTCAAATATAATACTTTTGTTTCCATTTCTCTCTCTCTCTCTCTGTATATATATAATAAAATACACTTGTAAAATAAATTTATAATACTTTTAATTTAATCAGTTGATAAATATTTATATAAAAAACATTGTACTCGTATTTATACATGATGAGAATTGTAAGCACAAACAGGTTTTAATAATTGATTTTCAAACTCAGGGTTGTTCTTCGCAACTTTGTATTTTATCCAAGTAGCATTGAAATCAAAATGAACAGATTCCATCGATTGCTCACTATAAGATCCCAAGCCTTTATGATATTTTGTACAAAAATCATCAATGTGAAAAAAAATAGCATGGACTTTCGGAGTAACTGGAATTTGTAAATCTAAATAGCTCGCTTTGAATTCTGCAACGTATTTCGCAAAATCGGGATCAAGACTAGTAGTGAAGCAGGCTTGAACAACATTTTTGAATTTTGATATGCTGAAACGTACTTTAAACCACCTATACGACATATCGCCCGCAAATGTCTACTTTATCTAATAGTTTTTTACATGAATTCCCTTTGAAAGCCGGACTTCCATGTGTTATTTCCCGTTGAACATTGCATTTCTCTGCCCAATTTAAAGCTATCTCTTCGCATTCGCGTAACATATGTGTAAATGATGTGTTTACTACACCGAGCATCAGATGCAACTCAGGACGAGAAATTACATCTAAAAATAATCTATGTTTACTAGTAGTAATCAATGATGGATAAATGCAGTTTTTATAGTTTTTAGTCTGAGATCTATCAGCTCCCGATTTTTGCAAAGCCATGTAATTATTAAGTGTATTACCAATGGTCCCGTCACATCCACGTTCAGCTACTTTTTCGTTTACATGTCCAATAAAATTATTGAGAATAGGGCAATAAACAACACTTTCGGCTGCATCCGATGTGACATTAGCTTTAACATTCACGAAATTAAATTTTTTAACTTCAAAATATTCATCTATAGTATGATTATTAAAATATAATGTTTTCTTCAAATTGGGTTCAATTATTTTTAAATTACAAGAAGCCACTCGAATAGCTGCGGCGATTCCACAAGTGGTTTTATAACTTAAGTTAAAACTGTTTAGAATTTTACAGAAGTCATCAGCACTAAACAATGGTTCTGTTAATCTTTTCGCAGCATTGTTATTGATGGTTACTCTAAGCAGCTTTCCAGATGACTACGATAATGACACTGAAGTATCGCTTGTATTTAGTTTTTGTTTTTCATCCATTATCTTTTAAGCAGCAAGGATACTAGCTGTTCCTTTTCTTTTGGTCGAAAAGATTTTTCGATACATTCATTCAAATTGTCTATACGACTTAATTGAGTGCACACGTGACTTGATTCTTTACCAAAACAAAGAAAAACACGCCGAACAACGTGTATCGGAAACTTTATTTAGGGTACTGCATAAATCTTGAGTTGATTTTCAGTTACTCGTGGAAACACTTTTTTTATTAATACCCACTTTTGATTCCTTGACAAAGTTTTTGTATCCTGGTGATCTTGCAAGTTCGCATAAGTGTCACTGACACTTATCATCTGTGTTTGATCGTGTATTTCTCTTGAAACTGAATTGCGAGAAGTTTGTCTGTTTTTTTCAGTTTACCGCGGTATACACCTAGTTTGCATGAAACACAGACGACAAGCGGAAGACATTCATTATCAGAATCGTAGTCTTCAAACACACCTTTTAATTTAATTTTTAAAGCTGGATATATCTTTATCATAGTCTTACTTTTTGCACAGCATAATAAACAAATCACGAGACGATTTTGTTCATGCATTCGTGCATGATGGTTACTCGAATTTATTGGCATGATAACTTACGATATTTACCTTTCCTGTTTAACTGTATCTGGACGACTGACAAGTTTACTTGAAACAAAAATATACCCAATGTTATGTTTAGTTTGAAAGACGGATATTTTCACCTTTGAGTCAGACGATGTAATTTTCAGGTTATCTCTATAGTATTTACTATTAAGTGCGTTAAGGTCATTCTGACTTTATATGCTACATACACATATTTGTGTCCTTTTTTCAAGTTTGGTAATGTTTCTATATGTCCAAAACTATAATTATACTAATCTAAAGATTTTGTATAAGCGTTAAGAAAATAAAAGCCTAAAAAAAGTAAAAAAATAAATAATAAATGGACTTTTCTCTCAAGAGGCTCGACGAAATATTTTCATTTTCGGATAAAATTGTTAGTAAATGGTCAAGGTATAATATCCTGAAAAAATCCGAGATTGTCATTTTTTTTAATTAAAGTTGATCGAGGACCGCCGTGTATAGTAATACTTTATTACTATATTAAAAATACAAAAATTATAATTTCACACAAATATTGCGCACGTATTCATACATAAATAAAGTTTTTAAGAATTGCGCATTTCCTGAATAAGATAATCTAGTTGAAGTGATGTGTATTCTAAGTTTACAATTTTAAAGTAATGTTTTATAAAATCATCCGGTTCCGAATCATTAGATTTACATTTTACATTAGTTTTGAAATCATTATTTTGGAATAAAAACACTTTTACAAAGTCATAGCCATATTAAGAGGTTACATCAATATCGTTCATAACTTCTTTTAACTATTCACAAAAAAAAAGAAATTTTAATTTTATAATATCATTTAACATCAGTTGAAATCGACGCTCTTCTACACATACAGTGTGATCGCGATATGTTTCCGCTCAGAGCGCTTCCCCTCCGGACGTACTTTCACTCACAAACACTGGCTGTCCCACCACGGCACGTAGCGTCGGCGCGCCGCGGTGGTGCAGTAGAACGCAGAACTTCGGTTTGGAGCTACCGCATGGAGGGAGATCCGGATATATTACATTTTTGGAAAAAATTCCGCCCCTACAGCCCCAGCGAGCGGTAATATATCGCGATCCCACTGTACGATAGCATTTTTCTATCCTTCGAAAGTCGGTTTTTGTAACACAATAGTCGCTTGATAAAATTTCTTGTATTTTGTTTGGTTATCTTCGGTATATTGTGCTTTATTATTAAAAAGCATTCAGAAGCAAAAAAGAATCACTTATTTCATTGAGATTGTATTGAATTTTAATCTAAGTAATTGCGTCGATACTGCCAATATTACTGAAATTGGATGATAGCAGGATAAATAGCTGTGGTTGTTAATTATGCAAAGGTTGTATTCCGACACTTATAATTTTTTGTTCCCGATTCATTTAAAAATATGAAGTTAATAGTAGTGGATGGTACGATTGCATTTTTTTCTCTCGTTAGTGTGTGTTGTATATACTTTCTTCTTCTCTTTCTTGATCTGGTTTCGAAAAATATTTGTACTTTTTGTACATTTTTTTCTCATACGTAAATTTCATTATTTTCATATCGATAATAATAAACAAAATTGACCATATTCAGTCACATTTTATGTGACCTTTTCAAAATTTTTCATTACTTTTCACCTTTCCTTACATGACTTTACACTTCTTAGCGCCTTTTTCACTTTTATGTATTACTTAAAGAAAAATTTGTACCAATGCTCAAATTGAATATATTTAACTGTACAATTTGCACATTATGTTTTAAAAGTATTCACCAAAATTAATGCACACAATTTATTCTTCTTCTGATTCCAAGTCAGTATCATTGCTAAAGACTGATGAAGAATCCTTTGGAAAAATTGCCTTCTCGAATTTAATAATATAATACTGTATTCTGTTTATAAATATCCAAAGCGATCTATCACGTCGCCATGCTTCAAGAGTAATTACGGAATTCGATATTTTACGGATTAATAAAATAAAACATGTAATAATATCAATTTTAAATATACGTCTTATAATATATTTTATCCAGAAACTAACTTTTACACTTTTACTAGCGTTGAACTTAAGTTAACGCAGTTTTTCTATATGCCTTCTATACTTCATTCTCTGTTTTTCTCGAGAAATATCCTGCTCCATTCGTTGGGCTACGTATTGCCATATTGGCATCTCTCCTTCGCTCAAACGCTATAAAGTAAATTAATAATACAATTAATAAACATATTTATAAGTTTTAAAAAAAATAGTTTAGCACTTACCCAAAGCTCTTCTTCTCTATCCTCATTCTGAACGATTCTTATTCCTAGCTCGTTTAATCCGCGAAATACCATTTTGCAGGAGGTAGAATGAATTTTAATGAAAATTTATTCACGTATTTGAAGTAAAGAAAATAAAATACTTTTCATAATTTACGTCATGTTTTTTACATTTAGTTTGGACACTCTCTTCGTATTTCTTTCAGTGATAGAAAAAAAAATCAAATACGATTCTTGAACTGATGGGCCATAGCAAGCGCCGTGATATTTATATAGGAAAACTGAGTTTCTCTTTCCACTACGTTTTGTGAAATGTCCTACAATTCGTAAGAAATTTCCCTCCCTAAATCTCAAAACACCTCCCTTACAGAAATTTTACCCATTCTCGCAGCTTCCCTTCCCACTACTTTTTCGAAGAATCCTACGGTTCATAAAAAATGTTCCCTCCTCTAATTTTCAAAAATACCCCCCTTCTCCTCCAGAAATCTTCATACACGATTTATCGCTGAGAATGCAGTTTCCTTGTATCTGTGCACCGTCAACGTATTGGCTCCTGCCTATCAGCTATCCTCAGTTTTCCTTCGCCGTTAAAGTTTGGAAGCTATCCTTTGTTTTCTTTCAGGACTTATCTATTTTTGACTGAAAATATATATTTTTACAAGCCGCTCATCCCGATGTTTGCTCTTGACCGTAAAAGTGTCTAAGATTTTATCTAACGATCGATTTCCTTTCGTGCCGCCGGCGAATAAAGTTCGAAATAAACAGCTCGAGATGAAATCTCTTTTTACACTACTGTGAAAGAATGACCACGATTTAATATACCGAACGATTTCCTTTCGCGCAGCCGCCGTATCAGTTCGTGTACATCGACTCATCTCGTCCTTGAAAATACTGCGAGCCTATCGGCTTAAAAGAATTTTTAAATAACTGCACGCAGTAAGCCTTACTTTAAAGGTCGTTTATTGCTAAAAGCATTTGCTTTCACCTAAGCGCGACGACCTTCAACGCACACTAAACCATTCTCTAAGATCGTTTACTGCTGAGATTTATCCGTCACTTGCGCGCATTCACAGCAGTTTCTTGCTGAGATTTTTTTTTCTACCTGCAGCACCCTTTTCTTAAGACCGTGTTACGCGAGGCTTTTCTTTTTTTGCTTGGTCAATGCATCGGCTCGTTTTCACTTTTGCGGAGATAGCGACCAAGCCTTTGCTACTTTAAAATTTATTATCCGTACATGCCGAGAAACGCACAAACATCTCGGCAATAAATTCACTCTAGTAGTGCGCTATTTGATGGAAAGAACCCTTTTTTTCAGTACTTGCGTAAGGGCCTGCTGTGCGAGGTTTTGCGTGGTAAACATATATATATATATATATATATATATATATATATATATGCTTCTTTATTAAAGACTGACCCTTACTTTTCATACATGGAAAAACCGTCGGGCACGCCGCAGCACCAACTGGCCCTAATGCTCCACAAAACAGGAGAAGCGACGCCTGACTGCGATGGGAGCTCTGTCGTCTGTTTTCGGGTGAGCAGCGGTCCCACTGCGAGGCAGCCGCAGCGCGAAGGGTATTGTAGAGAAGTTGGCGCGCTATCTCTATTGCTATTTAATATTAATTTTAACAACGTAAAGCTTGTCAATTTTAGTAGATTAAACCTTCAATTTAAATAAAAAGTTGTGTGGTTAATATTTTTAACATTATATTTTTTAAACGAAACTACCATAAGTCATTTGCAAACCTACAATCTTTTTTTCTCTTCACAAAATAATTTTTATATTAATTTTTAATTAGTATCTAGAAATAGTAAGAACGTAAAACAGTTCAAAATCAATGTATTTTGTTACACAAATTTAATTGATAAAATAAAAAGTTATGCCTATATACCACGTCAGCAGAAACGTGATTTAACCTTTTTATAGTTAAAGATATAGATACATACATACGAACATAGTTTTTAAAATCCTGTTTTCCGATTCGGCAACATCGAAAACACAATATAAGATAATAACCTAACATATTATAAGCAGAATATAATAATAACTTGTGATGAAAATAATACTTTTTATAACCTATTATTTACCATTTTGAGCACTATGTTTTTACAATAATTACTTATATTATTTCATTTTTACTTTTCAAAGTAAAATCACGATCTTTCAAACATAAATAAATATAATAAAATCATTTATATATACTTCAGAATGGTAAATAACAACATAAAGTAGTTTTCTGAGGTTAGAATTCATCAATTTCCTAATTAGCGCAACTTCGTTCCCTTTTTTAGCGCTACAGCGTTGATACACATGGAAGGCCACGTGTTTCTCTCCGAAAAACTGACAGCGTATAGGCCTATAAAAAGCAAGCGTGCGCGCAGTAAGCCTTTCTCTAAGGGTCGTGTATTGTTGGGGACAATTTACTACTACCTGCACAAGGACCTTTAACACGCGCTATGCCTTACTGTAGTATAGCGTGTATTGCGGAGAAAAACTGACAGTGTTTTGGCTCGAAAATAGACTTTTCGAATGTATGCGCGCAGTATGCTTTTCTCAAAAGGTTATCTATTGCTGGAAAGTAATTTACTACTACCTGAGCGAGGACCTTCAAACTTGCGCCATGCCTTACTGTAATACATTCGTTTCTAGCGGAAAAAAATAGCAGCATATCGGCCTGAAGAAAAATAAATTTCCGAATGCCTCCGCACAGTAAGTTCTCGAAGGCCGTTTACTGATGCAATCTTCCTGCTATCTGTGCACATCTACAGCGCATACCTGCGTCGAAGACGTGTATTGCTAGCAAAGTCAGTGAGCAACGTTCCATCTATTTTTAAAAGCAGAGGAAAGAAAGGCTGACCCTTTCTTTTCATTCTTTTCGGCTACTTTCCATTTCCTACGCTTGCCATCTATTTCTTTGAAAAGAGGAGCAAAGAGCTCTTCCCTCTCTTCGGGTGGGAGTAAAACGCTTACGTATTCGGGCCTACAGAGTGGGGATAGAAAAAATCAGATACGAATTCTAGATCACATTAAGAGGGGACAGTTCAGAGGCGGGGCTTAAAACACACACAATACGAATCCGGTAAAAATTGGAGAAGGGACCAGGCATAGGCCTTATACACACTACAGATTCTGTATCACTTTGAGAGGGGGTAAATCCATTGGAGGGGCTTAAAACATACAATACGAATGCTCAAAAATTGGAGAAGGGACCAGGCATGGGCCTTATACACACGACCGATTCTGTATCACTTTGAGAGGGGGTAAATCCAGGGGAGGGGCTTAAAAAATACAATACGAATGCTCAAAAATTGGAGAAGGGGACAAACAGGGATAGGCCTTATACACACGACCGATTCTGTATCACTTTGGCATGATACAGAACCCGCGTGAGCCAGTATGCCTACAGCCTATCTACTAACGTCCATTCCAAAAACTCGTGAATCTAGAAAGATGACATTCGAGAGGTATATTTCTTTCATGATGTAAGCACTCACTAACATTTAGAAGGGATAAAGTTTGTTTTTACGGATTGTTCAATACCTCTTAGGCTATATAAGTGTTGAATTCATTTCTAAGTACTTAAGTTATCTATACAAATGCCTGAAACCACTGTTTATGATTTCCCCATTATCAAACCGTAAAGAAACTAATCTAGATTCGCAGGGGAATTACAAAATCATTTCCATTGTCTGTATTCATTATTATAAAAGAACAACGTCAATTTCTTTTAATTACTTAACCGATTGTTATGAAATTTTAATGATAACTATTAATTTTATGTTTTTTAGTGTTATATACTACATTTTATTGACAGATTTCGTCAGTGTATCCAAATCGTTATATTTTTGCACGCAACCAATTTATTTTATGAACCGATAAAAGCATAAAATAAAAAATATTGTGTATTATAAATCCTATTATTTACCTAATTATTGCTTTTCAATAACTATCGTTATTAGAATTAAAAATGAATAGTTGTTTATCATATAAATAACTATAAATTTTTAATTCTATAGATGAAGTCGCGGTGAGCATACTATATTTGTAAATATAATTGAGAACTTTCTTGTATCATCTGGTTTATAATTACTCGCTAGCAAATAACATTATTGACCAATATTGCGGTCTTTAAGCACTTCATACTCCGTAATATATCGAAATTCGCATAGGAGGCAGTCATGAAACGTTCGGAATGCGGCAACAGATAGTTGCATTCGGCGCGCAAAATAGTTTAAAACTCAAAGCTCTCGATGTTTGGCAATATTTGCTTCCACTTTTACTTCCAATCAACTGCATTTCAAACTGGGAATGCAAAAAAGACGCTTTGACGACGCCGCCGCCGCCGCGCTCACTGTAAAACTTTGTGCATGCAAACACTGTCTCACTTTTATACGTACCAGCATCGAATGCTGTTTAAACATTGCTCATGTATATCTGTGGTACAAACAAGCTTTGAGTATTAGTTGAAATGGATAAAATAGACTTCGTAAATAACAAAAGATAAAGTTACAACTCTTATTGTTATTTCTATTGATTCACATATTTTAAGGTACCGGTAAAAAGATTTTTTATGATAAATGACTATTAATAGTATGAAGGTTGCATGAAAGCGAAGGTTTTAATTAAAGAAATATTAACTCATTTGAAGAGGACAAACTGCGTGAAGTTCACTCATCTCGAAGTACCTAATTTCTTGGCTTACAGAAGTTCGGTAACGAGTCCCAAACCAACTCTAGAAATGATTACTGTACGTTGTGCCATCGTTTTCAATTAGCTACTGTTTACCTTGCTCCGCATATTTGCCTGATTTATGGTTTAAAACGAAAAGCTTAACATTCTTGAAAACGAGAAATATCTCAAGAAGTCGTAATATGGAAGTTCATAGTTCTTTTTAAACAAAAGACGAAATTCCAAGAAAACTTGGGTTTTAAAATACTTTCATAATCTTTTTCAGAACAATCTTACATTATAGCATGGAACGATACGCTTTTATAATACATTTTTTCTATTCACTAGATAAAAAGAGCTAAGAAAATACTTTTAACTTATTTCTTGAGTTGTGTATACGATAGCTGCTTACCATATCCAACTTTTTCTTTTAAAAATGTAGAAATATGCAATACGTATCATTCATCCACATATCGTGACGAATACAGTTTCTGATTTTAAAAATTTTTTTTCATAAATAGTTATCTAAGACTTTTTATTACAAAAAACGCACCCACGCACGCACGCACGCACGCATGCACACACACACACACACGCGCGATATAGAAATGGTTTGTTAATTTAACAAATTCACTGGGTAAAATACGCACTAACTATTTTTCTTATTACACTTACCAAGTAATTTGTAGTTTCTATAAAGTGATAAGTTAATTTTACTAACCCCTTTGTTAAATTAGCAAAGCAGTTTTTTCCATGTAATATGTCTTACATTTTCTTTTATTTTGTATTTCAAAGTTACTGAAACAATAAATAGGTACAGAATCTTCATCTCTAGGTACCAAAAACATCTCTTAAAATCTCATCAAAATATGTTTAATAAAGACGTAAGTAAAAAGAGGATACCCACGGTTTAATTATATTTAACCCTTTAAACTTAAACTTACAAATTCTATACCATATTGATTAGAGTTATTCAAAATGTGTATTTAAGAAAAATTTAAGAATATTTAATCCAGAAAAATGTGTAAGGAATGGAATCAAAACGCATGCAAATACGTAGAAAAGTCCTGGTACGGTTAGACCAAGTTCATTGTGTAAAAATTATCTATTTCAAATTTCCCTGCACTCAAGGGGTTAATCTTCTTTATTTCATGTTTCTCGATTTCCAAAGTATTCTGCTCATTCACATGTACACCCATCTTCGATTTTATGGTCACAAGAGTCAATCCGAAATTACTATCAGCTGATCCGTAACCGTGAAAAAATCACATTTCCCTTGCTTTGCGTTAGATAGTATATAGCAGCTCAACAACATAAGCCATGTTCGATAAAAAGAAAGAGATATGATAAGCCGACGATCGCATCAACAGAAAATGATTATCGCACTTGGATTACGACTTCCGCACTCTGCGGCGCGACCACGAAAAGCCTCTGCACGGCGAAGCAGGGGGAGGGCAAAGACGTAGGGGATAAGAGCACACGAAGCGTCGGACTAGAGCGAACTTGCCAACGTCGCAGCTTTCCAGCAGCAGCAGAAGCATCGCTCCCCGCGCATCGAACGGGGCTCTGCATATCTGCATATAAGGGCTGCCACTCGCTGTTTCTCTCTCCGCCTCTCTCTCTCTCTCTCTCTCTCTCTCTATCTCGCTCCGGCGGGTAGAGCTGCGTTTTCGGAAACTTTGAAGTGCCTTGGCATAAGAGAGCGAGAGAGAGACTTGTATCGGCCACCCACCCACACATGCATAGTGGAGCGACGACGACTTAATGGTCGGACGGAAAACACCGCCGGCGAGAGTAACTCGTTCTCTCTCCCTGTCTCTCCCTCTCTCTATCTCTATCTCTCTTTATGTCTCTCTTAGCTTTGCTGTTGCTTCGTCGCCGCACCGGTGGACGAGAACAGGTGGCAGTAACGAGGACGCTAAGCGAGCGGAAGTTGGCCCTAACTTTTACGATTAAGCCTGGTTAACGAAACCAAGACGCCAACTCTCTTAGACCTCCGTATTATATGCGCACGTGTCTGTGTGTCTATGTGCATGTATGTGTATATATGTATATGCGTGTGTGTATATGCATCTGCATGCAAGTGTCTGTATGTATAGAGCATTTTTGCATCTGTAGGTGAAAGATTCTATGTGTGTATGTATATGGTATGTGATTATATGTGCGTATGTATGTACGTATGTACCTATTTACGTATGTATGCACATATGTATGTATGTACGTATGTACCTATTTATGTGAGTATGCACATATGTATTTATTATGTATGTATGTATATATGTATGTATGTATGTATATATGTACGTATGTACGTATTTATATATGTATGTACGTATGTACCTATTTATGTGAGTATGCACATATGTATTTATTATGTATGTATGTATGTATATATGTATGTATGTATGTATATATATATATGCATGCATGCATGCATGCATATATGTATGTGTGTATGTGAATGTCTGTAGGTGTGCGTGGGTGGATGCATGTGTACTCGTGTACGTCTGCGTACGTGTGTACCTATAAGTGTATATATATACATATGCGTTGGTGCATACATACAAACGCTCGCGAAGTCCGCGTTTTATCTTAGCTAAAGCCGCGGAAAGACGCCGACGAGACTCTTACGGCTGAGCGGCCGGTATGATGCAACTTCCGCGACTCTTTCTCCCCCGCCCTATCTCTCTCACTCCGTTACAGCTTCTCATTTTTTTCCCTCCTCGCTTGCGTCTCCTCGTTGTTTTCGCTTTTAATTAAATTGACGGTCTAATCTGGTTTCGCGCAGCTCGCGCCCGGCCGAGTTGCCTCGTTCGCGCTTGCAAAATGATTTTTCTTACCCCCCCGAGAAGCAGCCTCTCGCTCATAGTCGCTGCTATATAGGACGCGCAAAGTTTTGAGAGCGAGGGAAAGAGGCAGAGCATGCATCCTCGTATATATATATATGTGTGTGTGCGTGTGTGTATACGTTTGTAATGTGCAAGTGTAGTGCGGTTGGCCGATACGTGCCGGGAATTATTCCGCAGCTCGGGCAAACTAGCGATAAAGCTCTCGAGCTTCCGGCATTTCTCCGAGTTTCATATATCGCGCGGGTTTCCTTTTCCTTTGATCCGCGCAGCGGTGTGCTGCAGCGCCGCCGCTTTTTTGCCCGCTTACAAAATACCTGGAATTGGATTTTTTTTTCTCTTTTTTTGCCTTTTCGAGAAACGACGACGACGACGACGACGACGCGACTGAAGAGAGCAGAAGTACGAGCGGATTATCGATTTTACAGCTGGTTGCCTGGCGCGCGCGCGCGCGCGACTCGCTAGCCAGCGAATTATTTTATTTTCTCCTGCGCTCTCGGTTTTCGGCGGTCGCGCGCGCGCGCGACGTTGAAATCCAGTTAGCTCGAGTGCGCTCGCGAGTTGCTCGCGAGATTAATGTGCCGATCATTCGGGCTTGATTTTGCAGCGCGGTTTTCATTTAATGAGGGATCCCGCATTCGTGTCTAATTTTGTATGCTCCGAGGGTGGGCCATTTTGTTCCTTCGTCTGCGAACGACTGCTAACTAGAAAATGTTACGATTCATGGATTATTATAGTTAATTAATATATAATATTAGTATATAATCTAATATTAATTATCACTTTACATTAATTATAATTATGTAGTTTCTTTTAAGGAAAATGTTATCTTTATGAATATGAAATGCAAAATTATAAATTCTTTTAAGCAAAGTTCTAGTTGATTCACGTATTCGTATTACATCGGGTTGTTTGGCTTGTAAAGAGATACGTAGGATCTTGAATTTACAAAATAACGTAAATAAATAAAAGTGTACCTTAGGGAAATTCAATACTGTTGTGCACTAGTTACTGAACTTTAACGGAATATCATAACATATATACTATACCTGTGCATGTTGAGGTAGTTGTGAGTTTCCTGCTCGATGCAGAAGCTGCAATAGCTCGAAGCAACGAAACGACACGATACTCGTAGAGCAATTTTCTTATATTTTTCTTTAATAGTTATGTTTGATCATCGCAAATATTTATATAGGCAAGAACGGGTCACTTCAAGAAAACATGTTGTATAAAAAAACGTACTCACGTTTTATTGTTGTTTATGGGTCTAAGAACAACTTCAAGAGGTTATCATTTAAATTTTATTAATTATTACTGACTAAAGGTTATCATCTGGTACTTTAAAACTCAATTAAAAAATTATTTTTATTATAGGAGCCAGACAGAAAACAATGTAAAATAAAGTAGCGACAGTATGTGTAAAAGAAGCATACTTCGTGAAATGGACAAAGATATTTTTAACAAAATTGTGACGTCATGAGCATAGGATACTACAAAGAAATTTTCTTTTTTAACTCTATCTCTTTTATGTTTTTTTTTAATGTCTCAAGTCTTATTTTACTCTACAAATAGGTTACTTTTATAGTTACGTTTAGTTTATATTGTAAGCAAACAACGGATGTGATCTGTACTGTCCGTGTTCAGTACGGTGTTAAAGAGTTGTCTGGTAGGTCCTCTGTGATCGTATTATGGTCGCCACTCGTTTATTTAGGCACAAACGAGAAAACCTCCAATAAAATGTATGTCGTATTGGTTTCTGCTACGACCAACGTCTCGAACAAAGTGCGTGATATTGGGAGTCAAACGTTATAAGATTACACTTTATAAGATGACGAATTAATTTGTTATTTAAAATAACTTCTTATTTAACAATTTAATATTCATTACACAATGTTTTTTATGAACTATCGCGGATCATAACGCGGATTGCTTTATTTCGTACTCGTCGCTAATAGCGATTACTTCTTTATAATTTATACTTGTCGATGCTACTGCTGTGAGAGATAAAATCAGAATGTCTAATTTGGGGCTAAGTGTGCCTTTATATATTCTATTGCCATGGTCAGATTGCACATGGTTCAATGGACGGCTGATCGGTCATTCGCTAATTGGATTTGCCACTTCGCACATGGTAGATTGTAGGTCCTGCCGTTATCGTTGGTCAGTTGACCATTGTCGCAGACGCACCGTGTGGTCGGTTGACCATGCCATTTGGTAGCGGCCAAACAGTTATAAAGCTAAAGTGAATTGTTGGACTATCCTCATCAATTACCTGCTTACAATATATATATATTTTATATATGAATGATGTTTCAGCATTTAATTAGATAAGTATTCTTAGAAATATAGAAATGCTTTTAACATTTGATACACTTAAAATTTCTAGCAATTTACCACTATTATCTACTTACTATCATACTCCAACCACTCGTATTCAACGAACAAACAGGTAACTTTTATAATTAAAAATGGGCAATTCAATCGTACACTCCTATGACAAAGAAAAATCCGATTGCAATACCTAATGCATCGCCAATCGCGCAAAAGAAAGAAGACACGACAAAACGAGCCGCTACACGCAAATGAATCTGTTTCCAATCGTCCGATCGACGATGATCATCTCAAGTGGCGGCGAAATCAGCTACCGCAAATCATCCCGCGCTCCTCGCAAACCTCGAGTGTCATCGTCTCGCGGCCGTGCATCGCTACACATCCCCACTGTTTTTCCCATCTCTTTTTTCAAAAGAGGCACACATCGCGCTCGCGCGCCTCCACTTTTATTGGATTTCCCCGCGAGCTCGCGGCCATTAAAAGCCCATTAACTTTTCGTTCGAATCGGAGCTCAGAGCTATAACGAGTTTCAGTTCTGGCGCTCTGCTGCGCTCGATTATACTATACTCGACCGTGTGAGTGTGGGTGCGGCAGACTCGGGAATGACAAGGAGAGCCCTTTGTCCTCGCGAAAGACGGACATTACATCCCAATGAAATGCGTTATATCGGAAAAATGCGACTGGCGACGAGCGCAGGACGGACGAGAGAAAGGTGATGTCGCGCAAGGGATTTTAATGAGGATTTTCTCGGGGTTTATTCGCTACCTTTGCATTATGGATTTATTCCGCTTTCGTAGGCGTGTGTCGAGTTATTCTAGTGATGCTTTGGGAATTTTGAGATATGTGTAAGGTCGTTCTTGCCTTCTTCCATGAAGATCATTAATAGTAGGAGTAATACCGAAACGCATGTTGATTAGCTACCGCATGTAAAATGATTTTTTGTCCTACCTGCACCGAAAGTATGCTTTTTCGTGCATATAAAGCGGGCGGAAAATAAAACCCCCGGGCGGAAAGTGCGGAACTTTTTCGCCCGCTTCATATATGCACGAAAAACATCCTTTCGGTCCAGGTAGGACAAAAAGTATCGTGTACACCATGGACGGAAGTCGATTAACGCTCGGGCTGGTTGCAGCCCTTGCGTCGGAAGCCCTCGACATCCCTCGGCTAGTCTCGGTCTCGTGTGGCCTCGACTTGGCCTACAATGCCCTCGCGGTAAGAACCTACTTTTCATCCTTATTGATACACAATATATTATTTTCAACACATGCGTGAAATGGGCCCTTTTTAATGCTTCGACACTGAATGGAAAATTATGTATTACGAGCGTACTCACTCTAGTTTTTTAATAAAGGCATGATTGGGCCTCTTTACGCATGTGGGTCGGTTTAAAAATTGTGACAAATAAGTTGAACGTTATAATCTCGAGAAGAGGAAACATAATTTTTTTTTTCACTGACCGTGGAATCATGAGATACATCTTTTTCAATTTGAGCCGTCGATATGTTATTGTAATGTAATAAAATAACATTAAAATCTTTAAAAAAATATTCTTTCGGTGTACGTACATTTGAGGCAAACTGAGTACTGACTGAGGTAAAACGAGCTGATAGACAATGCAACAAGAGATAGTTTAACCTTAAAATTGCTCTGTGGTTATGTGTGATAAATATAGCTTATAAAACTTTAAATTTATATTTTCTTTAACAAATGGATTAAGTTATATTCAAAAGTTTAATCAACTTTATTACTAATTTTAAACTAAATTTTGATCCACATATTTATAGAAGCTCACTTTGCATGCCGCAGAGTCTCACTTTACCCTAAGCTCGAAATAAAATGAGCTTCTGCATTTTTTTCTTATACGTGAATTAGACTTTTAACTATTTTATTCCTTACTTAACAATAAAGGCCACTTTATTTACCTAAAAAGCAGGTCAATAAAGGCCACTTTATTGACCTGAAAAGTAGGACGAAAGTGATATTTTATTCCCACTTATACTTTATTTCCCGCAAAAATACTTTATTCCCGCAAATTTTTTCAGTATCTGCGGCTTTCTCTCTATTTTCAATTTTGAACTATTACTTTCTAAATTAATATAAATTTTCAATAAATTGTAGTTCTTTCTGTGGGTCCCACTTTTTAAGTCAATAAAGTGGCCACAATTATTACGGAGAAAAAGTTCTATATGCAGCACGGGAATAAAGTCAACTATTCCCTCGGGTGATTGCTGCCGTCGCTTCGCTCGGGCAGTAAATCCCCCCTCTGGAATTATCTTCGACTTTATTCTCTTATTATTGCTTAATGTACTATTACGGGCTTGCTATTGTGGGGTTATAGTAAATAAGGCCCATATTACTTATATTACCATTTTAATCAATTTTGAAGTATTTATAGTTGAGACACATTTATGGGTTCGTGGTTGAACTTTTTGCCCCAGTCTCCTCTAACGGCAAAATAATCAACGTAGCAGAGGTATGCTGCAAACAATAAAAAAGGTCGAAAAAGTTCGAGTTAATCTACTCGGAATTGCGGAAAAAGCGTGAAAAAGATCGAACAGTCCGTCTCTCGTAAAATATGCCATTGCTCTCCTCGCTCAATAGCGATTCGTCGCAAACTACTCTGCGTCCTTTACTCCCTCCAACCCTCTCTCTCTCTCTCTCTTTCTCTCTCTCCCCCTCACTTCGAATTCGCGAGGAGTGCATCAGCGCTCGTCAGGATCAAATTTCGATTCAAATTACGTCTAATCTCGCTCTTGAAAAATCAGATCACGACTACGCCGTAGCCGGCCGCGCGTCTATATACACTGCACTGCAGCGTCCGCACCGAGCGCGTTGAGTTTTGCGCCGAGGAGGCCAGCCCTCGAAAGTCCGGTTTCGGTTAGTTTTTCCTCTTCTCCATCCCTCTCCTCCCTCGGCAAAGTTCAGCGGGTCACGGGATGCGGCAGCCGCGCGCCGCGAATGTTGACGTGACCTCGCGCGCTCCTGCCGCAGCGGCACAAGAAAAACGGAGATCTCGAAACAAAAGCTCTTCAAGCCCTTCTCTCTCTGTCTCGCTGCGTTTTTCTTTTCATTTTAGGACAGCGGTTCGCGCACACAATTGCGCGGGAAAGCAGGGAAATAGAAAGGTACACACATCTGACCGAGAGGTACAAATATAAATAGCCGAAAACACGTAGCGTGAATTTTTAATGAATTAGAGGCGGAGAAAATACATTCAGGAGTAGCGAGGGACTCCGCAAGCGCCGGAGTACGTACGCAAACGGGAGAAGGAAGAGAAGGACGCGCGCGGGAGAAGCCGTCGCGTGTTTCAATTACACGGACTTTCGCTTATATATACTCTTTTGACCCGCGCGGCCCGAGATAAGAGAGAGAGAAAGGGAGGCAGAGAGAGAGAGAGAGCGAGGACGAGGTAAATAAACGCGACCGCGCACTCTCTGGCGCATTACACTCCACCGTCCTCCGCGTGCACGGAAATACGTACGCGTATGCGCGTAGTGGGGTTTTATATAAGGCTGCGCTCTCGCCCATTTACGCCATTCTAATGCAAATCCACGAGATCGACGAGACACGGGAGAACGCGGAGATAATGGCACCGCATCTCCTTGCTCTTCCTCGTCCGCTTTATATTGTTTACCGAGCTCTTTCGCGGCCCCTATTTTCCCGATGTTTAGCCGATCTGGAGGGCGTTCGAATGAATTCAACGCGTTATCCCCTCCCCTCGCGAGCAACGAGGAACTGATTGCACCCGCGCCGGCCTATATATATATACGCCGGGATTGTTCTGTGCGGGATTTAAGGAGGTGCGCGGGGCGCGATTCTCGAAAGTGAAATAGTTTCGCGCGGAAGAGAGCTCGGCCCGCTTGTTTACTCTCGGCTCCGGCCGCGTTTATTTTTGCTCGGGACTGCTTCGGAAAACCATTTGTCTTGGGAGTGCCGAAGTTTGCTCACTGTTGGGATGCGGTTTGAATGCTTGTTGTTGCTTTCGCGAGGCGAGAGCTTTATAAAGATGAAGATAGCTGAAGCCGAGGTGTTAATGAATTTCGATGATATCGAGGTTGCTGAATAGGACGAAGAATAGGAATATACAAGCGTCATGTTTCAATTGCTTTATGCATAGGGGAGACCGGGGCAAAGTGAGCCTTAAAAACGTTTGAGCACGAATATCTAAATATATTTGAAATGTTTATACTTCTAAATATATTGAAAAGGTAATATAGACTTTATTTCATATAAATCTCGAGCACCAAGACTGTAAAGTAATTGAAAGTATTTTAAAAATTATTTATAAGAAAAAAATGAGAAAGCTCAGTTTGTCACGAGTTAAAGTGAACCTTTGCACGAGGCAAACTGAGCTTCAATAGATATGCGGATACAAGTTTAAATTACGTTAAATTAAAAAGGTTTAATTAACTTCCTAAACGTAACTTAATCGATTTGTTAACATACATATAAGTTTAAAGCTTCAAAAAACATATTTATCACACATAACCGCAGAGCCAGTTTGAGGTTAATTTTTAACATTGTTTATATAAGCTCGTTTTACTCCGGTCAGATTGCACCGAATGCACGTGCGACAGAAGAATATTTTTTAAGAGATTTACGTGTTGTCTTAACGTATTAAAAAACTGTCTATTGAAAATTTAGTATACTAAGTATAAAACAAAAAATTTCTGTATTAAATTAACATACATAACACTTTTTTATCTAAAAACCAAAACATACAAAAATATCATTTCTCGTAGCTCAAAAATTCAATATTAAATTTTTCATTTAATAACCGATTGCATGTACCAAGAAGCATTTAAAAATCATTGTTTACTTAGATTACTTCATTATATAAGTGAAATTAATATAAATGTTTTATTTCTGTCGAAATATAGAGAAAGATCACTTTACCCTGATGAATAATAATTATTTTAAAAACATTTTGGAGAAAAAGCAAATTTTAATATCGGTAATTTTTTTAACACTAGAGATATTGTTGGTTTTGATGTTCTTATTCTTACTCTGGATATACAAAATACAAAAGTCGTCAATCTGACAACTTTGACCTTTATAAATGGCTTAGAGTAAAAAGGGAATCCTTATTCTCACTACTCCAATAACGGTTTTCTGTCATTTTTTAAATTTGGGAGTTGTCAGTTTCGGGGCTCACGTATTTGCATTCTTCAATTACCGATTGACAGAATTTCGACACTCGTACCTGGTACATACTGCTTAATACCACTTTATTTCGTTGAAGATTTATAATAATACATTTCTTAACTTTCAATCTTTAATATTTGTGTGATAATCATAAGGCAAACTTGAGTATGTCGATGTCATTTACGATGACTATCACATTTCACATTCTCAAAAACACCTAGTACTTTTCAGAGGCCGCTTATAAAAAAAAAACTAGTACTTCTAAGATTTTCTTATTGATGCTAACACTTTCTTAGATTCTCTACAAAAATTATAGTTTTTGTCCGAAATTCTGAAAATAGCTCATTTTTACAGAAGGTTCCTGATAAGAACATTAGTGTTTTTGAGAGATTGGGCGTTGATATGGTGTCGATAGATTATATTTTTCTTAGAATTTATTAGTAAGAAACTTTGGTTGACATAGACAGAACGAATAAGATTGGATAAAAAAGGATAAATAGAGCCTCTGTTGATCAGCATAATGCAGACAGTGCATAATTCCTCTATAAGAAAACATTCTGCTAAAACGGTTAGCAGCATTTTTTTCATTTATTAAATAAACAGAGGTATTACAAAATGTTACGTAACGTTCTTATCAAATGGAAAGTTTTACTGCTTTTATTGACTCCAAGAGCACCAATTAAAACGTAAAAAAAGACATAGTAAAAAGCAGCTATCTCCATGGATCGAACAGCCGCTACTACCTTGCGATTAAGAATTCATCCACGGAGCGTTAACAGCGCAGAAAAAAGAACGAAAGTACCCAGGCGAAGAGCCGATTGCCGAATTTGCGTAATTCTCCTGGAGCTGCAACGTCTAATGCACAGCGAGCCATCGGAAAGACTGCCGCATAAGAAAGGGCAAAAAGCCGGCGGGTGATCGGCGTTCCGACCAATATACCCCCGGTTTCATAGCTATGCAGCTACATAGCTACATTGTACTGTGAACGCTAGGCAGCGGGGGGGGATCGATGCAGATATCCAGGCGGCCGGCGATCGAGCAATTACCATCTGCTTTTCAGCGCGGCCAGCCGTTAAAAGCCAAGGGCTTAATCATCCGTCGCGCGGCAGTGGCCATTGCCGCGCGACTCTGTTGTGCGCATCCGGCGCTTGCTACATGCTCGATCCCTTCGCTCACTGTGTCTCTCTTTCTCTCTCTCTCTCTCTGTCGTGTTCATTGGTTGCGCGACTCTCTCGCAGATGTGGAGCATCTGCGAGCACGCGTCCACGATTGGGCATTCCGCGACGAAATGTGGCATTTGGAATTGTTGCAAATTAGTGGATTTTCTTGTGTGGTTGGTGAATGTTGTAGGTTGACAATGTAGACCTATGATGGAAATAAAGGATGATATTTGAGTTTCTTTTAATGAAATGTATAAATATGTATTGCTAAAATTATTCATCGAATTACTTTAATTATTAATACGTTTTATGTGTAATATTCAACTGGAAAAACACATTGATATTGACTCGCGTAGTCATGTGGTAGATACTAAAATATATGATTTTTTATGAGACCCGTAAAATTAAGATTTTCAATATATTTTAATGCAACAAAATATATTTTTTACTTTTGACCATAAAAATGACTTTTATTGGTACTAATAATTAAAATTATATTAGTCTAGTACACATTGTTAAAAATAGGAATAAGAAGAATTTCAATTTTAAATAATTTAAAATGGTTCAATGCCCTTAACGCTCAAATGTGCTGAGTGTTTACCTTGAGTTCAGCCTTTTATTTTCTGACGAAAACAACATCTTTTCTGTATTAAAAGTACCGATTATAGGGTTTTCGGGATCGCTCTTTCGAATAGCATTGAAAATATTTTCAAAAAGTGGCAATTTTTACAAGATTTTTACAAAAATTTCACAAACTACCGATTTTAAAAGGTAATTTTTTTCTTCTTTTACAATTTGCTCCATATAAACGTACTTCTATTATCGTAAAAACTATTTAAAACGTATTCCCGATACTTGTACTAAAAAACTATGCTATAAGTTGTTTTTTATTCAATATAGCGGTACCAAAATGACGAACAATATGAAGTGCATTTTGTTATAATTTCAACATTTTTAATTACCTCTATATTTCATATTCATGATGAACTTTGTACCTACACATATATTTTTTATATATAATACAATATATTTTACAACTGTACACATCATTTTAAGTATAATTCATCATGCACGGAGAGAAAAGGATAGTAACCCCTACTATCGGTGTATAAGTAACGTCTCCCAAGCCGTATAATTATTCCTTAATATCGTTAAATGATTATAAGTATATAAGTATAAATAGTATATAAGAAATGTATTTCTAAGATGATGAATAATTAGAAATCAATACAGGGTAATTCAATAGCTTCCTGCTGTAGATACTTTTTTTAGGTTCAAGCGACCACGCTTTATCGTTACTGTTACTGTATAGTACTAATTACCAAAAATTTAGGTACTCAGTGCATAACATCTACGGAATGTCAGCAAAGTTAATTATTACAAACTAGCATAGGCACTCAGTTCTATGATTTACAAGGACTGAGTACAAACGCATTACATGGTTTCCAAATTACTATACATGTACAATAATGGTTACTATCTTTTTCTCTCCGTATGTATATGTAATCACACAATTGCGTCTGAAAGTGAGCTCTACAGGCGTGCAGAGTAGCTTTCGACAAAATTAATCATTTAAAACTTTTAGAAAAACTGCATAACGACGTTGTAACTGTGATGCATCATTGTAAGTGCCTGCTCTATGCAGATGTCATAAAATTATTCAATACTGTAATAATGGCCTTCAATTAAACATCTCGAAATGTAAAATTATGTCTATAAATCGGTGTAATCTTTGATAGTAATTTAATATTTGAAAGCCACTTAAATTCAGTAATATCAAAAGCTTATAAAACCCTTGGATTCATTGGTAGAGCTGATAAAATCTTTAAATCTCCAACTTCTCTAGTTTATTTATATAATACTCTAGCATTACCATTGTTGATGTATGGGTCACCTATTTGGAGCTCCTACACTCTTCAAAACATAAATAAACTTGAATCAATCTAACACAGATGCATGCGTCATCTCTCTTACAAAACTGACTCTCCATCTATGTTTATGATCACACTTACAATAGTATCTCTATTAAATTTAGCATTTACTATTTTTGTAAAGGACTTTTCAGTCCGTATATTAAATAAAATAAAATAAAAATTAAAATATCTAAATATAGAAACTGTTCCAGTCTCGATATTGTGCAATTCTTCTAGCATTCTGAATGGACTATGTCATAGTTTAACATAACTTACTTCTGGTAGTTTACGTTATGGAGATTTGTACATAATTTTAATTAAAAGCTGATAACAAAACTTTTAATTTGAGTGGTCGCAGCTTTTCTGAATTTATTTGGATCAAAAGTTATGCCTGTTTTAATATTATGAAAATTCTCAGGTGGTAAATTGGGGATCTCGTTGTGGGACCGTATCTTGCACTGGCCCAATGCAAGATTTACTACATAAAATTTTTCAAAATATTAAAACAAGCCCCCTTAGTCATTGGAAGCAGAAGGTCCCTCGCTATCTTTGGGTGCCTAGATATGAGGCTCTACCTGCATTGTCAGTCTTTTCTTTTTGTATCCTCGACTTTTTTGGAGCTGAACATCTTCAGATCCGGGTTTTGTTTTACCAGACGTATCATTAATTACCTAAAGTTGAGCACCCTGCCAAGGCGTCGTGTCGTTCTCCTACATTCCGCACGATAGAGGGTACAGCAGAGTTCAAACCCTGCACCTTCACCTAACCTGTGGGCTCACTATCTGAACATCGCGAGTATTGCTAACCTGTTGAGACAGGCCAGACGCTCGAATGATATCTACTTTGCTACCTACATTTTGTGGGCTAGGAAGCCTGATCTGTTGTGACACATTTTCACTAATACTTCCTCTTTGATTCATTTCATGGATATAGGTTGCGGCGGTCGGACAGGTTAGTGTATGGTAGTCAGATGGCACTCTATCACTCGATAGCCTTTGATACAGTCTAGTTCACTTATCTTGAAATTCACCGCACCTCGCAGTGACTGCAACAGAGCTCGTCTGTCGATAGGATAACCAAAACTATTATCTACATATCTCCGGGCTCCTGTACTATCCAGCAGCCTAGGAGTGTCGGTCACAGTTTTGACGCTGAACCTTCTACGAAACCTGATATGATCCTCGCCAACCCTACTCCATGCCATCCCGACCATCGAGGGGTTCAGTACCCCTGAACCTCCGCAGAGAGATACGTTTTTAGAGTTACAGTGATTCAAGAAGAGGCTGTCCATCGCCCCTCGCCTCCCGTGGGGCATAACTCTGGCCTAAAAGCTTGCGGAGTTGTTATTGTATAAAGCAATGAACATGAAGCAACTTTCGTATATTGCGACTCTCTTTGGTTCATAGTACTTCCAGTATGAATGGTGTGAAAGAGCTCTAGGTTCCGGGATCCTTCACTGACACGGGCCTCTATTTCCTTAAGGCTCATGGTGCACGCTTTTTTGGTGCTCCCCTGCAGTGTGAGGGATCTCCCATCATTATGTAAATTTAAAACAGCTTTAGGGAGATATCTCAAACAACAGCAGAGTGACTAAAATAACAACTAGTATTACGATTCAAATGTTCTATGTATTGTTTCGTTACTAAATTATTATGTATGATCCTAATTCATTGACTTTTACATTTTATTTTTTGTGAGTGGGAGTGTATATATTAGAATGGAAATATTGGCCTGAATGTGTTTAAAGAATGCATGAATGATGACCTCTTAATTTTTGTGACGCGATAGATATGCTGTTAAAGGGTTGAATGATTATGTGTGCGCCTTATTGTATGAAAATTCTTATTGTATGACTAGAAATTATTGACTATATATGATAAACATAAACTGTTTCATGCAACTTGACGATCTGTGATCTAAAAGATCTGATATTTTACTTATGTGATATTTATTGTAAATACTATTATTACTGTACACACTGACAAGTATTTTAGTTATTTTGTTATATTTAAGTAAATTTAGTTTTTCATAATTTTTTTAGTGAAACAGATAATGAGATGCGCCATCAAAACCACTGTACCAACGATAACGTATCTCGCCTATAACTGCCACAGACTCAATTACAATTATCCACTAGATAAATAATTCTACTAATCTAAATTGTTTAAATTCTTTCGGTAACCTCATTGGAGGATTGTCAAAAAATTCAAATAAATGCAATTGGAAAGTTTCCATCTCGTATACTTACGTACACAGAATAATCGTTTTCGCCACACTCCAACTCCATCCTCTACAATATGTTTATCCACGCTATTTCCCGAGCCCCTCTCTTTCTCCCTCACTACGATCCCGCATAAACAATCAAAATCGTCGATTGTCCATGTAAGCTAAACACGGAATGCCCCCCGTGCGGACGCCCCCCCTCCCCCCTTCGGCACATATCGCCATAGAGGAGATAGCATGTCCGTTCATCCGAGTTCTCGAAACTGCAATTTCCACGTCTCTTCCTTTCCCCCCCTTCCATTTCCTACTGTCTGTATACACGCGCGCGTGTCTCTCCTCTCCTGGCACTTCTCCTAGAGCCGCAGCCACGGCTACAGCTACAGCTACATACCTCGGGATATTAACGCCCCCGCCACGCGCCGCAACAAAGCACAGAGAGAGCGCGCGCGCGAAACACACAGATAGACATAGACACCCTGCACCGACGGTAAGAGAGGTATAGTGGCCCAGCGCGAGCAGCCTGCACAATTCGGCGCCGGCCATTATTTAAGCCCTCTGCGGCAAATCCCTTCGGGAGGCTCGCGCAGCTCCGGCTCGCGGCTTCGTCGAGATATTTGGCCGGAGTCGACTCTGCCCCCGCGCGGCTTTGTCCGCCTCTCTGTCTTATTCATCCGTGGCTCGCGTATACGCCAGTGTGCCCGGCCGTGTGCTGCCTTTCAATGGGGCCGACGCCGAGCGCGAGGGGGTGACCTTTAACGGAATATCAATTAGGTGCCGGAGCGCTCAGCCGTGCGGGCTGATCCTCCGCGGGTGATACATCGATCCGGCTGATACGCCGCGGTATTCGGTGGCTGCTGCTGATGTTGAGTGCTCATGGTGTATATTGTCGTTGTTATGTCTGGTTGCAGCGTTGTTTGGATTTTGCATTGGTTTGGTCTCGTGCACACTGGGAAGAATCAGATTGGCGATAGTTATTGAACACACCGATGAAATGCAATTTAGTTAGGGTTAGTGGAATTTTTTGTACACTGAGAGAAGCCTCTAAAAGAGTTCTTTATATTAAATACGATTTCTTAACTGTTAAGTCGGATATTTTGAAAAATCTCTAACCTGACATCACTTGTTTGACTGTTAAATGCAAATTTTGTAATAGTAAAGAAATCTGATTAAAATGCATTTTATCTGAGATAAAAACATTTTTAAAATTATATTTCAAATATATCAATTTACTTATAGTAAATATGTTCTTCTCTCAGTGTAGGACAGTGTACTACTTTATTTGAATTATAAATATATGTTTATAGTAAAATAATACCGCTGCCAATTCATTGGCACATAGCTTCCTCAAACTAAATTAATTGTTCCAATGTGAAATTCTTTGTTCTAATAAATTAATTTTTAATTGCTATATCTCTTTCTAAATAACATCTAAGAAAGGGTGTGCATAGTGACTGTTACTGAAAGAAGTTTAAGTAGTTGTACATATTTTGCACTAGAAACTCTAGTACTTGTTTAGTAGCATATAGTTTCTATTTCTCTTAGTATATAATGACCTGGCCACAATGTGCCAAGAATGATAATCGGGCTGCTGATAAGTGTAAGTGGAGTGGGTATACATAGTTTATGGAGCGTGGATTATTTAATTCGTGGATGGCTTGCTGGGTAATGTTGTATTAATGCCATGTTTTTTCTTGATATTTATGTTGTTTGGTACGGCTGGGGAAAGGTTGAAGTAACGTAAGGTTGCAAGTGAGCTTCTGCTTTTTCGGAGTTATTATAATCAGATTTACTTCTTTTAGGTGGATTTCGACGAAACGTTTTAGTAACTGAAACAATTATAAGGGAGATTTACGTGGAATATGTTTTTGACGTCATGCGTATTCTGAAAAGTATTGTTTGAAATTTCAGCGAACTAGAGTGGATTAATAAAATTTAAATTCACATTACATCAAATTAAATTAAAATTAAAATTAAAATTAAAAATAATTTAATTTACATTAAGGTTATTTTTACATTAAGCCAACGGTTACTATATGGGAGATTTTAAATTTTTTTATCCCTAAATAACGTACTGCTTAATATTTATAAATTATTATAAGAAGATTAAAGTAAGATTAAGTAATCTCTGTTAACAATGGTTATATATACAAAGTACAGAATATATAATATCGAAAGAGCGTGAGTTAAGTTGGTAGCACTGAAAATTAAATAAAGATTTTTGAGTACTTAAAAGTACGATTGGTATGATGGGTACGATTTCTCATTGAAATTTTCAACGATAAAGAGCTAAATGCGTTCTTTTCAACTCAATTTGCCTTTTTGCGATAAATTTTCAATATTTGTTCCAGGAAATCAATTTTAATCAATACCTTATGTTATTCTCTTAAATATCAACCGGTAAACGCTTTTATAAAAGTATTATTTCTAGTAGATTGAGACAATGATTCATTGTGTAATGTTAATTATTCTAATTCATGAAGTCTTTCGCAGCTTATTTGAATTATATAATGTTCTATAGGTAATTAGCTATCTATATATACCTTATTTGTAAGGATTCTATATTAAATACTGAAATGAGGACCTTTTGAATGTGACTATATCCAACGTGTACTACTCTCCCCTACATATACAAAGAATGTAAAATTGGGTGGGTATCAATAGGTTAAGTTGGGTAATTTTTTTCTTTTGATGATTTTTCAGCTTCCTTGTTATGTACATGATATAATTAAATATAAAATTGAACATTTAAACTGTTTTTAGAAAAAATATATAGTCATTAACATTTTTTCAAATTTTCATATTTCGACACCCTTAATATTTAACTTAATATTGTACCCCCTTAAGGGGACAATAGGGGACAACAGACCTGCGTTAAACCCAAAAAAATATTTCTTTTTTACGAGTCCAGAAAGCTTTTTATGTTTAAAAGCAATCATTCTGAAAATTTGTATGCTATCAATACTTAATGATCCTACATGTAACAATAAATCACTATTTTTAATATCATATTTATTAAAGGAACTTTGCTCCTCACACGATTCTGGGTGACATGATGATCGAAAATAATACATTGTGCAACTACGGGAAGAAAATGGTGCTATTTCTAGCGAGGGTGAGATATTCAGCACGAGTCGAAGTCGAGGACGCCGAAGGCGCCCGAGACAAAGACGAATGCTGAAAATACCTCACCCGAGTCTGAAATAGCTTTTCTTCCCGTGTTACACACCGTATTTTTTTCAACAAAGGCATGATAGGGCCTTCTATATGCATGAAGTTGGGTAGGTGATCGCGTATTTCAAGTCGTGCACAACGCAGTTGAAAATTGTACTATTTTTAATTTTCACTTTTAATTGTACAGTTAAAATATTTAAACTCGCGCATGCGCAGTTATCCACTTGTGACTAGCAGTAAACTTCATACTTACG
Source organism: Gastracanthus pulcherrimus (assembly GCA_949152435.1). Taxonomy (NCBI): domain Eukaryota; kingdom Metazoa; phylum Arthropoda; class Insecta; order Hymenoptera; family Pteromalidae; genus Gastracanthus; species Gastracanthus pulcherrimus. Next base: position 16,356,242 of record OX424573.1, read on the forward strand.
TGCATTAACAAAGGTTAAACCTGAATAAATGGGTCCTGAGCTTATTTACTACATTTTTTCACAATTTTTGAGAAGCGGGGAAAATATTTATCACTCTTATCAGAGAGCGCACAAAGCATTTATGCAAATATTTCTTATTCAAAGTTTTCTCAAGCAATGACAGTCAATCCAGTAAAACCATAAAATATTTTTATCTTAGCAAAAAATCTCCAGAGTAACAAAACAGCTTGTAAGTGAATGTATCGCAAATTCATTTGTCTACATAAAAAATCGAAAGTGCAAACCAATCTTTCAACACCACTAATCCCCTCTTGTTCTCATATTCAGCATGTTTGAAGCATTATCCGTGACTACTGCATAAATATTAATATTATACTTAGTATGGGTTGGTTTAGTACACTGGTCCGCTACTATACTTAAAGCTTTTCCAGTTTCTCGTATTGTATTGAAATTCCAAGACTCAAGAAAAATATTCTTTCCGTTATTCAGATGTACCATAGTAACAACATTTTTTTAACAATTAGTCTCTCTTCCTAGCAGCTTTTTGGTTGTTACTTAAAATATTCTATAGGTTAGAAAAATATTTACGAAGGACTAAATATAGTTTTCTATAGTTTTCTAAGTTTTCTACAGGTTTACGACGTTTTCTACAGGTTTTCTACATTCAACATTCAACTGTCGTAAATCCAACACTTATTAAAAACCATGTTTTCTACATGAAGTGTACTGCCTACCCAACACTGCATATGTAACATTAACATCAACAATAAATTAAATAATTTTTCGAAGCCCCGAAACATATCGCTTATTCATGGAAGAACCTCCTTGAATAAAATTTAAATTCAAAATTAAATTAATAAATTAAAATCTTTGTATATTTGTTATAAAGTCAAGTGTTTGTTCAGACACTACCTCGAAATAACGAAATCATTTAAATGAATCCATTATACAACACTTATAATACGCAACAATTGAAAAATTGGATCAATCTTCACCTCGTTGATCGCTGACGGTCCCTATTCTAACATTCACGCACTTCTAGCTACACCTCTCCGAGGCACTCGTAAGCATCCTCCTCCGTCGATCTCCCGTTCCGAAAATTGCTCTCTTCGACATGCGTACCTGCGTTTTCGTCAAGCGCCGAGAGATCTCGAGACTCCGAGCGAGAAACAACGCGAGCCGACAAAATCGAAGAAAAGAAATACAATGCGCGAGCTCGTCATCTCGCAACCCGACGATCCGGAAATTTAACGACGCGGCGCATCAATTACGGCCCGATGCGGCCCGAAGCATTATTTCGACGCTTTTTCAGGACGCAGGCCATGTACTCCCGATGCTTCACGTCAATCAAACGCGCTGCTGCCGACTCGAGTGTATCATCTTCTTCTTCTCTCGCGTTCTGTACACGTGTCCTCAATGACGACAAAGACGAGAGCCTCGACTCGCACATCCTTTGATTATACGTCCGAGTTTCTTCTTATTTTTCTTCTTCTTCTGCTGCTGCTCTTTTTTTCGCGCTGATTCTTTTTTGATGCTTGACCCTGGCGCGCGACACCTGCGCGCGCGTGTTTGTGCAATCTTTCAGTCAATGGGCGCTCTCCACAGCTGAGTGCCTGCTTGAGAGGTACAGGGTGATGAAGGATTTGGATAGTTTGTATATGGATCGAGGTCACTGTCATGTTTCGCGATGCTTTTAATTGCGGAGTTTGTCGTGGGCAGTCTTTAAATTGGTCCGATGCGGGATAAAGAAGGCGGATGTCTTTATTGTAGAATAATGTTGAGTGGAGTGAGTTGATTGTCGTAGGACTGAAGTGTGTTACGTATTATTTAATGCATGTTTTATTTGGCGTCATTAAATTAAAACAAAATACAGATTCAGGAGATTTTATATTGTAATTAGTTGCAATTTTGAAAATAACGCTTTCTCTATATTCAGGTAAATAAATAATCAAAATAAAAAATACGTTTGTTCTAGTCGTTTGATTAATTTTATTTAGTTTACCAGGCATACTTGATTAAAAATCATCATGATCTTTTAATAAGTGTACGTCTGATACTGAAAAAATGGGTCACGCCGCTTCATTATTTACTAATTCAATTTTCGTCTGCACACAGCATAACGAGTTTTCGCCACTCGAAAAATCTGATATATATACATCGAATCGGTACTGCTAAAATATTTCCAAAATATACTGACTAATAATCATTATGATTTAATAACTTTACGTCTGAAATTGTAAAAATGAGATACGCTATTGTATTATCTATTAACTGAATTTTCGTAAAAATACTAAACCAATTTTTCGACATTTAAAAATTTAAAAAAGCTTCTCCTCAAATATAGGACTAGTCGACATTGCTAAAATGCTTACAAAATTTAGTAACATAAACAAGAAATTCGTATTTCTTCCAAGATTGCTACAGAAACGCCAGGTGTACATGACGTGTTATTGAATTCACGTGATCCACATCGGGACCGGTTCAGTCAACTTTCTCCGAAATCTCGTTCTTACAAATACGGTTATAAATCTGTCTGAAAATCATCCAGATATTCTTAAACAGTATTTGTGAGAATTAGGCTGTGAGAACGTAATATAATTTTAAGCTTGCATGAATAAATAACGATATCAATGTAATATTGTTTACTGCAATAGGTTTTTGACATTATATACTTGATTTTAAATTCTTACTTAACTTTCAAATCACCTGCCAACAAACCTAAAAGGACAAACCCCTGCTGTGCCTAAAAAATCTCAGCTCAATACAGTCGATACACCTGCTGCTCGAGGAATCCATATGAATCGCCTTTAGCTACAGTCAATTATCACCGACCTACGCAAAGTAACGTTACACCAGAGAGTCTAGAAAATTACACGCACCACTCATGCATATCCCATACAACCTGTAAATAAAGCTGAATGCGAATGTAAATGTTTCTCTGGGTACAGCATCATCTTATCTTTCCGTTCCTTTCCCTATCGATACCTTTTATCAATCACCCCTCTTTCTCTTTTTCATTTTTTCTCTTCGCTCTGTCTCAGACATACAGATCAATTATACAATCTCGCTGTAACTTTTTTCAGCAAATAACGAATATAGTATGTATGTAAATGATACTCAATCAGCATTAAAAATAAGGGAAACGTATTTTATTAATTCTATATTATACTTAATGTAAAATTTTAATAGTTGTATGAGTGTTATTCAACATTTAATGTTAAAGCACGTCTCTGTCGATCTGTTCATATAGACAGCACATCCATACTCGAACTCTATCACTTTCTTAAAGGGGAACTGCACTGATTTTTAAAGAATCTCTCCCTTTGTCCAATAATATTAAAATTTCGGTAACATTTTTTGTCATAATTAAAGAAGGTAGTCAAAAAATTTTGATAATTTTTCACTAAAATTTTATTACTAGTTATTGGAGAATATACATATTTTTATAATAAAAACAAGAGGTTTTAGAAAAGTTCCTTAAGCATATGAAGTTGACAAAGTCTATTTAAAAAATTTTAAAATATTTTTAAACTTAAAATGAACAAAGATGATAAATTTTTTTGAAATTGTTTAAACTTAATCAATGGTCTGAAATAAATAAAACATTTTTTGAACATAAAAGAATATTAAAAAACTGCATGTTTCAACACTTACAATTGACAAATAAAATATTTAACATAAAAATACCTCAAAACAAAATATTAACTCCTTTTCACAATATCTTAACCAATATTTTCTGAAAGGTTCAAAAATATCCAGAGTCATAGGTTGCACAAGGAACTTTTTGAAGAGAAATTTAAATTTTGAGAAAAACACGTTTAAAGTTTTAATTTGCTATGCTATCCAATGTAAATTGTTTCACTCAACTGGTTATAGCTTTGGTATAACAAAGAGTTTTGACATCTAGGAGGTCGCAAAATGTTCATAAAACTATTAACATAAAAAATATGTAATAAAAATATTTTTCGATTTATTGGTAAGAAATTAGTGAAGTTCCCCATTAAATTCTTAAAGAAAAGTGACTACTCTAGAATCCGATAGAATGGCTAATCCTGAAAATTGAAGTCAAAGTTCATTCGACGAGAAAGTAATACTGCACAAAAATTCTACCTTTTTATTGAGTAAAGATATAGAGTTCCAATAGAGTTCCAATAAAGTTTATTTTAATTCAGACAGTTTAAATACTATGCAAAACTTTTATTTTTGGTCTTCTAAGATCGGTTCAAACAATTTATACTCTACAGTAGAAATGTTTTGAGTTAACTGCTGCACAACAAAAATCAGGAATCAATAAGAGTGATCGATTGACTGAAATACACTTTCATTCGATGCATATATCGATAACTAATACTGATAGAATCTAGTTAGGATGGTAATGGTGCGATACGAGGGTTCGTATAAAGCTCGAAACCAGACTGCGCAATAAAAAGCAGAAAAAAGCTAACTCTGATCGAGTGAATATCTCACCCGCGAAATAATCATTTCTCACTGTAATAACTCTTCTCTTTTGCATCGAGTACAATTTTACTCTCCCAGAGTGACTCTTTACTCTGAGGACTTTACGAAATCATCGAGAGGAGGGGATAGCGGAGCGTGCGCACATCGTCTCGCGAAAGATCTCGCGCTAAATTAGTCGCCTTGCTCGCGGAGCCCGCAGGATAGGATAGCAAGCTGCACGGGGAAGACAGAGACGAGTGAGCAGATGCAACGAGATTCCTGTGGCATGGTCAGTAAGCTCTCCTCTCTCTCTCTCTCTCTCTCTTCTCCCGCGGCATCATCATCATCATCCTCTCTACTACTGCTGCTGCTGTAAGCTGCATCCGTTCTCATTTTATCACGCTCCTTCTTCTCTCATCCTCGCGTTTTCTTGCTCCCTTCTCCCCGGTACCTTCAACTAAGAGAAATAAAGCGAGAGAGAGAGAGAGGCCTGTACAGCACTCTGGAACAAGAAGTACGTAAAAGAAGAAAAACAATAATAATGAAAGGTTGCTCCGCTGCAAAAAAGAATCTCGCTCGCGCGCGCGCTGCTGCTGCCTCTGGACCGGTCCAACAGGTACACATCCCAGCAGCCAGGGCTGTACGCACCTATAGCACACTGGTTCTCGGTGTATATACGCAGTCCAGCAGCGGCGAGAGGACGAGGACGAAGCCGGGGAAGAGGACGCAGGTGGGGGAGCAGGGATCGCGTGTTGCTCGCGTGGCCGAGGGCGCCCGAGGAGCGGCGGAAGGAGCCGAGGCCCGCTCGCGCGCTCTCTATATATCTCGTCCGACGCGCGCTGCCATTACACAAATTGCACTATTACGTGTAATGACGTTTAAAAAATCGTAGAGAGAGAGAGGGAGAGGATGGAGAGAGACGAACGATGACCAGTCGAGAAGGAGGAGGAGGAAGAAGTGGAAGGAGCGACGACCGTGGCGCGCGAGGCGCAAAGTCGTTCCGAAGGACGAAGAAGAGGCGAATAGAGCGCTGAATCGTTATAACTGCCTCGCGCGCGCGCGCTGGGAAGAGAGTTCGCCGGCTCTTGGGCAAATAAAGGATTGCTCGGGCGGCTCTCTTTTTCTTTGCCACCTCTCTCTCTCTCTCTCTCTGTGCGCGAGCCATGCTTCGATGGATTCTTTATGTGCTGGCTCTGGGAGCTGCTGCTGCTGCTTTTTTACGAGGGTGGTGGTGGTGCTGCTGCTGTGTGGACGGTGCCTTTAAGTAACGACGAGAGAGAGAGCGCCATGTGCTGGAGCACACAATGAGGCTCTTGGACGAAGTTTTCCTTTGTAGGAGCGTGCAGGCCGCGGGAAATCGTAAAGTTGAGCGGGAGAGCGAGCTGAAAAATGGCGCGATCCTTGTTTCTTGATATCTTTTTCTTGACTTTGTTTCGTGGTTTTTTTTGGGGGGTGAAGTTTTTTAGATATTGGGTGGATGCATTTATAAGGGGGCGATCCTGGATGAAACGTCGGTAGGAGCACTTATGCGTATAAGTCGGCTACGTAAGCCTTGTAAATCCTTTATTAAGTCGGATGTAGTCGAGAAATATTGTATCTGACAATCACGAGGCAGTGGGCTTTACTTTTATTAATGGGAAAGCGGTTGACTGAGAATTATTCGGTGTATCTGTTCATAAATCAAGTTGTGATATCCTAAATCTGCATAATCACTAATATTAGAATTATTAAAAAATATTATGTATTAAATATTAGTTTGCAATGACATTTGATGATTTTTGATTATGAATAAATGCAAACTGAGAGAAGTATTTAACAATATTAAAAACATTTGAAGTAGTAGGTATGTAGTGGCAATATTATAATTATTTTTTTTTATATTTATTTATTTTTTAGTAATTTATGACTAGTTTATTTAGCAAGTGATGAATCTAAAATATGTTAAAATCAATTAATTTGTTTAATAGAGCCACTAATAATTTTCATTTTGTACCAATAATAAAAAACAAATGATAATAATGATAATAATTAAAATGCCTATAAAGTATATTTACTAAGCGATAATAGTCATTTTGACTACAGTACTCTTCTCAGTCCAATAAAATTTAAGTCAACAGCACTCAACTTCCTGAAAAATAAAGTATTAAAAAAATATTTGCTTTGAACGTTGTGACAAAGGTCCGATGCATTTGCGCACATCGCTAACTCATATAAGCTAGGCATACACCGGCATGAGAATTGTTATGCTTATAATACCGAAATTACGAACCACGCGAAGAAACAACCTGCGCGATATACAGCTGTGAGAGCAGAGAATGCCGTGCGCGCTCAGTCGAGGAACTGTGCTAGGCAGCCGCCGGCGGAAATTCGATTTATAGCGAGTGGCACGTCGAACGTTTAGGTATTTACGAGAGAGAGAGAGAGAGAGAGAGAGAGAGAGAGAGAGAGAGAGAGAGAGAGAGAGAGAGAGAGAGAGAGAGAGAGAGAGAGAGAGAGAGAGAGAGATGTTTTTTGCGCGCGCGCCGCCCGTTCGAGGCAAGATTTCACAAGTGCACTTCGGCCGGATGGATATTGTAGTAGCAGAAATGCATTTTTAATCAAGCAATTTTGCCGTGTATAGCTCCGGAGCCGTTGAGTCCACGATGATGTTCCGTTGAATCGCCGGGTATGATCATTGTAGCAAGCTCGACAATGTAATGGATTTAATCGATTACCAAGGGTGCATCGAAATCACTCGGTTGAGTAAACGGAAGGGCGGAATGTTGAAATTATATGAATTTAGGAGGATATTGGGCAGTGGGAAAGAATAGATTTAATGACAAATATTAAGTATGTATTGGTGTATGTATGTAAACGTATTAATCATAAGTTCTTGTATATAAAAATGGAAGACGAATATATTGAATCAATAAAATTTCTAATTGTGAATTATTAATAATTTCTACTAGAAATAATAGAATTGGTATTTTTAATAACCGGAGGTACGAACTTCCTGTAAAATAATTAATTTCTTAATTATAGTATTCTATTTTACTTGTGGTTGATTAAGTAATGTTAAAATTAAAAATAATTTTTAAACTAAAAATTATATTTAAAATAGTATATCTTTAATAAAAATAATTAAATATATAAATAAACTGTTATAAGACGTAGGGTAGACTGCGGTATAATCAGACAGTGAAATGAAATGAACTCCAGTATTCTTATATGAGCATTATTTTTAAAAAATCAATATAGCATTACTTTTTAACTATCCAAAGAATACTACCATGTATTAATTTTGGGGTTAAATGCTGTATTGTAATAAAAGTCCGGTTTTACTTCTTACCCCGAAAATAGCGGTTTCTAAAAACGTTGGGGTATAACGAGACACATACTTACTGTCTGCACTATAACTTCGTTTAAAGTCAATCAAATTAAATTTTGCAAAAAGGAAAATAAAGTTAAACAATAAACTAAAAAGACAGTCTATTCTGATTTCGACAATAAATAAAACATATAATTGCTAACAGATTTAAAAAAAGCTGATTTCTTGAATGTCATATCTTAGAAAATCGCCCAAAAATTCGCTTCATTAACTTCATTATTAATTTTTGACGTAAGTTTCAAGTTATACGTTAAACATAAGGCGTAAATTACTTCGTAATACATATCAGAATAAATTAAATAGCAGCCAGAAAGGTGGTGCCACTTCAGACACTTATTGCAACTGTCTCATTGTACTCCGTGTCTCCCTAATCTATCCTACATATTTTTGATATGTATTAATAATAAACGAGTATCTGCACAAAGAAAATTTTTTGGTAAAAATTATATGCAGTGAAAATCATAGTAGGAGAGAGTGAGGCTAAGTTGGGCACGAGAGAAACTTAAACAAAATGAATACCCTAAATCTAATGCGTTATCTGGATATTCCAGCTACAGTTGATTGAAAATATAAACCAAATGCGAAGTGGTTGAACAACTTTCATACTTATATATTTAATACGGAATTTCTGGACTTTACGACTTTTTCTTGTAGGGTTTCATGCTTCTTCTCTCTCCACAGAAAAATAAAATTTTTTAAACATCAAATATTGTATTTGCGGGTTTAAAAATACTTATATTACGAAGACAAGGATTTTCACCGAAATGCAATGGTAGAAGGTGCACAATTACTGTAGTTCTACATTATTAAAAACTAAACCATGCTTAGGGCTAATTTAAACAATACGTGTATTTTAAATGAAAAAGGGGTAATTTTGTGCATTTTACAGAGATTGCTTTGTATCGTAAAATATTTAATAATACGAAGTATACAGCATTATAAATAAGACAATGTTTGAGGTTTTACTAACATTTTCTCGTGTATGTCCATCTTATTGTTAGTCCCGCGCAAGCATAAATTTTGAATTGAAATACCGAAGCATTAAGTTTAGTTACAATATTACAGTGCTTTCTGGGCATACACAAAAAATGTTTTCATATATATAGTTAAGATGGAAAACTTCATATTTCAACGTTACAGAAATGCATCTACTGTGACATGATTTAATGCATAAAAGAAAATTGTCCAACTTAGCTCTACTCTCCCCTTAACGTGGGACATCCTGACTTTACAGGAACTATTCCCCTACTAAACGGTAAATATTATAATAAAAACCCGTTAACTTTCATCTCTCAAAGGGTCATTATTTTCCTAAAATTATAATGTCCTACGTTTACTATAGTAATTACGGTAATTTTTATCACAAAATCTCTCTGTGTACGAGTCTCCACCTTAACTTACAATCTCGCAGCATTCATATTAAAATTGAAGTCGCGAAACCTTATCAATCGCGTTTGCGCGCTTGCGCCAAAGTACCCGTAACAACAGTTCTCACAGTCACATTCAGATTCGCATTACAAGCACTTAGCCCAGCAAACAGAGAAATTTCCTACCCTGGTGCAGCCCCGTCCGTAAAGCGCCTCGGTCAATAGACGCACGCGCATCGTCCGGTTCCTCGCGAGCCGCGCGAGCGACGACGTCTGCACATATCCCCGGGGGGTTATACGCAGCCATAAGAGCAGCAACTGCCTCCGAACTCAAAATTGATTATATACGCGCGCGGAGCTCTGCGCGCAGCAACGACGAGTGGCACAAACAACAAAAGCCATTCTACGGGGAAGGAGGAGGAGACGGTCGAAAGTGCATTTTGCGCCTTTTCGAGTGTACGAGAGAGAGAGAGAGAGAGAGAGAGAGAGAGAGAGAAAACTAGCAACCTATAGAGATGAAAGCCAGCGAGGTCTCTCGAAACTTTGTCGTTTTCCCCCTGTGTAATGAGGTAGTGGGTATATAGCTCATGCATACCACTGCGTGCGCGCGAGCTCGCTCGCTATATCCCCCGCGAGTTCTTCTTCGCTGGCTCGCATTACCATTTTCTTACGCAAGAGAGTCATAGATAGAGAGCGAGAGAGGAAGATTATAATGCGTATAAGGAAGCTCGCTCGAGGAAACTGAGGCGCGCATGATGTATATGTATACACCGAAAATTCGATGCTAAGACGCGCGAGAACGAACGAACTCTTTAATTATACCCGTAAGAGCCGAGAGCTTATGATGGCTCGGGCGAATTTTCGAGTTTTCCCATTAGCAGCGAGAGCGAGGGCAAACCCGGACTATTTTAATGATCGTTAGCAGCTGTTTATTTAGTTATTACGCGCTCGCGAGGAGGGAGGTGGGGCTAATTTCCTTTTATAACTGGCGGCGAAGTTCGGCGATGTGCGGGAGACGCGGCGAATTTGATACGAGCGAGAGAGAGATAGAGAGTGAGCGGGTGTTTCGAGGAGATCTCGAGAACGAGAATGGAGATTCTCGGAATGAAGAATGGGAATTCCGGGACAATTATTTGTTTCGACGAGTGCGTGGTCGTTGAAAATTGATTGTTTTTAGAGAGGCTTGGAGAGCTGGAAATCGTGGAAGTAGACCTCTCGAGGATGTAAGTAGAAAAGTTGTTAGCCAAGATTCGCACTGTTACTGTTTATAGGGAAAAGTACGACACAATAGGTTGGGTATTTTCAGAGACTTATTCAAATTAGAGATTTGTTTCAATATATTTGGTAATCATAGAAATACATAGACGATAATTGACATTATATTGAATTAATTATTGTATAAGCTTCATAGAACTGGAGTATTTGTACAAGTTAATGTATATATCCATTGTGTACAGCAGTATACAATGGGTAGTACCGCGATATATTAATTGTATAATGTTACTAGAATAATTAATGTTTATATGTTGATTTTAATATACATTAGACAAGTATTATTTTATGACAAATAATATTACTTTTTCAATGTATCGAAATAAAAAACTCAATCACAAACAAACGAAGACGGCCAACAAGGGCGATTTTTTTATATTTATATCGATGTATATACATGTCATCGAAAAATTTCTGGAACACACAAATTTTCACTATATATATTTAGCTCCAATTTACTTAATCTTTAGTGGGCACTTCACTTTTGACAACTGTAAAAAATGAATAAATTTAGCTAATTTAGTTTTTTTTTCTTTTCATTCAGACAAAATTTTAAACTTATTCTGACAAATTATTTAACATTACTATTACATAATACATAATTTAAGACCTAATATAATTAGGTCTATCAACAACAGTACATATGTATGCATGGGCCTTGTTTTCGGAGAAAAATTCATTTACTGCAGGGTTCTTATTGAACCGCTGGACCACTTCACATCAAACTTGACTTAAAATATTTGCTTTTGATTTGGTTCTAGGTAGTTGCAGTGAAGTAGAATTTTGTAAATCACAATAAATAAGTAATGTTTAACATATTTTATATCATTTTTTAAAATTTTGTGACTTACTTTTATGAATTTTTGTCTGTAAAAAGAAAATAAGGTACTTTATGACCATTTTTATTCACTCTGGCCATAGCCACACCAAAAACAAACAATTTAAGCCCTGGTTCATGCAAAATGTTTCAACGGTTTAACCGGAACCCTGCGGTAAATGCATTTTTCTCCCAATATTAATGCCCATACATGCAAGAGCACGGATGCTATTGTTGATAAAACTATATCTACCAGGGCTCAAATCCCAGGTAAATATAATAAATATTGAGACAAAAAGTTTCAAATTTTGCCTAGACTTAAAAAAACAACTATCAACGCACATAGTTAATGAATTTTCACAGGTATCAAAAATATCAAATACTCCTCTTACTTACATACTCAACATTACAAACGCAACAAAGAAACCAGACCACGAGAGGAATAACAAAGCACCCGGTAACCCACAACCGAATCTAAGCAATCCCAGCAACATCAATCTCACACGAGCATATCTCCCCGTACGACACTGTCTCACGTCCCGCAGACTACATATACCTATACACATCCAGCTTGGTTCCCGCGCTTCGATCCCGCGCGGCCGTACGTCATTGCTCCGCGCGATCGTTTGAGCGCCGCGCGGCCGATTTACGAGCCTCTGCCTCCTCCTGCTACTCTCTCCTCGTCCATCCTGTGCTGTTGCACCCTGTGCGTATATACGCGTGCAAATGCAGCTCGACAATGTGCGCACATCATACGTATACACGCAAGCGCGTATGTATACGTGTATTATAGGAGAGCGTGCGGCGCGGGCGCATTACGTGCTCTTTCGTGCGTGAAAAACACGAGCTGCAAGTGCGCGCGCTGACTGTCCTTGTGTCTCCGTCTCTGTCTCATGGGAATAGAGAACGAATGGCATTCATATGTATAAAGGTGCATGCGCGCGCGTAGAGTTGGTTTGAATAAAAAAGGAAGAGGAGTATGAGATCGAGAGTGACTGTTCATGTGTAGAGGAGATTGAGGTAACGAGGGGTGTACTTAACAATGAGCTTTGTGTTCTTTTATACCTAATGAGTAAATAAAAATATGTAGGACTCGGTGGTTCTTGATGTGTTATGATAGATTAATTAATGCTGATTCGAAACCAGAAGGTACATTTACAGTGCAAGCACCTTGGAGTTCAATCATATTAAAATCCACTGTGAAAACGCTTACTTAAGGGGAGAGCGGAGTCCTATACCTTATACCCGGTTACCAACATTATCGATTTTTCGTTTTACGCAGTTAATTGTTTCTTTAATAAAACTTTACAAACGTACATTCTTAGTGATGAACAGATTGTTCGTACGTTCGCGAAATTTGGAAATTTAATTTTTTCATTGAATATAACGAAATACTGCAATATCGGTATCCGGCATCCCCTTAAGGGGGTCAGAAAGTCATTTCCCTGAATTGCCGACTGAACCATACATTATTTACTATAAAAACAAAATTACGTTTATTTAGCTTAAACCCAAAATCGCTAGACCTCCATTGATCTACTATAGACCTATGTATGCAGTAGGAGACGTTAAAAACGGCACCCTAAAAGATTATTGGAATGAAAATTTTATAAAATTTCATTTCAATAATTTTTTAGGGTGCCATTGTTTTAAACGTCTGAAACTTTGCTAATACGTGTATTATTGCTCAATGAAGGGCTAATGAGTTTGGCTTTTATCTAAATATAAGAATTTTTATAATTATAAATAATTATTCACTACTCGGTCGGTAAAAATCAAGGCGGAAAATTTGAATTCTTAATTCTCTTTCGGACCCCCAAATGATTAATATAAACAATTTTCAAACATGTTCTATTTTGACGTTTGCCAGGTATACTTTAAGCGATAAAATGAGATACTCACATTTTTTCTGCGGAACATACCCTATATATTTAAAGTTTAAAAACTTTGATAAATGTTAACAACACTTTAAATTTTTATTTTTTCGCATTCTTTCGGTACCCTATTTTGCCTCCAGCAGATTTTTCTTTAATCAACAAAAATCGTAGTATCATACTGTTTATCTATTTTAACTTCTGAGATCGTCTTAGATTCTTCAGACTGTAACATCTATTTGTTTGTCAGTACAGTAATATGTAAGTTAAAGCTTACAATACCGACAGTTTAGACGCATTAGAATAATTATGGCTCACACATTATTTTACATTTCTAATTGACAGAACTAACGAGATTCCAATCGATTCAATCGGACGCAACCATACGCGATGCGAAATAGACCCGGCGAGAGCCCATTTTGCCTCGGCTTCCCCTGCACAATGTCCAAAGCACGCGTTAAATTGCACTTGGCAGAACGAGACGGGTAAGGTATACAGGGAGGACGCACTGCGCATGCAAAGAAATGCGAAATAGAGTAGGAGAGAGACCGAGGGGGGAAGGGGATCGCTCGAGAAAATGTCAGACAACGAGTCGATGACCTTCTTCGCCGCGCTGCGCCTGCAGCTCGCTCTCCCGTGGTAATTATTCCTCGACACGCCAGCTTCGTCTATATACCCCCACTTATTGCGCGCATCCACTCTCGCTTATTTCTCTCTTTCTCTCTCTCTCCGTGTCTCATTGTCCCTTGTATTTTCCGTCTCTGGAAATCCGTGTTATGCGATAATTTGGCTCGATCTGGGGGAGACGAGACTGCGAAGCCTTGCTGCTCTAGGTGCTTTTTGTCATTTTAGAGGAGGATATTGTTACGTCCTCAGAGTGATGTTGGTGCATGAATCTTGCGAATGAGAGAAGAGTTTTATTAATCAGTGTTGGAGGATATTTGAAATTAGTTTGGAAAATTTGTAGATCAAATGTTTGGTGCGAAAATTGCTTTGTCAGTGTGGACGCTCCAAATTAATTAATTAAAATTATCCTTAAGTAAAAGAATGATTGTATTCATTAAACTCAAGACGCAAATTAACTCTTCATTTTCTCCGATGTAGGGAATCGATTAATAAAATGAAGGGGTCAGGAAGAACCGGGAGCGTAAGATAATGAAGAAAATATAGTTAGATGGAGTGTAGATCAACTAGATATCAACTTGATCTAGTAGTATAGATCATCTAGAGTAGATCAACTTATAAAATTTAAATTTATTTAAAACGGTTAGCTCAAAATAAATCAAGTAAGGAAATATGATAATATCTATGGTAATGTTTAACTCCACTTTTTAGTTAAAAATTATTTGTCGTTTTTACTTAAGGGGGCAGGCCTAGGTTAAGTTAAAAAAAAACAATTTTTTTTACTAGTCCAGGAAACTTTTTATGTTTAAAAGCAATCATTCAAAAAATATTTGGGCTATATATGCTTAATAATATCTTACATTTTACTGTTGTAAAGCCTCAAAATCTTGATCTTACACGTCACAATAAATCACTATTTGCAATACTATATTTATTAAAGTTACCATGTTCCTCACACAATTACAGGTGACATGATGATCGAAAAAACTTTTTTCGACGGTTATTAGACTCCTTTTCACATGTAAGAGAAAAGTATTTTTTCGTTAAAATTTTTACTATTATTTTTCTTCGGATATCTAACCGATTTTTTGAATAATTTTTATTTTTTTTTAATCGGTTGGGTCACCGAAAAAAATTGATAAAAAATATTTTATCGAAAAAGTGCTTTGCTCTTTCTGTAATACGTGTCAAAAGGAGTTGAATAACCGTCGAAAAAAATATTTTCGTTCATCACGTCACCTGTAATTGTGTGAGGAACACAGCAACTTTAATAAATATGGTATTGAAAAAAATGATTTATTGTGACGTGTAAGATCAAGATTTTGAGGTTTTACAACGGTAAAATTTAAGATATTACTAAGTATTTATAGCATACAAATTTTCAGAATGATTGCTTTTACACATGAAATGTTTCCCGTACTAGTAAAAAAAAATGTTTTTCGGGTTTAACCCAGGTCTGTGCGTCCCCTTAATCATATTAATATAATAATATTGTATGATAATTATATTAAAACCGTAGAATAACATGCATAATCAATATCTGTATATTATAAATAATGTTTATAAATAATTTTGGATACAAAATGGATATTAATATCTATTTACTGCAATTTATATTGATTTTGATATCGTTAATGATTGGAATTGTAGCGTGCATCACGCGCCTGTGATTTCTAGTAATTAAAATATCTAGTTAAACAATGATGAATTGTTTTCCTGAATTCTCGAGCAATGACATTTAGAAAATTGTTTTAAAGTAAAAACGCGAACATAGCAGAAAAACACATATACGATACTTTTTGAGTGAAATACCTGTTTTTAATTGCTAAATGCGCAACACCTCTGTCAAATTTTATTATTCGAACGTGCAATCCTCCTCTTTTATTTTATTTTTATGGTCGGTGCTTATATATTTCTCTGAAGTCCTATAACGACTGTTTAAAAAAATTAAACTTTCACAGCTACACTAATTCACACATTTGAATAATTAATTCTCGCAATTTATGTTAAACGTTCTATCAATGGTACTCGACAACAAAAATCTACTTAACATATGAACAATGAGTTCCACCAAAAGATAAAATGTAAATGATTTACACTCATTGATTTAAAACTACGCAATCAAATCCGATTTAATTACACCACATCACGCAATAAAGAATCTCCAGAGAAAAAAAGAGAATTTCAAATCCGCGCAGATTCTACAAACTTGGCGTCACGTTTGTCCCCGTTCTTGAAATTAATTTTCGTCTAGAAAAAAATCGTCCTTCCGAGCTCTGATGTGCTGTCCGCGCGCAATGCCCATGTCTCTCTCTCTCTCTCTCTCGCACTCTCGTTCTCTCTTTTCGTTTTTGCTTTTTCTCCTCCCACCGCACCACCCACGCGCGCGCGCTCGCTCATTACGTCCGCAGTTTTTTGCTCCTCTCTTCCGCACATATACCTCCTTGTCGCTGAGGGCGTCTTCCTCTTTTCGCTCCTTTTTCCTCTCTTTGCTTCGTTCTCTCGGACACAACACTCTTGCGGCCTGCGGGCGAGCGGCGGGCACGTTTCGCGCTCTATTTTAATTTTCGCCGCGGACGCACCTTTAGCACCTTCCACGGGGCCATTATTCGCTTACGAAATTATATATAGGCGTACTTTGTGCGTGTGTGCGTGTGTGTGCATGTGTGTGTGTGTGTGTGTGTGTGTGTGTGTGCGTTAGTGTGAGTGGCTGTGTGAGTGTGTGTGTGATGTGTATAAGTCACGCATGGATGTGTATAAATTGAATGGCGCTTTCGCACGTGAGAGGCTACTAGACGAGGCTTCTTGGTCATTTGACTGTATTGCAGCCTCCATTAAAATTTCACGGTTTTAAAATAATCAATTCTCTTATATATTAAAACATCCATCTTGAGATGTTGAATTTATATTGGATCTTTGACTTCTAATTTTGATAATTCGATTTGCAAAAGAAAAAGAGAGAACGATAGTCGTCGACACGCGAAGCGTGCTAGATTGACGTATAGGGAAAAGCGGGGCAAAATAGTCATTTTGCGGGGTAAAATGGACATTTTGGATTTAAAAATATAGAAATCCTACTTTAAGCCAAATTAATACTTCTAAAGTATATTTTAATATCTTATTTATAATTACCAATAGATAAAAACGATAAAATTAAGTGTAAATATCCAAAATTCTTAATATGAAAAGAGTACTATCTGAAACGTTGCAAATGACTATTTTGTCCCTGCTGAGGTTTCAGCGACTTTTTATAAAAATATAGATATATAAAGAAAATCTGGGATCAACGACCAAATTATCGCAACAACTAAGTTTAAAAACGTCACTTTTAACACATAACCTTATGGGAGTGAGCCGTTTTTCGCCTCTTAGTAAATTATAAAAAATAAGTTATTAAGAAATTGAATACATAATTAGAAATTGTTTTACTGGGAATCTAATGACGTGATCAAATTCATCTGGTAACGACCAGATAATAAAGATATTGAGGATAAACGTTGAAAACGTACTTCTGCGCATGCACGATGAGAGATAAGTCAACGAATTTACGTTTCATTTACGTATTAACTTAATAATTTTTGTTATAAACGTTCATAAGTAATTCGCAATGCTTTAGAATGAAAAAATAAGATAATTGAATCAAAATTAAAAACATAACTGAAACCCCCATAGGGCCCTCTCTTAATATGGTACCCATCGCTGAAGCCACCTTAAATATAAAATTTAGTTTAGTAGAAATAAGAAGTAAGTAATATTTAATTCTTTAATATGCTATTTGGATGCTTTTGAAATTGTTTCTAGTGTTATAAAAAGTGTATTTGACATCTAACAAAGTTTCAACAAATAATAAACATTATTGTACATTCTAATGACTAATAGACTATTACTAATCGTAGGTAGTTAATTTTTTAATAGATTTAATTTTTTCCACAGACTTAGGGTGCATTCTCAGTAGCGCGTACCACAGGAATACCCGTGTGCGTGCAATTATTGTTAAAAAATAGTTTAACTGAGATTAAACTTTGGCTGAAACAATGTTTTGTTAAATGTTAAACAATTAAAGTATCATGGAATGTAAAAAACCTCTTATTAGGCCGTTTTCATGATGCTTATGCATGGATACCTACGCGGTACGCGCTACTGAGAATGAGCCCTTATAATTCCTTAAAAATTATGTTAAAAGTGTACACTTTGAATAAATAGGCTCAGTGTCGGCTCAGCTAGTCTAGATAATTATTTATGGACTACATAATTAATTATGTCATGAAAGACAAAGTTGTAAATTTTGTCCTTAATAAACAAAAACTCTTTAATTTAAATTTGTATCAAAATTCTCAAAAATTCTTAACACCTAGTACTTTTAAAATACCTTAATATATTTTTGATTAGTATATTTATGCTCGAGACAAACATCACCTACAATAGAAATAGAATTTTAGTCCAACTTTAATAGTATTGCTTATTTAGTTCAATTTTTCAGATAAATTCATTAATGGGAACATAGATATTAGCACATCTAACACATGAAATAAATATGAATAAGGCTCTCGCAATCGTCAACAAAACATATTGGCATCACAGCACGTGCAAAAAATTAAAAAAATCCTCTCAAACGTCACTGTTTTACTATTTTGCATAAAATCACATCTTACCGTCTATTAACCAAAAAATCAACTCTCAACCATGACTGTACAACTCCACAAAAGCTTACAATGCAACACCATTCTGGACGTACTCACACCCATGCACTTGCACTTTCCCGTCGCAGAGCAAAAGAAGAAACCGACGTTTACGCTACATAAGTATATATATAGTGCAACGGGCACGGGCGAAAATTTGCTCTTTCGTGACTCGCATTCGCAGGCTTGCCCAATGGAGAGAAAAAGAAAACACCTTCAGCAGCAGCAGCTCCCCTCGCTTTGTCTTCATTATGAAAAAAACTGAAAATGGCACGCGTGGAAAATTTTCCCGGGAAAACGAATCTTATTAAGGAACATTGCGCTCTTGCCGCGCGACGCTCTCACGTTACGCACTCTCGCGGGTCATTTATTTATTTTTGGCCCTGTGCTCCCTGCGCAGTGCAGTGCCGTAAAAGCGAGTAATTGGATTGGCTTTTGTTGCGGATGAGTGGATTTCGTTGCTGGCGCTGCTGCCGCTGGATGCACGCGGGGTGTATTCTTCGCAGCGAGATTTTTAGCGCGGCGGAGTAAAATTTTTATCTTGGCGGCTGGAGCCGCGGAAAAAGAGAGGAACTACGAATTTTGAAAAGGGTGATGCGTTTGTTTGTTTTTTACGCCTTTGAATCGTTGCGCTGAGAAAAATGTAAAATGTCTGTTGAAAAAAAAACAATGATTGGATTTTTAATCCGAAATCGGTACAACTGAATTTTTTCAAGTAACAATTACTAAGAAAATTTGGGTATCTTCTAACTTATACTGTAAGAGCGTATTTATTCACTGTGTTATTAATTAAATATGAAAACTTCAGAATTCAAATTTGAAGATAAAAAATCAAGAAAAAATAAATTAGCGTTAGAATATTTTCGTTTTAAATTTTCTTAATATCTATAATAATTAGTTGTTTTTACTGCAAAACATAAATTCCTTAGATTCAAATTACAATAAAGTAGTAGTAAATTTGATTTAAAAAATCTACTGTAACCTTAATTACATTAAATTTTACTAGAGTATTTAGTAACTATCATGAATAGGTATATGTGTGTGCGTGTGCTTATGCGTGTGTGCTTGCGTACATGCGTGCGTGCGTGCGTGTGCTTATGTGTGTGTACATGCGTAAATACGGGCGTGCGTGCGTGCGTGCGCGCGCGTGTGTGTCGTATGTGAATGTGTATGTGAAATTAAAAATATTCGAAATTATAAAACATAATAATGCTTTATATTTTCACTACGAGCATATTAATAAATAAAAGAGTAACCAAAATAAATGAAAACGATGCTTAGTTTGTACAAAACTTTCGAGAAATACGCATTCATTTGTTGATTAATAAAACTCAGCAGATTCTTGGAAGCTATTTAAAAATATTATAATTGCAAAAGTGCTCGTATTATATTGTGATTCTATTTCAATCTTATGAAGTCGTAAATCTCACACAAAATAATGTTGCACTGAGACTTCTGTTAAGCATTTATTTCATTTGAAATCCTCTTGACGTCTGACTATCCCGCTAAATTTTTTTGAAACTCTCGTCTTGTTTTATTTAAACGCAACGTGCGCGTCAGCGACCAACAGCCAAAGGTGTCCGGGACGAGCAATTTTTCTTCTCGGCTGCTCCTGGGACACGCGCGTAGAGGCCACCGATCTTACTTTCCTACGGAAGCACCTCGGGGATTTCCACGGCGCGTAGATCCCGCGCTCGTTTCACACGCATCAGGATGATTGATTTTACAATCGTCAAGCGGCGCAAAGCCTCGTGAAATTCAATTAACCGGTCCTGCGTGTACGGATTGTTCGTCGAATTAGCGGGGCCAGGTGAAATTCTACAAAGCGCGACGTTTTAATTCACGTTTCTAATGGCGCGGGTTGGTCCGGCGCGGGAGAAGGCGGATACACTCGAATGAGCGCTAATGCGCTTTAACGATCTCGAGGACGGGTTTGCTACGTGCGCCTCGTGAAGTGTACACGCGCATCTGAATTATCGCCGGGCGTGGTTCAACGACCTACCGCGACGATTTCTTTTACAGCAGGGTGAAGAAAAAAAGGTATTTTTAATTTTTACGAGAAGAAATCGAAACAGGTGAGTGGCTAAGATATTCTATTAAGAAATCGTGAAGTTGGCTGTTTGAAATCATGAAATTTCCTTTATTAACTAATTACGCGTTAATTAAAAAACTTGAAATCTAATGATTTCGTCATTTACAATTTTTAATGATAATAATAAAAATAGTTCCTGATACCCGTAATATTTGCAAAATAAATTTCGACGCAACAAGTCAATCAAACACAACAAATAAGTGCTGGATGTTTAAAAAAAGTCTAAAATTGAAAAAGACACTTTTACGAAAATCTGAATTTACCTCTCATAACGAGTTTATAACATGTACAACGTGTCTTGCATAGTTAATTATCTCGCAACGTCAAATTACGTGCCACATTCAGAACCACCCCGTGCACGCCCATTCTTTCCAAGACTCCGCTCGAGCATCATTGCAATCATCTCCAACAAGGATGGAATAATGCCCCCCGGTTCAGGGTTCAGCCACCCGCGGCTTCGCAGCGAAATATACGCGGAAATAATTTCCACGTACGCAAAGCGAGCGTCGACTGCACGGCAATCCAAGCTGAACAAAGCAATTCTCTCACGGCATTTGCGCAAAAATGCTTTAATCAGCGCACGAGACATGCCCCCGCGGTTGAGCAGACAGACTCTGCGATATTATTCGCCGCGGAAGGACAATTTGCCGTGGCTCGGCGGGGGCAATACTCTCCGCCGTGCAGTTAAAGTTTACACGTGTAGAGCGTGGCAAAGTGAGCGCGGATGAAACATTCAAAGACGCCAACTACCGGACGCGAGGGCTATTTGCAAAGGTGCGCTCTTGCGTCTCGAGTTTCGCGGGAGACTGACCGATCGATGTGGTGCGCGCGGCCGAGCCGAGCTGCGACGCGCAAAAGAAGCTTCCCTCTGCGAGATGTATTTTTTCTGCTGTCTCTTTATTCTTTTTTTTCATTTCTAGTAAGAATAAGTTATACTATACCCTTACTGAATTATGAATAATTTTTTAATTTGACTAATAAGCAATGTATTACATCGAAAGTCATATGAAAAAACATCGCTTCGAAAATTCATTATAAATATATGAGAAAATCAACGACAAAACTGTTATTCAACGATGAGGCGCAACTCTGGAAACACTTTTTTGTTCTGTAGGTCATAAAATATGTTTATGGAACAAATTATCATCAATAATATGAAATACTATATATATATTATAGAATTACAGATTAAAATGATTATTATTAGACGTTAATAACTCGTCTCCGAAAGGTGCAAAAAATTTGGTATTCGTATATAATATATCTAATGTAGTCCACTTGGTGTTCTTTTTTCAAAGTTCTGTAAAATTTACCTATATGCATATTTTCAATTAAATTATTTTTTCATTAATATTATGCTGTATTTTTATATCTAACATGCCCAAGTAGAATCGCCTTTTCAAAGAAAAATCATTCCTTCGGTACAAATTTTTGGGAGGTCGAATAATCAACTTCTAAAAATGTCCGCTCTTAAGGTATGTATGTGCGGGTGTGCATGCATGGGTATGCATGTACGTGTGTGCATATATGCATGTGTTTGTCAATGTGTATGTGTGTATGTCTGTGTGTTAGTGTGTGCAAGTGCGTGCGTACATACAAATATATTTTGTATTTCCAACGATTACTGGAGTAAGCCAGCAGCATTTTATCTGATACTCTTGAAAGAAGTGTCTTTTCGCTATCTGTTATAAATTTATAGTTGTTCATATTAATATATTAAAACAAATAATTTCATATTGGAATGATTAACTAATAAGGAGAGTCAGGCCTTCGGGAAACGAATTTTGCTGAAACATTGAATATAGTTTTCTGATACCTGAAAATTAAATGCAGTATCCGTAGATTGATCTAACAGGTCCTAGAACCTGAGATACGGCTGAAAATATTATCAGTGTCCATATGCCTAATCTTACAAATCTTGTATATATCTATATATATATATACTATTAATGTTAATAAAATATGCTGTATCTACTATATATAGAGGCCCATTAGATAAAAGTACGGAAACTGGGCATCATTTTAGGGTACCAGAAAACGATACCAAAAGTTTCATAAATAATCGTGTCCCGAAGGTCTGACACTCTCCTTGTAAATTTAATGAAGCTCTGTCAATAAATTGGTACCGATATTATACTTATAATTGATACACAATTTATATCTTAGAATGACCTCAGGAGAAAACAGTAATCATTTACAGTTAAACTTAATTAATTGCTGTCTAGCTACTTGACATTTTGCAGGTATATTTTATCTTTAAGTCTCTTTTTTTATAGCAATATAATTCCGATAATATTCCGAAATGTAATCTAATTATTCTTTAAATCATATTAGTTAAACCTTCGATTGTCAAGTGAAAAAGCTGGTATATTCTGACACTTACTGTTTAATAACTATATTTAAAAAAGTCGCAGCTCAATATTTCAAATGGTATTTTTAAAGTCAAACGTCAAAAACTGTTTTATCACTGCACTTATTGCATTCCTTTGATACCTGAAAATTTAGCGTAAATCACTAAAAATAGATGTATTTTTTTAAAAATTACTGCAAGTTGAAACTTGATAAAGGTTTAATGATATTTTAAGCTTATAAAGAAATTGTTGATTTATCAATGTACAAATATTTATTCTAAATTATGAAATTTTAAAAATGACTACAGTATTATTAAAAAATATGTAAAATGGTATTCATTAAGTAATTGTATGTACGAGACCCTATGGTCCCCCACATTAGCATCCGAGGGTCAAAGTATTAAACACATGTATATATTTTACAACTACATAAAGTACATATACACGCTAGAAACTCTTTCACCAATAAGATCAATTAATTCTTAATTCAATTCAAACATTCAATTAGTCCGTGCACACATCCGCGCGCTAAACCGCATCGCGCATTATCGCGCCGGTTCTCTCTCTCTCTCTCTCTCTCTCTCTCTCGCTCTCTCTCTCTTTCTCTCGCGCGTGCAGATCGAACTTTAAAACAACCTCAACCGAATGATAATTCGCCCTCCCCCCACTTCCCTCCGACCTGCCTTCCGCGCACAACTTCCGCGGCAAGGCCGGTAACACTAAGAGCCAAGTTTTGCGATCGCGCGCCCCAAATTCCACCCGCCGTGTGATTCATCCTGCATCCTCCTTCATACAACCACACACACACACGTGCACACACACACACACACTCACACACACACGCACACACACAAACACACACACACACAAACAGACACACACACATACGCACACACATATACACACACACATGCACACACTCACACAAACAGACACACACACATACGCACACACATATACACACACACATGCACACACTCACACATACACACACACACACACTCACACACACACACTCACACACACACACACAAACACATATATACACACACATATATACACACACACACACACACACACACACACACACACACACACACACACACACACACACACACACATACATACAACCCCAACATTCCTCTCTTTCTCTCTCCCTCTGTCGTTTCAAACCAAGACTCCGCAGCGCGCGCCGTCATCTCGTCAGCGGTGTGCGCGCGCGCGCGACAACGCTTCGCCGCAGCGCGCCACACACTCATTCGATTTCTTATCTAATAATTAAATTGCGGTGGGTGGGTGGTGTACAGGAGGGAGGCAAAGGCGCCACTGCTTTTAGGAAAGGGCGCGTCGGCTCTTGCGAACGGAGGCAACGCGACGTATACATGTATATACGTCGATGCCGCAACGGAGCAAAGTGTTGTCGGTTTACAATGGCGCTGCCGCAAGCTCGAGGTACGCGCGGGCGCTCAACCTATTTCGAGCTTATGTAGTTCAAAAGTACACGAGGAGCTGCTCGAGCTGCATAATGAGAAAAACTTTGTACTTGGGATGCGAAGGTTAGCTTCGTGTAGTCCGTACCGCGCGACGTGGGGAGATAGGAGGGAGTTTTTGTGTTTACTCGATGCGCGCGTGGGAGGAGGTGGTATGGGTGGTAAGCGCAGGATGGATTGGTACACTTGTGTGGTTCAAAGCGTTCGGTGAATTATTTAGATTGAGTATTGGGTGGGTTCTGGAGGAGTGTGCGTGGGGTAGTAAAATTTATGGTAGTTCTTTCAATCTGTTTGTTTTATTTCGTATTTGAGCTTTACTTGGTTCATCGGTTAGGTTTGAAATACTTGAAAGTCTGTGTAAATCTGTGGCTTTCAGGCATAACCACTTAAGTTCATTGTTCAAAATGTTGAGATATTGCCATTTAAACCTATGCAACATACAGGCATAAATTAAATGATAAAAAGATAATAATACGTATGAAAGTATATCATGCAAAAATACAAAAATCACTAAAAATTTAATTTTCAAAACTTTGGACATTAGCGGTTATTTCGGACAGCCACTTAAAGTATACCTATGCAAGTTTATTGTTGTAATACGCTATTCTGTCCAAATCACGTAATTACTCGCGCATTTAGCTTACGAACTATTATAATAAATAATTTTAAATTGATTGCAAGAAATTCAGTATGTAAGAAGCTATATGTTATCTAGAAAACGTAAAAATCGCAGAAAATGTATAAGTGAGATAACAAATTTTTCATTTTCAAATTTCAACGTTACAAAAAATAACGTAACAATTTACAATTCATAATAACATTTTGCAAACAGCAGTAGCTAAATATAAACAGTTATTTTTAACGGTTAATTTTCGCACAGCCGAGTAACTCAGAATTCACCGCATCGTTTATGTCTACTGCAACGTCCATCAGCATCCAAATTGCTATTGCAAGTTAATTATGAAAAAACAAAAACAGCCCGACCGATTTTCCACAAATTTCCGAACCGCGCACCGCGGCCATCCCAAAACAAATTTCCATGCATAATTTTCGTTAAAATATGTTAAGCGCTTTAGGAATCTCCCAACCCCTCCGCGTCACCCCTTACAAAAAAGAGAAGAAGAAACCGCGTAAACCATAAATTATACCGATACGAACCTTGAGAAAGCAAAAGCCCTCGAGAGATAGGCGCGCGCGAGGCCCTATAGTTCGAAAATGCCCGTAAACTCGTTTGTCGACGGCGACGACGACCACAGACTCTCTGCCGTTGCGTGCGTGCGCTACATGTCGCGAGTGACGCGCGCGACATACAGGGCCCTGCGCGCGTTGTTTCTGGTTTCTCCATGGGAGCAGAGTGTCGGCGGTGCTCTAACTCTCTCGCTCTCTCCGCACGCGGTAATGAATTTCCTGACTGTTTTCGCGCATAAGTGCTCTGCGTATAGATAGAGCGAGAGTTGGGTGACGCTCTCTCGTGCGAGCGATTGCGGTCTCGCGCATTCTGAAGTGTGTACCGCGGTGTGCACCTTTTGTCGTTCTTTGATGTTGAGAGTGTGGCTGCGCGTTCGGAGTTCTCTTTTTTTCTTTTTTTATTGTTTTAGACGTGAGAATTGCTGTTTTACGTTTGCCGGAGGCACAAGCGGTTGGTTCTTGCATTGAGTTCGGCGGTGAATTTTTGCGACGATGGGACTGGTGATTTTAAAAGAGACGTCGTAATGAATTACTGGGAAGGCAATTGGCAAAAAGTGCCCGTTACAAATTTTTTTCAGAATCCTTAATTGAGAAATTGTCTTTCGAACATCAATAAGTATACACTACTTTGATGAAGGGAAAATCTTTTTGAAAGTTTTTTGAAGCTTTGCTATAGTAAAAAAATGTGTTTAAAAACCATGTTAGAAACGTGCATGTGTGTGGGTGTGTATGTAAGTGCGCGTGTATGTGTTTGAGCGTGTACGTAGCCCCCGATATCTCGCAAATTATGCTTTCAAATTTCATTTTGGGGGCTCATTTTGTTTGTTTATTCTAGACAAAGGGGGAGGGCGCAAAATAATTCTTTTCTTTTCTTCTATTTCTTTTGATAAAGAAAGAATCTTAAAGTTTCATCCACTCATTTTGGTTTTATAACAATTTTTTCAATGTATGATATTTTTAAATGTAATATTTAATTTAAGATAAAATAACATAAGATTATCATTTTGTATACATATGGTGTACTATAATTAATTCAGTACAAATACTTTTAAATAGCTTGTAATGAGCTATTTTTTAGTACAGGAATTTCGGATTCAGTCTTTTTTTGTTATAATACATACAAGAAACCAATCATAGAAATCACTTGAAAAAAATGCGATGGTTAGTAACGTTATTAAAAGAACTATAGGTACTTAAATTAATATTTTAGAATAAATAATTTCATATCATCGGAACGATTAATTAAATTTATGAAAAATGCCAACAAATTGGCGGCGGTCTATTTCAATGGAATAAATTATTTGTCGGTTTATAACTTTATGCAGTATACATTTACATATATTTCAATAGTATGAAAGAATTTTAAATTTTACTTTTTCTTTCCTGTTTGAGTTATTTTGTATTTACGTCCTTTTTGTATTGTTATATTGAATGTAGGATATCTTCTCGTAGACTCATTTAAATAAAAAAAGATTATTAAACAATATGTGTGTCATTATCGCCTTAACTAGAATAAATAATATTGGTTGAAAAGTAACAAAAAGACTGCAAAAGTTTTTAATCAATATATATATAATTCTTTACTATACGTTATAAGTAAATTTCCTGAAAATAATAATACTTTTTCAACCATCGATGTAGAAAATTAACGTACTTCAAAAACCAAACAACTTATCTTCTCCGCATGAAATTCCACTAAAACCATAAAAACTCAAAAAGAGTATCAAAAGCACAACTCCCGACAAGACCAACAATCATATCTTCTCTAATTCCAAGCATCGGACTCTAATACAACAAAGCACAGTAACCAACGAGCGAGCAAAACGCGAAGAAGAGCTGCTGCAGCGTCGATGAAATCATCTCAGAAACTCTCTACACTCTCTCGCTTTCTCTCTCGGGCAGAAGCAGCACGGGCAGTGTCGGCAGTTACCGATACCGATAAGTATAAGGCGTCTCGGGTTCGCGATAAAACAAGACAATTCAACCCTTCGTTACGCCCTCGCTTCTCTCTCTCTCTCTCTCTCCCTCTCCCTCTGTCGAGTATCAATTCCCGCGGCGCCGCCACAATGTACGTGCACCGCGAGATATCGAGCATCCGCTCGAGTATGTGTATATAGACCCGCGAAGATGGCACGATGGCGAGTGGCGCGGACCGCGGGCGCTTCCACAGCGCGACTCCTCATGGCCTACATATTCGATGCACATTTAAATTGAGAATTATAAAGCGCTCGCGCTCCACTTTTGAATAAATGATTGTTGTGCTGGAAGGTAGAGAGAGAGAAAAATGCGAGAGAGAGAGAGAGAGAGAGAAGGGTGAGAGTGTCTTTGACTTTCAGCGCGACGCCCACTGGACGATTCTTATTTATGCAGCTCGCGATTTTCAATTATACGAGGGCGAGACTCACAGGGTGAGACATGAAGATCTGGAAATTATTAAACTTTATTATTGTAAAGGGAAGTGTTTTGCTCGCTACTGACCTGTTTCTGGATATATAACTTGGATTTAATAATATGATATCCTTCTTATTATCTTCACTGAGGTGATAAAATTAAATTAGTAATTTAATTAGTAGCTTCTGCTTTATGTTACACGAGTGTTTACGATATGCTATTCAGAAGCGAGTTTCGGAAGATTTGGTAATTAAAACTATTACTTCAAAGGGAAATGTTTTTATTTTCAGATTGCTGACTTACTCTGTCATATATTTGAATTAGTTAATGTGATTTTCTCTCAATCTTCAGCACAATCTATGTATGTTACTATAGGATACTATACAAGTCTGTGAGTGAATATTTTAATTTCTTCAAACGGTATGAAAGTGGTAGTTCGCATTCTCACAAAGAGAGTCCACACTCCACACCCTCCGGGTCACAGAATTTGATGAAACGTAAGAAGGTATTTTTGTACCTAAAAATGAAGCCTAGCACCAATAGTTTTTTCCAATGGGCCCTTTTTCTCGAGATATAAGTCATTATACCCCAAATGCATATAATTTTAGTAAAAAGAAGCACGTCTTCTTCTCAACGCAACTCTACATATTTTTGCAATAAAAAAATGGTCTTAAAACACAATAAAACTAGGTGAAAAGATCTTTAATCTAAGCTCCATTGCATTTAAAAATATTAATCCGAATAAAAGTTATTAACAATTAAAAATGGTGACTAAAGAGGTGTGAAAAATCACCGAATTTATAACAATTAAGTTCCGTCAAAATTCATCCATTTTGAGTAAAACGGCCTAAGAAGAGGTTCTTTACATTCCATGAGACTGTATTTGATTAGTATTTAACAAAACGTTGTTTCGGACAAGTTTAATATCACTTAAACTATTTTTTAACAATAATTATATAGGCTTGCACACGGGTACCCGTGCGGTACGCGCTACTGAAATAGGCCCTTAGTAAAAAGATTTGATTCGCCGGTTAATAAGCGTAGCAAGTGGTGTAAAATGCTGAAAATTAGGAAAGCTTTTTTTTCTATAGAATATTTATTAACACATTTTCTTACTTATATGTCTTTACATTTACAATAGAAAAAACTTAAAAAATGATTTTTATTTCACAAAAACGCATGTGTTCCGGGTAATAGGGCGTACATACATCCATTACCCCTTAATAAGTATATAAAAATAGCTTATTGTATACTTATTTGAAACTAATACAAAATTCTTCTCATGAACAAAGTTTACCAATGAACCTTTAAAAAGAACTATAAAGTCGATAAAACATGTGTACTTCGAAAAAAGAAATGTATAACATGACTCACTGCAGTCCCAGCATATTCCGCATTCTTCCCGCATCCAGCAAACCTATAACCTTCTTAAAAAAAAAGCCTCATTACAATCATAGTAACCGTCACCCATGCGCTCATTCCCTCAATAACCCGCGGCGACTCCTTCAAACAATCTTCTTCGCAAGCCGCCCTTATCGCTCCACACACACACACATGCTCACGGCAATTATGAAATATAGACGACATCGGCGACAGCCCATCAAACCGCGAGTCGCTCGCATAGCAAGAGGCAAAAGAAGCCGTCCGCGACGATGGACATTCCGCCCTTCTCCTTCTGGGAATCTCTTCTCGATATCCTACGGAGGAGCAATATCCGTCCCTTTCTCCACTGGTCCGCCGCCGCCGCTGCTGCTACACAGGACGCAGAGTATAGGTATACCTATAACGCGCGCGCTGTACGGTTTTCCTTTCAGGAATTGGAGGAAGCGCTCGCGCGCGGCCGATTGCAGACGAGCTTTTACGATGCTTCTTTATTTCATCGGTGTGTGTGTGTGCTGTCGCTATCTCTTTCTCTTACTCTCGTTCATTCCTGTAGCCCGCATTTTTTTCTTTTATCTTTGACTGGCCGTCTTTCGAGGCGGGGAGACTAAGGGAGAGAGAGAGAGTGAGGTCTTTGTGCGTCTTTGTTTCTCTCTTTTGCCCGGGAGTGCTGTACGGTGAGATTGTATCTCAATCGAAGGGATTTCGCGAGGAAATCGCTCCGCACTTCTTGGATATACGATATGGAGATACGCTGCAGTAATGACCGCGGGTTTAAGACTGGATTGTTGGTGTATCTTTCGGTTGAATCGTATGCTTTTAGAGTGGTTTGTATGGACTAAATTTTTTGATTTGAGTTAAACTTTTATGTTGTAATTGTTATGATAAGAGGTGGCGTATACTTATACAAGGAGAGTGTTAGGAATGTATAAGGTATTGATATCTGTATATTTGGCTATTCCATTTCAAGTGGGCATTATTTCAATGAAAAATGGCACCTCTAATTCTGATCATAATTACTATGCGTAACGATAAGATTTTGTGCTGAGAAAAATTATCTAGAAGATAATAAAACTAGGCGTCAAAAGCTTTAAATTTAGCTTCTTTTGCATATAAAAATATTAATCTGTTCCAAAAATATTAAACTTTAGTTCTAAACTAACTTTTCTAAATTCCTTGATTTTTTGTGCATTTTCAGTCACCATCTTCAATTGTTAATACCTTTGGGATAAATACATATTTTTATACGAAACAAATATTCCCCCTTGTTTTAGTATCTTTAAAATCGCTTTTTCCAGCACAAAACCTTGCAGATTTATGGTCAGAAGTAGAGGTGCTATTTTTAACTTAAGCAATGTATAGGTACTTGGAATTCAATAACTGACATTATAATCATAATGATCTCATATTTTGTGATAATAAAACATTTCAAAGCGTCATAAGATTCCAATACCCTGATTCTTACTACTCTCATTCTTAGTAAAAAGTGTGGATAGATGCAATAAATAAAGTGGTTGAAAAGCACGATCAACCTTGCGAATACGTGGTGACTGTTCGAAGAGTGTGATAAAAATTAAATTTTTAACTACTCCACATACGGTGTTCAGGAAACCTTTAAAATATATTTATTTATTGACTAAGTGTAAGACTTTCTAGAAAAGTACAAAAATGTTAGTTTTTGAAGATAGAAAGTCCATTTGTCAGTTTTAAATAAAAAGTTCAAAAAGAATTGACTTTTTTGTTCGACAACTAAGAATTTTGAACTTATCTCAAAAAAGTTTGATACTTATTCAACGAAGTAACACATTTTAAAGATTTCTTTAAAATTTCGAATGGAATTGTTGAAAATTTGATTTTTAAGTTTTCGGTAACTTAATTTTAGCTGAGTACCTATCTATGGGTTAAATACATAACGATATAAGTCCACTTATTATGTTTATTAGATATAAAGGTTTCCAGTTTTTATTTTTCATTTAAACTAATATTAAACAAATTCATTAATAGTAGACATAGTCATTCATTCTTACACATTTTTCAAATTTTGTATTTTTATCTGAAAATATACTATGTAATGGTACCAAAATCGCTCATAACTCAGTTTTCAAAGAAAAGTGAACTTATTTTATTAAGCCGGGAACCAACAGATGAGAACTTGGTTTTATTATTTGAACAGTCATCGAGTCCTAGGCATCTTTTAGTGAATACAAGTTATTTCTTAGTAACACAATTACAATATAAAACTTGTACAATGTTTAGTGATTTGCTCTTTTTTAGTGTATATTTAACACAGGATTGCCCCCCTTAACGTGTATATTAATACAATAATATATAGTTTTTTTATCGTTTTTCTCAAAATTCATGTGTATGGAATTAGAAAGCATTTTTTGAAGCTTTATTTGAAGCATATTTAAAAATATAAAATGATTCATTTTAGGTAACT
Source organism: Gastracanthus pulcherrimus (assembly GCA_949152435.1). Taxonomy (NCBI): domain Eukaryota; kingdom Metazoa; phylum Arthropoda; class Insecta; order Hymenoptera; family Pteromalidae; genus Gastracanthus; species Gastracanthus pulcherrimus. The sequence continues at coordinate 16,388,011 of OX424573.1, forward strand.
TTCTCTGAAATTAATATAAACTAAAAATAATGTAACTAGTAAACAGATAATCAAGGTAAATTATAGCTTGTTACAAAGATATTTCAGCCTTCGGGAGTTTCTCCAAGTTTCACTGCCCTATTATACTATACATGCGCGCGTGTGCTCGTGTTTACCTTCATCGTCCCGTTGTTGTAAGGAAAGTTTTTAACGCAACTTCTGCATAATACGTTTTGAAAATGAAGGCGACCCACTTATTATTTATCTTACCGATCGCATACTGCTCCTTGGCCCCCCGTAAAATTATAATATACACAAGAAGTTGAACGCGTATATATAAACAGTGCATTTGGTGCTTATATTTACAGAAGAAAATATCATCAACGGCAAAACTTCATTAAATATAACGTTATTTTACAACGTTTATTTATTTTATTATCTATTTAAAAAATAGAAAATTTGTATAAACATTCATTTCATTAGTGATAAGAAAATCGCTTAATAAAATAAAATAAAATTGTGTATAATATTATTTACTTAAACAAGAAATTTAACATTTAAGATAGTTATTCCCCAACTATGTAAGTCAAAGGAAAACTGAAAAATAATAATCTCAATGTAGATGATAAATATCGTTATATGTAAAATATAAATAGTAATAAAGAGCATTTTCGTGTTTTTAATTCAATTAAATGAAACAAATATGTTATATAAAAAAATTATTATTGATTATTATTGGTAATTAATATTATTATTGGTACTTAATAAACATTAACTTTTGACTCAAGTATGTAATTATAAATCAAAGTAAGATCTACGATATTTGGATTAATATTAATTAATTACTGTAGAAACTTCTTTTTGCAAAGGAAAATACGTGTTTTATCAGGTATCATTTAATTTTTCTCAGGTTTTCAAACATTTCTTGACACTATCTCAATTAATAAAGATTAAATGAACCTATGTACATGGCTTTTTCTTTGAAGTCTTCGTACAGTAGCAAAAGAAAATCCTAGAGTTGGACACCTGTCTGAGTGAACTTTGCATGAGTATATTTCAAAATCTATATAGTTCATATAGCAATCAGAAATTTTACAGCGATATTCTTTCGAGATAAAAATTGACTTTGCTCAAAATTTCGAAAGATTCTCCAGACTGAATTTTAGGGGATAGCATCTTAAAAATAATAAATGTTCATTATTTTCAAGTAAATTTTTATATTAGTATTGAAGTAAAGAATTATTTGAATTTATTACATTTTGTCAGTAAAACTAATAAAAAGATACATTATTCTTTTGAGCTGATGGAAATAATAGAAATAGAGCTTTCAATTTTGTGAGCACCAAAAGGATTCCTTTCCCATGAAATTACAAAAATTTTTTCAAGGCTTATTCAGGTCTCTAATTAGAACTCAGAACTTAGAGCTTTTAAATTCATAAACGCATATATTGACGTTGCACACAACGAAGAATAAGCCTCTTTCATCTTCGAGATCAATTTTCCACTTCATCGATAAAAACTCGAGAACAAAAATCGCGCAACCCTGCCAGCTATACGATTATTTTTCTCTTTCGGAAGGTAAGGACTCGGCGCGCAATTTTCCCCCCCTCATCGTAAAAATCAAAGGGAATCCACGCGCATTCGTCGTACATATACATGCAAATCGAGCGCAAAGTTGAGAAAGCGGCAACAACGAAACAGAAAAACGAAAATTCACGCTTCAAAGGAGGTGTATAGCCTCCACGGACCGAGCGGCGAGCAAAAAAGAAACAAGCAACAAACAACGACCACGACGCTTTACGTATAAAACCTCTGTCTCGAACGAAACGGGGGTCGCTCCGCGCACACTTCGTTTTCTCGAATATATATATAAAGATTTATATATATATAAATATGTGTGTGTGTGTGTGTGTGTGTGTGTGTGTGTGTTGTGCGTTTATTGTGCGTGTGTGTGTGTGTGCGTTCGTGCGTGTGTGTGTGTGTGTGTGTGCGTGTGCGTGTGTGCGTTCGTGCGTGTGTGCGTGTGTGCGTGTGTGCGTTCGTGCGTGTGTGTGTGCGTGTGTGAATGTATGTGTGTATGTGTGTGTGTGTGTGCGTGTGTGTGTGTGTATGTGTGTATGTACAAATTCGAAAGAGAACGAGCGCGCGCAAAGAAACGAGAGAAAAAGGTAAGACAGAGAGAGATTCAAAGGCGATTCCGATCTTGCGTTTGTCTCTATCTCTCTCTCCAGACAAATCTGAATATTAAGAAGGCGATGCGCTGCAGGTATAAGACTGGCAACGATACACACATATATATATACAATAAACCCAGGCCGAGTGCCGAATGTGGCGCCTGCAGCAAACTCTCGGAGGAGCTCCTCGACACGGCCGTGCGAGCGAGCGAGCGAGCGAACACAAGAACACACAGCTCGCGGGAATCGCGTGCTCTCGGCTCATTATATGATACATTATATTGTCGCTCGTTTCGTGCGGAGCGTACGTATACGCGGCTCCCATTTTTTTGCGAAGGCCGCTAGCGCGTGCGAGAGAGAGACTCTCTTTCTTGCTAAATATACGAAAACGCGAAATGCACGGGCTGGGTGAAGGAGAATATTCGCATGCGGTATAATAAGTCTCTCTGTATATGCGCTGCTATCTCGAGAGCACGTGCACGTAGGAATTAGCTCGTTTCGCACGATTGAATATGTAGAGGTGGAGGATGAGGCTGGCATATAATTGCGATACGGACGCGTCTGTAAAAAAGCGGAGGCTTTCGAAGAAAATGCATGCATTGAACCGATGTGGGTCAATACTGTGTATCGCCTTGCTGGCGCGGAGAATATATTCGGGGAATTATCGATGGTTTTAATGATAGTGGACTCTCAGTTCTGGATGATAAGGGTCTTACTGAAGATTTTATTAGAGCGATAATATAGCGCAATGTCATTCGTGAAGAATAGATGATAATAGATAGATAACGAGTTTGGGAAACAAAAAATCTTAGAAATACTATTCGAGATATCATCGAACGATCTAAATGTTAATTTCTTGAATAGATATAAAAGGGTTCACGTGTTAGTCAAATACTGTGCTGGGAGAAAACCTTGAGACTTCTTAAGTTTCAATCGAACGAAACATATGCCAGATGTGGCATTATTTTGCGGTTCAAAAGACAGATTACTGTCAATTTGACACCTTATGAAATCTTGATCCTGTGTCGGAGAATATCATTAACACTGGTTAGAACAATATTGGGCAACTCTGCGTCACGCAATCTGTTAATAAAGTTTCCGAAACCAAGCAAGGTATCATTTGTCTTAGTTGTACTGATTGAAAGATTGTATCTTGAGTTTATGTAGACCATACCTGCCTTACTATTGCTGCTATGTACTTACTTATTCAAAGGAATATTAATGAAAAGTAAAATTTTTTTTATATATATAAGATAGTTCTGTGCCTAAAGTATATATACTAAGAAAAAGGATTAGTTGAAGTAAATATCATTTGTTAACTTTTATTGAATCTATCACTTGAATGAATCTAAAATTAATTAGGTTGAAGTACAATATTCAATTAATTCAATGTACCTGTTTTCTTAGTGTTGTCAGATTACATGGAGATAAAAATAATAATCATTACTAGGTAGACTAGTAAGTTTGACATGATAAGACATACAGGGATTCATTACCCAATTGCCTAATTTTAATTCAATGAATAGTTTAATTCACAAAATCTATAATATAATAATAAAATTGTAGTAAAAATTTTTTACATTTCATGAAAAATTTACAATGCTGGCTTGGTTTTACAAAAACGTAGAATTTCGAGATGTCACAGTATTGGTCTGAAGGTTCGATTTTAAGTAATCGCCATTTAACTTTCCTAATCGTGGAACTGTTTTGTAATAGTCAGTTCTTTTCCCCGTGCTAATGTTAAAAATTTACTTCTGTATCAAAAATCAAAACAGTAAGTAATTAAATCATCATACAATTCCGTTTACTCTGCAGTATTTGCATTTACTCGTCTGAACTGTAGAATCTATCGTCGAAGGCGACGATGTCAACTGTCGGTCTTCCTGAGAACAGGAATGCCAGGGCGCCGGCAACATAAACGCAGAGCGCTCGCTCGCGCTCGCAAGAGGGAGGAGATAGAGAAGTTTTATGGGCGAAGTGGTTGGTTAAAGTTCGTATAGTCGAAAGTGGTGCAGTCGTTTTCGCTGAAGAAGCATTGCCGGCGCTACTGCTGCTGCTGTTGATTTAACAGGAATCTTGCAGCAGCAGCAGCAGCCGCTGGTTTTAATAGCCTGGAAGCGTGTAAAGCTAAATTGCCCATAAGGACGGCAACTGTGTAATATAAGAAAAAAAAAGAAATGCGGAATTCCTCGAGATTTCACTTCGGAGAACGTGTTGATGGAAGTTTTGTTGAATCTTCGCGACACGAGGAGGGATATAGTTGTACAAGAGTACGGCGTTAGAAACTTATATTGACTCGCGCGGAAATCGTCTTCAATTTGTTTGTGATGTTTATTTCTATTTTAGGACGTATTAAATTTTTGTTATGTGACTTAATAAAGTTAACGTTATTGTATATTAATAAGCATTAGTCTGATGAAGATTAGCGTATTACTAGCATAAAAAGTACACAGTATACAGAAAACGGATTTTAATGAAACTTTTGGAGATCAATTCTGGTAACTGAAAATAAAGTTCAGTACTCATAGATACATGTTCAAGATACATCAAATAGGCCCTGATTTTAAAGATACCAGCTAATATATCAAAATAATACATAATTTAACACTAAAAAATTTTTCTAAAACTCAAATTAAAATAAGCGGGCAAATCTTTAAATTGAGACTTCTTGCATTGAAAAATGTGAATTTGTTACAAAGTGAGAGACTCAATTAATAATATGCATAATTATAAGTATGATTTTTTATCAATTTTTCTACCATTAATACTTGCAGAGTTGTTATGAAACGAAGAAACATTATTTTTTATGGAAATAATGCATAATTTTGATATAATAGCTTGTATCTTAAGAACAAGGGTCCATTTGATGAAACTATGAGTATAGGGAATACAAGAATGTATCTCTCAATGTTTCGTCAAAATCGGTATCCCGAACACTGTATACTCCCCTTGTAAATCCAATTATTAACAAAAGGACCCAACAGAATAAAAATATAACTTTTATCAAAAACGATATTATTTTCAATAGTTTTTCTGGATTTTTTCGACCCATTGAAAAACTTAGAGAAAATAGTTTTTGTACGTTTCGGAATGTCGAAAGTGCTTTCATCTTTTTACTGAAATAATGTAAAGCTTGAAATTTTAAATTTCTCTCCGATTCGAAATTAGGAGACAAAATTTATAAATATCAAGTTATTTCTGCTCACAACTTTTTAAAAAAGTAGACGAGATTTTCCATCTAAAAATTGTCAGTATACGTTTAAGGATATTTTTTATTTTATCATTCATTGTATTATAGGAGAAGTAAAATAAATTGATGTGTATACAAGCAATCTACTTTTAAATAAATATTTGACAATTCACTCTAGTTTTGTAAAACATTTCGAAGTTCAAAATTTGATTATTAATTCAGTACAATTTAAAATAAATTTATTCCTGTAAAATGTTCAATGACCCGCATTCCCAATCAATAAACTGATAAAACAGTCACATCACGTTACAAGCACAAGCCGAATATTCATTTTCAAAAGGCGAAAAGTTGAAAAGCAATTTTCGTAATAATGATTTGTGATTGCTTATTTTAAATTGAATGCTGATCATAATTATTTGTGTAGCAATATTCTGCGAGAGAAAATAAAATAATCGAATAATATTTGTTCAATTCTTCCTTGATTATTTTATTTAATCGAGCTTCAGAGTATAATAATTAGGTCCCTCTGTTCTCGTTAAAATTGACGCGTGTAAACTGTTAATATTTTTTGTCAGTGAATTGTTTGTCAATAAAAATTACAAAAAAAAATTTAATTTAACAAATATTTTGTCAATTAAATTGTATTACTGCTTTATAAATGTTTCTTTTCGCAAAAAATATCAGTAAAATTAGTTCACTCATGCTAATTAATGAAAATAACCATTTACCAAATAAATAGTTAAATTATTCATATTTCTTTATTTTAGTCACTTAATTGGTACACACAAAATGTTTACTTCGAACATAAGCTTACAATTTAAAGCAGATGTGAGGCTAGATAGTATACGTCGCTCTTTAAATACTTTATTTACTGACATATTAAAAACAATATTACAAACAGCCAATAACATGTTCGCTGCAGGTACGTCAAACATCTTAACCCCCTCCTCATTCCAAGCGTTTCAGACAATATACCCCGAATTTCCATATCCTAACCGAGCATGCTAATACGTATTTTCTCTCTCTCTCTCTCTCTCATCGCGGGGTCTGCCTTTATTTTCAGATAAATCTCTCGCTCGAAGAATTCCAGCCACGGCAGCCTTCCCTTTCGCATACTATATACCCGCACTGCCTGCGCGTGTATATATACATATACCGGAGTGCGCGCGGCGACGATGCCGACGACGTGAGTATATGAAAAAGGGGGATGCATTTCACGCACGCGAGGCATTTTCGATTCTCCTGTATGCGTCTAACCGCAAGCGCGCCGGGGCGACGGCGGCGATACCCGAGTCATTCCGACGGGCTTTCAAAGTGAAGTGCGCGGAGCACGGAGTCGGAGCCCGAAAGGTGCGCGCGTTTTATACACACATACACACGCAGGCAGAAGGAGGAGGAGGAGTGAAAGCACGGGGATAGAGATCTTGAGAAGCTTCATCTCTCTCTCTCTCACTACGAAAATTCGCTTCGTGGCGTAGCGGGAAAGTCGAGAGAGAAGAAAGTCGGAGGGAGAGAGAGAGAGAGAGGAAAAGGTGGATTGGTTTTTGTCGTATGCTGCTCGGGTGTGGACGTATCAGTTGCGGGAGATTACGACTGCGGGGAGAGTGGAGTGCTGTTTTTCTGGGTATATGGAACTCGAGGTTGTATTTTGATATTTGTCAGTCGTTGTGAGTGTACTGGAGTGGATGCGCGAGGGGTGCCTACTCCGTCAGAAAGCTGACTCGTTACACAGATGGGTAATTTTTGTAGAGAAAAGAAAATACGAAAAGTTCCTAATTATGAAATACTACTTTACAAAATCCGGAGCAATAGTTGGATCGCTTAATAAATGAAGATTTATTTTATGTTCGAATGATAATATAATAATAAAGGAAAAATTGAAAATGATAATGCAGAACATCTTTTGAAATTTTTAATCTTTTTATTCTACAGAACTTTTAACATTCAAAAGTTAACCTTTAATAATGCTATTACTTAGATTCCATATGCAGCACACTGGTCATCTAGGGTTTGTATTATATGTATAACTTTTACGCAAGTAAGATCATAATTTTTTCCAGAATCTTCAAAAAACATCTTAAAAAAGACCTAATATTGGCATAAAGTCTATTCTAGTAACTCATTAAAATCATCATATAGAATTATATGCCCTGCACGATTAAACAGCAGTAATATTATTAACTATTTAATTTTGCAGATTTACAAAATTAAAATTATTATTACTGACCATCGGAAAATGATACTTTATTTTATGATGGATAAAATTGTTGATTTTGATATGAGGAATATGTTTTAAAATTTTTCTATCGATATGGAATGACCTACGTGGTAAGAGTATGCTGTTACAATAGACAAAATGATCTCATTTTTGGTACTTTTTATAAAGATATTTCATAAAAAAAGTATTATTCTGTTTATACGAATTTTTATGTTTAGATTCTTGGCTTTTAAACGGACAGTTTGAGACCTGGTAGAAGTATATACATTTCAGGAAGCCAAATAACAGTCGTTAGAAGTTCGATTATGTCGGTTTCCGGTTAAAAAATTAAATCCGGTTAAAAATCGAAAGTTCTGTAGAATCTCTCATTTACGTATTTGTAACTGCACTGATATAGATGCTTCCATTCTTTTAATTGTAGCTTTATTTATTTTTCATTTTAAATATTCTTAGTATTCTTCATTATTAAAATGATTAAAGTTTTGGAATTCATCACTGATTATCAAAAATTATAGCATATAAAATAATTATTTTTAGTTGACTTCACTTCTACTTCCCTAAATACTTAGAAAATGAATTACGTTCACTCATAATTTTTAAAAGTAACCTAGTAAAATACTTAGGATGCTAGTTGACCAACAATCTCACCGAATTATACTTCGAAGTCAACGTATCGAAACTTCTAGTAACTATTCAGATCACCTTGCGTTAACCGCACCGCATCCAACGCTCTCAAATTTCAGAGCCTCGAATTCCACAGCTTATACGTCGAAACTATATCAGAGTCGCATCCCAACTTAACTAAAGTATCCACTGTCTCTTCATGAACGTATTTTAAACCTGTTTGCTCAGCATGAGACAGCATATTTTAAGATCATTTTAAATGACTTACCAACAAATTTATTGTTTTAACTCATGTATGAGCAAAATAGATCCTTTATTTTTTGAATTCGTCAGACGATATGATTGTACCGACAAAAGCATGTAATATATATCCACCCATTGATGAATGGATTCCAAGTTGTAATTGCAAAACTTGTTCTCGACAAGCTGCGGATGTAATGCAGCTAAGAGACTATGTTGCATGTTTTGTTCATGTAAGAGTAAGGAAGATACGTGTAAAAATATGTATGAATAAGTTATCTTATAAATATATTTATTTATAAAATATACGCTATAATATATAATAGGGCCCCCTTAAAATATTGGAAAGCTATTTATTCGAAATGCCAAAATATCGGAATATTCAAAATTCGGACATTCAAAAAATCGGAAAGTTAAAACATAGGATTTAAAAAATTCGGAAAATATTTTTACTGTGTATTAAAAATTCGGAAAATTAAAATTCGGACATACCAAAAAGCGGAAAGATAGGATTCGAAAAATTAAAAATCGGATCACTAAAGTAGTTGAAATTAGATATTCGGAATGCAGGAAATTCGGAAAATTAAATGGCGTAACACGTCATATTGAAAGTGCATTCTGCGTTAACGGCATTCTAGTGCCAAAAGGCCCATGTAAATATAAATGAAGTGTCTAGATTTGGGAAGTAGTCTACATTGAGAAGATATGAGAGAACATAGTTCCTTGGCGCTATTAGCGCTAGTACGCCGTTAACAAGGCAAATATGCTGTTTTAACATTCGATTTCCTACAGAATGCATACTTTCAGTACGACGTGTAACGCCATTTAATTTTCCGAATTTCCGGCATTCCGAATATCTAATTTCAACTTTTTTAGTGATCTGATTTTGAATTTTCCGAATCCTATGTTTCCGCTTTCTTGATATGTCCGAATTTTAATTTTCCGAATTTTTGACATTTAGTAAAAATATTTTCCGAATTTTTTAAATCCTATTTTTCAACTTTCCGAATTTTTGAATATCCGAATTTTCAATATTACGATATTTTGGCTTCCCGATATTTTAAGGGGGCCCATTTTGATACGCCATATTGGATCCGTCATTTTTAATTTCTTAATTTCAATATGAAAGTCGAAATCAGCAATCTCAGAAACCTTAGAGTACCAATTTACGAAGAAATAAAATGATTTTTATGCAAAAAAGGCTTTTGGACAAATATTGATATCAACGGGTTTCTCGCGGAGTCCCTGAAAATTGTTTAAGAGGATGTTGGACCTAAAATCGTGTTTTTTCTTTTAGTGATTAATTTTGAAGTATAGAATGCTGGGAAAAATCAAGAGCAGAGCCGCATAGTGCTCTTTAGAATAAAGCTTTTGCATGCAAGATAAAGTTGATCTAATAACTTATTTTTCTAATTAATTGTGAAATAAGATAGGGTGTTTACGCCTTGAAAGCTAACCTCAAAGTTTGAAATCCTACCAAACTTTTGCAAATAGCTTTTTATAATGTTATATTACAGTAAGATTCGGAGCAGACCCGTGTAGTGTTTACTATAATGAACCGACCTGTACAAAATAAAATTAATCAGACTTTTAGTTTTTACAAACAATTGGAAATAAAAAATAGGTCGGCACCCCTTAAATAGTGTATTCGGACTTCCCAAGGCATAAAACATGTTTATTCATTAAATAAATACAAAAAAAATTGAATTTCACGTCGAATTTTTATTTTTGTTTGTAGCTTCTTCTCTTGACTAATAAAAGTTTAATTTTTAACCTTTCAACTATTACAGTTACTCCTGAACCCTGGAATTCCGTAACAAAACCTTAATTTTTTAATCAATCATTAACTGTATTATTATTTAAAAGGATAACAACTCGAGCAACTGTATTTTACTCGGCAGGTTACAATGTATGAAACCTGGCATTCATACGTTTCATACTTATCATACCTGTATCATACATCATACCTTATGAAACCTCCAAACCACGTATTAAACCCAACCCTGCAAATCGCTGTCCAGCTTTAACATAACCTGTTCGAGATCGAGCCGTACGATACAGGGGCCAAAAAAATATCATATATACGCGCTACGCACGCGAGTCGACGGGCTTACTTACAGGTGGGCATATAAAGCACGCGAGCACCGCACAAAACCAGATGCTTTTGTAAGATCTGTATGGGTTTTCAATTTGTGATCGTGAAAACATTGAAATCGCGATTTCAAACATTGTAAAAGACCGGATCACAGGAAACGATATTTTTTACATCTGTAAAGGTCCGATGTATGGAATACAACTCTCGCATATAATGAAATAAAACGCTGAAGCTGAAAATATATTTATGAATATTCCACAAACAACTTTTCTATTCAGAATATTTTAATAACCCTTTTCTGATGGAAAAGCTTCGTAACGATATACATATTGTAAACTAATATTTAGATTGATTTTGATGCTTTCAAAGTTGTTGAATGAGTTTTATATAAATGCCTATATGTATATATGTATGTAGGTATGTATGTATGCGTATGACCAAATTTTATAATCACCATACCTTTCATATATTGTATTCATATACATTTATTTTACAAATTCGAGACATATTTAATCATTGAGATTCTGTGAAATTTCATGTTAATTTTGTCGATATTTTTGATCATTAATAACTTTGGAATAAATTTATCTTTTCGAACGTTACGGTCTCAAATTGAAGCTTTTCCGCCTGCTTTCATTTGCTTTTGGGTCATATTTTTACTCTAAATACACACGGAGTTATGATCAGCAGTGGAGATACAATTTTTCACTAAAATAGCGCAAATTCGGAGTACAATTGGTGATCCTATGTAAAGAGAGGCCTATGAGATCAAACTGTTAGAGTTCATTTTCAGGTACCAGAAATCATTTTCCAAAGCCTCATCAACATCCGTATCCCGGAGATCTCCCCTTGCGTGTTCCCCAACTAAAAATGATAAATATTACGTAAAGATTACTTCATGTCTAGTACAAATACGAATTGTTTTCAAGCAAATATGCATCAAAATCAAGCTCCTATGATTTTTCTTTGAAAAATTATTTATGAATGAAAATATCGGGGATAACTGCAGATAACATTTATACTTGTATTGTAATGAATCCTAGACATATGAGTAACGAATCCCTAAATTTCTTATTGTATCAAATTTATAACACAGTCTAACAACGGGTATTATTTATTTTCTCCGCGTAGAACAGAAGAGACTACACTAACATAATACAGAATGAGCGAGCAAGAGCGAAACAGAAGACGCATGGAAGAAGCGAAATGCCAAGAGGGAGATAGCCCGTGCCTCCCGCACGCAAATCTCTCTCTCGTTTTATTGTATACATATATACATATGCACACACGGCTCTCGACCTTGCTCGCCAACACCTGCTCCCCGACGGCTCGCACCACACGAGCACCGGTCTGCGGCACGCACGTGAGAAAAATGCCGCAGCCAATTATCGGGCGCTCCCCGTGTATATCCCCGGTGCGGCGTTTAAAATTCGACGAGCGGCTCCGTGATTTTGAGAGGGCTGCAGGTGTAGGCCACTGATGAACGCTTTGGAATCCACGTTGAAGGGACAGATACGTCAGCTTTAAATTCTAAATTAATTGTTGATGGATTTTGAGGAGAATGTAAATGATTTGTCGTATACGGCATGTTAATTTAGATTAATTTGAATATACTTTATGAAAATGTAACGGAAGAAGATACTTTTCTATATTGAAGGTCATTAGGTACCCTTAAATGACTGTAATGGGAACTTGTATGTTTCTCCATCTCCTGCAAGGTTTTAAGAGGTAAAATGATCGGATTGTGGTTTTTAGTTATGCAGTCAATGTGGCAATTAGAAAATAAAATTTATTGACCAACGATATACCTATAGGACATTGAAGCCTAAATTCTTTGATTTTATTAGAAATTTTAGCATGATATAAGGATTTTAATGACTATAATTTTGTTTTTCGAATTCTCACATTGGCTGCATAACTGTATATATTTTTAATAAACCTCAAAAACCACAATTCGATTATTTTAATTTAAAAAACATTATGGTAGAACAAGAAATATATAGGTTTCCATTGTGGCCATTCAAGAGGACCTAATAACCTTTAATTTAACAAAAGTAATTTTCTTCTGTTATATTTTGATAAATTATATTGAAGATTATCTAAAAAATAGATAATTTATATTCAACGATTTATTTATTTTTACCTTAAAATGTATTATCGAATCAATATTGTATTTCAAGGTAGTTATCGGTCTCATTAAATCAAGCATTTCTATGAGCGTGCAAATTAGCGTTAGGGAAAAATTAAACATGTCATGTTCTCATCGCAGCCCTTGAATTTGTCGGGTAATTTTTCGTGATCGAGGGCCGAACAGGCTCTTGTTTTACTACTGAAATAACTCATACTCTCAGAGAAGAATTGTATTATTTTTAACCTTTTAATTATTAAAAGATTTACTGCAAAATAATTCAACCAATTTAATTTGTTTTTCTCAACACGTGCATAAGAAAGGCCCTTTTCCATGCTTGCAAAACGAATGGAAAATTAGACATTCCGAGCGTCTTTGCCGGAGCGAGAGGGAATGTACTTTTTTCAACTCAGGCATGAAATAGGCCTTTCTTCATGTCTAAAAGTAGCGTAGAAATTCGCGCATTTCGAACGTGTCTATAAAAAGTGTGATAAAATATATATTTCATTTTATATATTACTTACATTTTTATTTGTTACTTTTACTTTGTTTAATTGTCAATTTTTTGAAGTACATAAATACATAAATTAAAAAACAAAATCGAAATAAGAAAAGGTGCAAATATTTGAACTGTACGATTACAAGTGAAAATTAAAAATGCGACAATTTTCAACTGCGTTATCATGCCTTTGTTGAAAAAATACGGTGTGTAACATGGGAAGAAAAGCTATTTCAGACTCGGGTGAGGTATTTTGAGCACTCGACCTCGACTCATTTTCTCCCCTAGTTGCATAATGTACTATTTTAGACTCGGATAATGATTTGAACACCCGTGTTCGTCTCGGGCGCCTTCGGTGACCGATACTTCCGCTTGTGCTCAATCATCATCCTCGTTTAGAAAAGGCTAATTTTTCCCCCCTAGTTGCACAACGTACTATTTAATTAAATAAACGATAGTAGAATTCGTTAAAGTGTATAAAAATTTCGCTCTGCGTTATACGGAAGCGCGCTAAAAGAGTCGTTCCATGAAAATCTATCCGCTTCGAATGTTCCAGCTCTTCGCAGCTCAAAGTAACCATAAAAAAAATTAAACTCTTTTCAAAGCACTTTTTTGATCGCCTTCACATTTTCATACGCGAGAGAGGCATATTAATAATACAACGTCCTTGCGGATTTAAAACCATCAAACATTATTCTCAAAAGATACAATACACTTCCTCTACATTTATTCATCAATGAAATGAACGCACGGCTTACGCAGAAATATCCTCAAAGTACGAAACTCGGCCGAGAACATCCGTTCGAAAGCGAAAGTGCCCTCTTCTGCGCGCACGTGCGCAGCAGCATTAATAACCCTCCGCAGTCCAAGAACGAGAAGCTTAAATCAAGAATAAAACAAAAAACAGAAAGACAGACTCTAGTGCCCGAGCATAAACGAAGAGAAAGTCGGGGCTTAAAAGGAAAACACGTTTGAGCGTCGTTTAAAAGAAGGCCGATATCGAGGAGCCTTCGAAAATTTCGCAACGGGGATGGCGAGCCGAGTAGCCGTTAAAGCCGACGCGGGGGGAGGAGAATATATATCCCACGGCTCGAGGTGAACGCGCGCGAGCTCGCAGCTGCTCATCGGGTATGCGATGATCGCAATCGTCCGTGGCGCGGCGCGACTCCCGCGATATTTCTCTCAATTACTTGACGAAAGTCACGGGGCTACGGTGCACACGTGCGCGGCTGAGAATTTAAATCGCCGGGACGACGATGTCGGGAATAATTTAGTGGGGGGAGTGATTTGTTGTTGTGTTAGAGGGACGGGTGGGAAGTTTAGTCGGTGTAGGATGGTGGATAGACGGCTGTTGTGGTAGCAAAGTGGTAGGGGAATGCGTGCGGGAATAGAAATGTATATGTGAATCGGTAGTATTTTCTGAGGTATTATGTAAAATCGGTAAATTGGTAGCAACTTTCTGAATGAAGATACACGGAAAAAAATGCTTTGTTAATTTAACAAAGTTATTTGGTAAAATACGCACTAACTGTTTTATTGATTACACTTACCAAGTAATTTGTTGTTTCTATAAAGCGATCAGTTAATTGCACTAATCTATATGTTAAATTCACAAATTACTTGGTAAGTGTTGTAAAAAGATAGTTAGTGCGTATTTTTCCAAGTGACTTTGTTAAATTAACAAAGCATTTTTTTCCGTGTACCCTTAGAGAAGTGAACAATATTGGTATAAGTGAATTATCTTTAAAAGTATGAACATTCAAAATTATTTTATAAAAAAATTACGAATATTGGTCATTCTTTCTATCTAGACATCGAAAATTCACCAATTTTGAAAATGTGTGCATCTTCAATTGAAACATCAATCATTGTAAAAAATGTTTAAAAGTATATAAATTAGTACAAATTTTAATTTGAAACTACTATATTAATGAAATTCAACACAAGGACACTTTCACGTACTGTTAAATTTAAATGCGTGGTGTATGTGTTTTACAAACGTGCGAATGTGTGTGTGCATTTTTTCTGTATATGCATTTGTACGTGTAACTGACTTTTGTCCAAAGCTTATTTTTAGGTTTTCCGGTCCTCTAAAGCTTTAATAATAAACACAAATTACATATAGAATCACAAGCATAAATTATTTTTATATACGACTACTCTTCCAGCTATACACGTCCATAAACAGCAGTACTTAAAAATATGCAAGGTAATATGAAAGTCAAAGAAATTTATGAAAATTTCCAGTTTATTAACACGCGTGCTAAAAGAGTACCATCTCCAAAATATTATATTCATATACGACCTGAATTTCTCAGATTTTAATTCTTTCAAAATTAAACCTCCGTAAATAAACGCGTCAACTCCAGGAGCGTCTGAGGCGCCTCATATATATTCAAATCCACGCACGCGTGCGTGCTGGTGCGCACATCGGAGCCATCTCGAAAACAAAGAATTTCATCGAATTCAAATCTCCATCGCGCGCACAGGTTTACCGAGAAATATGCGCTGTTTACCGAGCTTTCAGACTGCACTTTGAGGATAAGGCATCCTCCTCGCGGCCGATTTTGCTTTTCGGCAAATAAGAACAGCTGACACGCGCGCAACAGCGATTCCCGCGCATAGGTATATATATATTCCCGGGAAAGCGTCTTCAAAGATATACTCTCCGCTGCTTCGCGCACAGGTAAACAGATATGTATATACCTGCGTCGTGTGCGCGTTTGAGCCTTTGTGAAGACGCTACATACACAGAGAGAGAGAAATGAAGGTATTAGAGCAAAAACCAAACGCCAACGTTTGCGTGTAAGCATGCGAGTCTGTGGCAGCGATGGCAGTAAGAACTATAGGCGCGTATTGTAACAGAGGTGGTTCGGACGGGTTATTCACCGTTAAGGGCGGCACGCGCCTGCGTTTGGAACACACGCGTGTGTAAATATGTGTATCTTGGGTGCGTGGCTGTGCTGCTGCTTTTTGGGGGTGCAGGCGAGCGAGTGTTCGGAGGGATGAGCGGAATAATTGTACAATGTCATGATCTTGTAATACACGATCGACCCGACAGTGATTTTCGAATGTGTAGACCTTGATGCTTGAGAGGCTAGGAAGGAACTGCGAATCGCATAACGTTCTTCGCCCTAGGAAATTTTGGTAGGCCCAGTTTATTGTCTTCTCTCAAAATACGTCCGATAGCGCTGTATTTAAATACTGAGCCCGTTATAGTGTCGCCTGGTTGACACTCGATGCATAGCTACAATGATTATGAGCACGATTGAAAGTTTCATCTTTGTTTAGTTATCAAAAAGTAGGTAAAAAGTTAGTTTCTGAAAGCAACCTCGCAGTTTAGCGGCACAAACGTGCTCATAATCATTGTAGCTATGCATCGAGTGTCAACCAGGTGCCGCTAAACTGCGAGGTTGCTTTCAGAAACTAACTTTTTACCTACTTTTTGATAACTAAACAAAGATGAAACTTTCAATAAATGCAAACTGGCAGATAATGTACTTTAATGCTATTTTTTGGGATAATTTTGAATGTTAATTATCTGTCAATATGTTTTGTCAAATCGTCAACTATTTTATGCTCTCTAGGTATCGTTCAGTATCGCAAGTGTGAGTATGTATGTGCGCGCGCGTGCGTGTGCGTGAGTGCACCGACTATTGCACGATTCTCTGTAATATTTCAGATCTTCTAGTTTAATTTTTAGAAAGTTCTTTATCTCTATTTTAATTCATAGTTGAATCCGTAATTTTACATACAATAGTGGAATTTACTAGACTATATCCTGTTTTTTTATACAATCTGGAAATGTAAAAATTATTAATTCAGCAGTGGTCGCGTTCTTTCTAACACTCAGAAGTTCAATTTTACAATTTCCTATAACTATTGCACGAGTTTCGGTAATGTTCCAGATCTTCTAGTTTAATTAATTAAGAAAATTCTGTTTCTATTTCAATTCATTGCTAAATTTGTAATTTTATATACAAACGTGAAATGTAATAGACTGTATCCTGTACATTCGTACAATCTGGAAATGTAAAAATTATCAATTCAGCAGTAGTCACGTTCTTTCTAACACTCAGCAATGCATACTGTCATGGAAATGTATATTATTAAATCGATAACTATTAAATACATCCGGCAATGAATACTTTCTACACGATGTATATAATTTGAAATTGCGACGTAAATTTTACATTGGATTTTCTACAGTGTGCGTGCGTGTATATGTATGCTGCAGTGTGCGTATGCGCGTGCATGTGTGTATGTGTGTCAAGGATACAGGGGTGCTGGAATGTAGGTATATGTATAAACTTGAATGTATATAATATTATTGATAGACGCCAAAGATTAAATATAATTCTAAAAATAATTCTTTTATTAATTATTCTTTTAATATCGCTACACATAAAAGCATTGAGCGTTCATTGGAATTTCCTCATTATCAAATATGTGAAAGTTAAATTGTAATAAGTCTAAAATCATTAAAGTGAAGCTATTGATGTGCGCCCACCCACGCTTATATTTCTAGCATACCTACCTCTTAAGTCTGAGACCCTGAATAAGTTAGTTAAGTAAATTCCTGGAAAGCATTTAAGAAAATGTTTTATCCGTTTTATACATAATAGTACATTTCGATACGGGTGCGGAAATAGATTATTTGCGTCATGCGACGTTTTCCGCTCGAGCGAAGCGAGAGTGAAAAGTCACATGAGGTAAATAATCTACTTACGCACTAGTTTCGAACCGTATTTTATACCACGAGCGCCGACAAATCATATCAAAGTTGTGATTTTGAGGTTAGAGTGGTATAAATTTTATTTTAATTTAACGAACTTTCTCGGCTTTGATAAGACCAAAAATTAGTTATGTTCCCATTACGAGATCCATTACTCGTTTAAAAATAACATATGTGTACCCTCTATACAACACTGATGGATTAAAAGTAAATTTTATTTGATATGCCTAAAAAATAATTTTCTTCAATACAGTGCAAATTTTTAGTGCTTCTAGAAAATGTTGTAATGTACTTATATACTTTTGTTGTTTTGCTTTCTTAAAGAGGAAGCTTTGTAACGATGATTTTTTTCAAATCTGAAATTACGATCTATTTCGATGTTTTTCAGGTCGCTGAATCGAAATATGTATGTGTATGTATGTGTATAAACGTGTGTGTATGTGTGCGTGGGTGTGTATGTATGTATGTATGTATGTAGTCAAATTTTGTGGTCGCCATAGCTTTGGAAGACCACCGTATTTCGAGCTGAAATTTTACAAGCATATCAGATATGACCCAATAGATAACTGATTAGATATTTGAGCTAACGAGGTCAAAACCTACTGCTTATTTTTAAAAAATTTGAATTTAAAGAAAATTTGATAAAAAAAATTTCTTGTTTTATGCGTTAGATACGTATACAATATGCATACATTCGTAAAGTAGACGTAATTTCCTTTCAATTCGTGTATCTTACAATATCCATAATGTTTATTTTGTTAAAGAACTGCGATTTTTAATATTTAAAATTTGTAAAAATTTGACAAAGCTTATTTTTGTTATTTTATACGTTTGATATGTCAAAAAGATGCATATATTTGTAAAGTTCATGCCATTTACTTTTGATTGGTGTATCTTACAATTACTTTGAAGTTGTTTTTGTTAAAGAATTGTAATTTTGAATTTTCAAAATTTGTTAAAATTAGAAAAATTATTTGTATTATTTGAAACGTTTTATATGTAAAAGAGATGTATAATATATCCGTAAAACTCACGTACTTTCCTTCCAATTAGTTTACCTTACAGTCATTTTAAAGTGGTTTCTCTTAAAGAAATGCGTGTTTTAATTTTGAGAACTTTTAAAAATTAAGAGAAAAAGTTATTGTAAATTACAGATGTAAAAAATATGCACTTATTCATAAAGAAGGCGCAATTTTCTTACAATATATATATATATATATATATATATATATATATATATATATATATATATATATATATATATATATAACAATATATAACAATTCTTTTAAGTTATTTTTGCAAACGAAACACGATTTTAAATTTTGAATATGCATCTTATATGATCACAATTTGTGGTCACCATCACGTATAAACGCATTTGTATATTTTATTGAAATGTAGGTTTATTAGAAATAACTCTGCAGATAACTGATTAAATTTCTGAGCCAATAATTCACTATTTTTATTTACTTTAAGAGTAGTATTGTCTATAACATTCTTTATAGCATTATCGGTTATTCCTAAAATCACTTTTATCAATGTAAAAATTCAATAAATTTTTGTGCATTAAATCTCTTTGCAAAAGCATTGTGCTAAAGCAGTTAGCAGCGGTTTTTTAAATAATTAAAATATTCCGTTTAAATGTGATCCTATTTATACGTGTAATAAGCGTATTATAAATTAACGAAATAATGAATAATTAATTAAAATTCAAGAAAATGATTTTGAGAGCGAATAATTTCCTTGTTTACGAAGCTAGGTAAACAGTATATATTCGCAGCGGCGTCGGGGTTATACTGTTCCGCTGGAATCGCTTAGGCTAATTCAACTTACTCGTATGTCTCGTTGTATCTACCGTGTAGCACGCCCGTGGGATTCAGTATATCCCAACCTTAGAGGCAGTAGGCAAGTATCGATTGTTCATTGATATCCATCCGCTTGTTATTTAATTAGAGGGAGTGACTCCATTATTACCGGCACTTCAAATTGAACAGTGTAGATGTATTATATTTACTTTTATAATTTTTAAATTTGTTTTACTAACAAGGAAAGTGTCTGAACTGCGAGAAACGGATTCATCTGAAACTTTGGGAATTGTTTTCCAATGCCTAAAATTGAAGCCTTCTACGCGCAGTTTAATCTCATAGGCTCTAGAACTTGAGGTATAACAACAAACATTAACATTGTAAGTATATCTATATACACAATTTTTTAACATTGGCTATATAGGCAATGTTAATGTTTTAGCTATATCCAAATTATAAGGCCTATGAGATTAAACTATGGGTATTGAACTTTATTCTTAGGTATTAGGTCAGACACTATTCTTCTAAGATATTATGTTCTATCATTATAAATAAGTATTTTATGTATGAATATATTCTTGAAATTCTAAATGTGTAACTAAAATACTTATATTATTTCAAAAATAAAATCTAGAAGATGAAATGATAGGGTATAAACTCCTTCTCTTAATATTACAAAACGTGCTTCTAAAATTAATAGGTATAAAATAATAGATCCCAATACATTTTTTACAAATTTTTAAAAGTAAGTTTCATTTGTTATAATTGCTGTAATTATATTACTGATTTCCTTTATTTATAGTTTTCGAATTCATAATTCACAATAATTGCATAATTATACTAAATAAGTATAATCAATATCAGTCATGAGAGTTCCAAAGTAGTATATTTAATAAATCTTCCAGAGTTAATCCTCTGAAAAAATATTTCACAAAGTCGCGTGTCATAATTTTCCATCATTTATAAAAGAGCTTTTATAAAGCAGATATTATTTCTAACTGAAATGTCCCTATCCCTACAAAACGTAAATTCAATATAATCTGAGCAACGCGACATCTTTAATCGCTCTTTACTTATCGACCGTCAAAACTTTCGACCGTCAAAATATTGCCAACCGAGCACCTCCCCCTAAAAAAAAACACGAATAAACACCAATGGGCCATTAATATGCATAAGCTCCTTAAGTGTACTCGCCTCCATAAATCAAATGCGTTTTACTTAACAAAAGTTTGCGCGCCGGTGCAAGCACTATACTCGCGCTCGCTCGCTCGCCCATTCCCCCGAATGCACGTCAAAAGTTAAAAATGCCTTACATAGTTATCTCGATATTCCTTCGAAGTTGGCCGTAGGTTGGGGGGGAAGGTCTCGAATTCGAAACTTCATTCCATTTATCCCCGGGAATCGTTAAAGCAGAGGCAGCAGAGGTAGCAACAGCAGCAGCAGCAGCAGCCCTCCGATGGCCTGAAAAATGCCGCGAAACTTGGTAATTCGATCGGATGGATCCTCGAGGCGCCGTGCACACGGGATAGAGGGAGAGGGAAGTCGCGCGTGCGATAATCGCCACACGGCGAGGGCGAAAAAGGGCGGAGGAGGGAGAAAGTTCGCGTCGGCAAGTGTCGCTGTCGATAACAGATGACGAGGTTGAGTTGAGAGATATATATGTGTATGCTCGCGTGAGAAAGTCGGGAGGGCTTGGATATTTTTTGTTGAATTCGCGCAAACGCGCATTGATGCATCGAGTTGAGTTTACACTGCAGAGCGAAAGTGCGGAGAGGTTGGAATATGTCGGGGAATGAGGTCATTCTTGGGAAATTCGATGCGAGAGTCGTAGAATGACCTGTACAAATCATATTTACGTTTGAGTAATGGATTTTATTGGAAATAATATAGAAACTTGTAAAATTCTGTTTATAGGAATTTATTTCTATTACGTAGAAAAACTAATATGTATTTAGTTAATTAGTGTACAAAAATTAAGTTAAAAACCTTTTGAGATGTCATAGTTTTGTTCTGGGGATGCGATATGTAAGTTAAAGGATAAAACCGCTGCTAACTGCCTTAGCAGAATGCTTTCTCAAAGAGAGGTCCTGATTAATCGATTTAAGGAATCTTATAATGAAATTCGCAATTAATAAATTAATGCTATAATGAATTCATATGATACAACCGTTTATGTATTACCAATAAAATAATTTAAAGTATTCAAAGACAAAAAAAATTTCTTTTTAAAATTTAGTTTAAAACTAATATTTTTATTATTACACAAAAATAACTTTAACGTTATTACGAGATATATCAATCGAAAAGAACTCAAACTTTTTGAAAACGTACATATTTTTGACAATTCAACGTATAAAATGACAAAAAAAATTTTTTCGATTTATACAATTATTTTACTTAAAATTACCTGTATTTTCTTCCTCGTTAATTTTACGCGATTTACGCTTTGAGAATATGTTTAAAAACATGGATTTTTAGAAAATTTGACAGCTTTTTAATAAGCAAGAAATGTTTAATTTCTTATAAAAATAATATTATATAAAAATTAAAATTCAATCAAATATATGTTGTGATTGGTATCATAAAAAAATTATTCTTTTGAAATCAAAGTGTACTGATTTCAGCTCTAAAATAAGACTTCGTATTCGTAACTTTTAAGGGATCTTACATAAACAATTGAAAACTTTGGAAAAACATTACTTTTATGTAGAATACACCGCAAAATCATTAGTCCCTTTAAAAAACTCTAAATTTTTCAAACGAAGATGGAGCTCCACCTTAACCGTAAACTGACTCACCCACACTCACCGTATCAGTTCATCGAGTCCACAACGCGGACCATCTCTGTACGTGCAACAGCCTACACATAAACACGCATCAAAACTCCCTTATAATCCAGAGAGTCTCTCAGGCTCGTTGCGTCGCCGAGGCCTGCGCGCAGCCGCGCAAAATCGGGAAGAAGCCGGACGTCTGTCGGATACCGGTTCTCCCAGTGCAGATATACTCTCGCTCCTCTCTCTCTCTCTCTCACTTTCGTGTAGTAATCCCCGGCTCTCTCGCGCTGCGAAGCACATCTGCAGAGCGCATCGCCCCGGAGTGCACTCGCTTCGAGAGGCAAAAAAAAAAAGAGGACAACGAATGGAAGAACGAGGGATAAAAAGCCGGGGAGAGCGCGCTCTCCTCGCTGTATATAATCGTCCCGCGCAGCCCTTTTTTTGCGAGATGGAGCGGGCGCGCGCGCGGCGTGTGCGTGTTATAGCTCGTGAGAAAATTCATAAAGTCGTGCGCGCTAGAAGTCGGACGATTCGCTTGTCCTTTTTGTATTTTGAGCGCGCTAACCAGCTAATCAGTGGGTTATTTTATTGACAGTGGCAGATGCTCGGAGGAGGAGGAGGATACGTGTGAGCGCGGCGTGGACGCGGCGTTAAATGAAATCGCTCGTGATTTTATGAGCGGGGATGAGGCGTGCTGGTGGTGTTGAGCGCGTCGAGAGATGAGAGATGGCTTGGGCAGGGGGTGAGGTGGAAGATGTCGCTATTGGATTTTTTCGATGTTGTTGCGCGATGGCATGGATTTGAGAGCCGGTGGTTTTTATTGGTTTATGTTTTTTGTATAAGGATCTGTATCGGATAGAACTTTTTTTTTTAATCTGTCTTTTTTATCAAATTAGATTAATTTTAGGTTGAATAATGATTATATATCTAAGCAAATCAATTTAACGATTCTGTAGTATATTTATATACTATCATAAAGAAAGAAGATACCATATTTTTGTGATATTTGTTAGAATCAAAATTTAATTTAAAATATTAATTTTTTAATATTTATCATCTTTACATTGCTCGATGAAGTAATTATTAAATTTTCATTAATATTCTTCCTTCGGTATAAGGTACTCTGGAATTTGAATAGAAACTTAATATGTTCAATGAGCCTTCTTTAACGTATTTCAACATGAAACTGTATTAAGTGCGCAAGCCACTTTTGAAACCTGTAAAAATGCTTAAATTTTGCGCATTACTAAATTCTTTTTTCATTCAGACAAAATTTGAAGCTTTTTCTCATCAAAATATATTTTGAAGAAAAATTTATTTTACCGCAAGGTTCCATTTTCAAACGAAAACAAGATCTATGTATGCATATAAGTGTAAGGATGCTATTGTTGATAACATTACATTTATAAGGGCTTAAATTATAGGTAAATATAATATATTTAGACACAAAAATTTTCAAATTTATTCTTATTTAAAAAGAAAATAATATTAACGTGCAAAATGTATGTATTTTTACAGGTATCAAATGTTGCTTTTGCCCTCTTAATAGAAGTATTGTATAAATAAGCATATAAAAAGATATAAATACATAATTAATTTCCACTTCGTATTAAAAATTACTCTAAACTAAACATTATTAATAATTTCGGTCACAAAAAAAGTTATCAAAAAAATATGTTAATTACATTTTTATTAATAAATTACAATGTGAATAGAAAGCAATATTGTCACATGGCTTTTAATTGCACTTTATGGAGCATAATCTTATATGCAGATAATTTTTCTAAATCAGCCTTCGGAAAAGCGAAACCTTTTTTTAATGTTTTTAGTAACTCAAACATTCTTTTACTTTTAGACTTAATCATCTAATAATTCTATAAATATTTTATTTGCAATTTTTATGGATTTTCACTATTTCGATCTTCTTTCATTAAATATTTAAATTAGATGAATTGTATGTCAAATATTGATTATACTGATAAAGGTAAAATTAATTTTGTAATATACTTTCTGATAAATTAAAATCTCTAATAAATGCTGCGTGTATAATTTAAAAAAATTTAATAAATGTTAAATGTACGGGTATTATAGTTCATACTGTTGTTAATTTTATAGATTCCGATTTCTAACTTAAGACTAAGCCGTATTCGCTGTCCTTGTCTAATCACAGTTTTGATATTTACTCAAAAAGTAGTGCGTTAATTGAAAAACTAACACTTGACCCAATTCGTCTTAAAATAATCAATATTTTGAAACCTAAAAAAGTACCTAACATTATTTCCTTTCCGAGAAAACTTCGGAACGCGAAAATTGAGGTTAGGTTTTGCGTTCCGAAAATTTCTCGTTTATTTTAAGACGAATTGGTGTCAACTCTTAGTTTTTCAATTAACAAACTACTTTTTGAGTAAATAGCAAAACTGTGATTAGACAAGGACAGCGAATACTGCCTCCCTCCTCTTAATAAAATACGTTAATTTCTCCGCACGATCTTTTATTGATATTTCTCAAATCTTCTCTGCCCCTTCACGACTATCGCCCTTTGCATTCCAAATCCCCGCACATTATCGGAGCTTAGCACACTCGTAAACATCGAATTCATGAATTTTACAGTCGCGCTTGCATAATAACGTATCTCGAGAAGTCCCGCCGAATATAAAAACCCCGGGCAAAGTTCCCCTCACCGTCCCTCGTCCACTGTCCTCAAAAATCTCCGCAGCACTGCTAACGAGAATTTTTATACCCCAGCGGGCCTGACAATAAAATAAAAGAAGAAACGCAAAGTATACGTCGCAAAGTCACAACGTATATTTCACCTTTATCGGGACGAAGTATCATCCGCTCCTATCTTTCTCTCTCGACTTTTCGCTGCTATCCTTCTGTGCATACACGTATATATATAATATTACACGTGAATTCGGCGTCGCGTCTACGCCAGAGGAGCATGAGCATAATAAAATGAGGGGGAAAAGACAGAATTTTCGGAGGGAGCCGAGCCGCGCATGTATATATATACATCTCGAAATTTACATCAGCGCGTACAACGCGTGGAGTGAGAGAGAGAGACGTCAAGCTCTTCTTGCCTTCGGCGATTTGCATTCCTCGCGAGCGAGGGATGCGCGCGATTATATTGACGGGAGTCTGACGCGCGGAGTCGAGGAAATTTTTGGGCTTCTGCGCTAGGTCGAGCTTGGCGTTCTTTTATTGCGCGGTGACGATGTATCTTCACGTTTATTTATGCTGCACGTACAGGATTGTGTTTCTAAATGGGTTTGTTTATCTGAACTTGTATCTTGAATACATGATATGACTCTATACTGAATATAAGTCGTGATGATTCTTCTTTTTGTAACCTATGATTCATATAGTCGTTGTTAAATATTGAAATTACTTGCCATGTGCCATCAATTTTAAACTTCCAAAATTGAAAATCAAATAAATTTATTTATAAGTGAAGGTTGATGTTAATTATATATATTGCCTCGTCTTTAAGAACACAATGTCGTTCATACTTTATACGAGACACTTTTTACAAAGTTAAAGAAAAAGCAAATGATGCCTGTCTTATCGGCACGGAGGAAAAAGTTAGTCTAATATTTACGTTATAATATGAGTGAATCGGAGACGAACAGTAACTATGATTGGCAGTAACTCTCAGATTAGGACTCACTACTAAGCTGTCGGGTGATTAATAAAATTTCATGCAACCTCAAATTCTTGAATTCTTTATAATTTTATATCGATATACAAGATTTGAATGATTACGATGATGAATATTAAAAATAATACGAAAACCTATCATAGAAATCCAGTCTACACTCTAACACAAAACAACATAATAAAAAAGGATCCACACTTTGAACTTGCGATAAAATCTTCAACAAAATACATATCAAACAGTTATCAGCGCTACATGGCTCATTCGAAAAAAAAAATCACTCTACCTACCGAAACTCCCATATTCAACCTGCACAAAAGACTTTTAATTAAAAAAATGTGACGTGTACCGGTACCGAGCGAGCCGCGCACCTAAAAAACCCCGGCGCGACACGCGTATACGCCACCCTTCGCGGCGAAAGCTCGATCGCCGAGCGAAGGGGGAATTTAAAATTCAAATCCCGCGAGCAAATTCGCGCGTCCCGCTCCGACAACTGTACGAAAAAGGAATTTTTCACCCCCGCGTTTCCGCTCGTTCCTCGTGTCCTCCCCTCCCCGACAACGACAAAGAGAACTGCGTCGATTCCCTCCTCGCCCCCGTTCTACCGGCGAAGCAGCAATAAAATCGTGTCCCGGAAGCCGGGGCACGTCGCATCCCATTGTCGGCTCGTCAAATGACGTCCAAAGGAACGCGCGACCGTTATTAAGCCATTACGCTCACCCCCCCCCTGTCGCGGGTAAAAAGTCGCCGAGGCTCTACTTCTCTGCCTCTTTCTCTCCCTTCTTCCCCGGCGTTTAAATTCCCATTATCTCGAAAGTCCGTCATTTTTTTTTCTCGTCTCTCGCTCTCCTTCTCTGTTCTATATATGTATCTATATATATATATATACTTTAATGCGCCGCGACGGGCAATCCCCATCGGCAGGGAGCTGATTGATAGCCCGCTATCGGGAGTGCGAAAAACTTTGGCGAAATTCGCTTTCCGATCCGATGCCGGCGGCGCGAGAGACGCGATCCGGGACAAAAAGAGGAAGAAGAGCGCCCCGCGCCGAGACGATCTCAAGCCCGCAAAGGAGCGAAGAGAGATTGTGTATTCTCGCGAGGAGGAAATTGACTGAGATTTGTAGTCGCCGGTCGCTCTGCTTTATGTTCTAACGGCCGAGATGACTTGAGAGTCTACTGGTATTGGGTGATATCGTACTTTTGAATTTGCTAGAATGATTGGGGTGTAGCGTGATTTAGGTATATTGTGTAAGAAAATTAGGTCATATTTTATTTTGTTTTATAAATGAAGAGAAACTGGGACGTCAGATAACGTTGAAGTGCGTAGGTATAATTTGTACATAGCCTAAACTGCGTAGTACAAATCCAGCAATTTTAAGCATTTAAGAATAAATAAATCGTTAGGAAGAGGGTTTATATGGGCTGTTTTCAGGCTCCAAAGGTAATAACTCAGATATTGTTATTTTTATATTGTCAATCAATTATTTACTATAAACCATAATTTTAAACTGAATGACTTTTGACTGAATTTATAAGATAAACATTTGTATAAATTTTAAATGAGGAAAAAGGAGAAAGAGAAGTGAATTTAATATAAATAAGTAATTGGATATTCTTCTTATAACTGCATTACAATATATCGTCGGCCAAAAGCCGCTTAGCTTAGAATTACCGTTTAATATGAGTAATTTATAAAGATATCAAATTAACTAACAAAAATTGAGTTATTGTTACCATTGGGGCCGAAAACAAATGGTTCCTCTACTTTTGTATTTTTACAAAGTACAAAAACGTGATTTGAACCTTTTAAAAAAGCTTTTAAATTTTAAAATGTGCACTTTGTAGAAGAACAAATTTACAAATTTATTATTTTTAAAGATTGTATTGCTATATTCATATTTACATCAACTTTTGTACTTTTTAATTCAGAGTTATACAGTTACAACGTAAATTAAAAAGCTTAGAATGTCAATAAATTTTTAATGTATTATTTTAAAGATAAAATCGGTGCTAATAGCTTTAGCAAAGTGCTTTCTAAAAGTAAGATTCTGAATCATTAAGTCAGATAATCTTTTAATTGAAATAAATACTGAATAAAGGTATGCTAATAATAATTTACTGTATAGATACGAGCATTGAAGAAGTCCGACAAAATCTTAAACTAATTGTATTATTGATCGAATGAGTATATTTTGCTGATATAATTAATTTTGATTCTCTGAAATAGTTACTTTTACGAAGATGTAGATACAGAACTTCTTTTTTGAGGACGCAAAACTAAACATACGACATAATTTATTGTATTGTAATAAATTTAAAAATGTAATTTTTCATTTGCATGCAATATCCTAATTATAAATCAAAGACAACAAACGAAAAAAGCCTGTTTATTTTTGAAAGAAATTTGTATTGTGCTGCTTGTATTTTAAATCATGTAAATTGAGATACTATTTATGAATATTGCTCCGAAGGTGTAACTCATTTGAACCGACCGTTCATTTTAAATCCAGCCGTAAACTGAACCTTGATACGGTACTAAAAGTCAACATTGATGAGTTCTCTGCTGCTCATGCATTTGTAGCAGGAGAAAGAGCCGTAAATAACCTTAAGTCTCCTCTTCAACAGTGTAATGCTCTTGAGATCCAAGTACTTTTGAATCGCGTTAAAAAATCTCTGAAAAAGTTTAGCCATTCAAATTTATTTGTTCAAGCGCTATATACACATGCTCCAACCACGCGAGCTTCAATTACACCAATAACCACATAAATACGCATTAAAGCTTGCGATATAATCATCGCCCCGCGTAAAAACAAATCCGCATCGATATACTACAACGAACCGGACACCTGTACACCGCTTCACCGGCATTTCGACACAGCTCCGTAATCCAGCACTAACATAGCTCTACATGGAACACGCTTTTTTTACCATCCATAACCCTCCTCCCTCCCGAACCTTTTAAATCCCACTGCCGCCGCCGCCTCGCCGCTTACACACACACGCACACATAAAACCCGTCAACGCAAGTAATTCACTCGTCATTTAAATCGCCCATCAAGCTCTTTCTCTCTCGTATAGCCGCTGCGCAGGTGCACAATATTATATTGTACGTATGTGTATATATATATATATATACTCGGAGTCACCTCGACCTACCGTATTATATACAAAGCGTATAATTCCGAGTGCCGACGCTCGGGCGTTCGGAAAAGAGGGCCGGGACAAAGATCTCTCTCGCTCTCGCTCCTGTTTCCCATGGACAAAAGGCACGGAGAGATTGAGATAGATAGGGACAGAGAGAGAGAGAGGGAGAGAGAGAGAGGATACTGAGATCGCTGCAGCTCTACGGCTCTGTATTTACAGGTAGCTGAAGCTCCGTTCACATTGGAATCGGAAAATTGATTTTGTGAAGCTTTTGTGAGTGACTAATGATGTCGACGGCATCTAATCTTCATGGAAAATATAGTTTTATTTTTTAATCGATGTATATACAGTATTTGATAATGATTTATTTATAACTTTCTAGAATTTTTTCTGATAGTAAATAAACACGAAAAAATCGCTAAATTTCATGATTTTTCATTTTTGACCATTTTTCCGCGATTTTCGCGTTTATTCATTATCTTTGACCATTCATAACTTTTGATATATATCTTTTTAAACAATGTACCTCTCAAATTAAAGCTTTTTTTCTCTACTTTATATTCTATTGGGTGAAAAAATTGTTTGCACCCTAAAAGGTCAAGCAATTGTTATATCAATTATGACCGTTTTTAGTTCATAATTCCCATGTTAAATTTCCATAAGAGAAATTGATATACGTTTTAAAAAAATGACATTATCTGTTTTGCGTGTTGGACATTTTTCATATATATTATATGACCTATAGAACGAGAACAATATGATTGCAGAGATGAGCTCCACTTTTTTTTTAATTAATTTTTGAATCGTTTAAGTGCAAATTTTTTGTGAAATTCCTCATATATTTGTTGCATAAGGAGAATGCTAAAATTTAGGTATTACGTTTTGTTACTAGTGAAAGTTATAGAAGTTCAAAATTACTTTTTGAAGAAAGATTCCACTACAAGGGAAATGAATATTTACACTTAAGGATAAATAGAACACTCGAAAGTTTAGCGTCGCAATTTAATGTCTATAGGGTTTCAAAATTTTGTAGTTTTATGTAAACTATTATAACAGTATAATATAATATTATATTTTGGAACTGCAAATAGAGGAAGTTATGTGATGGTAAGAAAAATGTTATGCTAAAATGCGTGCGTTATGTTTGAGATGTTGTTGAATTCAAATTCGAGGTGAAATGTATAAAATTATAATTATTAATTTAAAAAAGTAATGGTACCGAAAACTGCTTAAAACAAATTTAATTTATATATAGATCTAAATTAAAAATATAAATGTATAATAAAAATAAGATTATGGTTACAACGAGTTGAATTAACTGTTGTGAATTAAACCATCAATGATAAATCAGCACACATTTTTTGAGCTCCCAATTGCAAAGTGATATTGCAATTTAGAATTAATTTAATACAACAGAAAATTTTATATTAGAACAATTAATTTAGTTTGAGGAAGCTAAGTGCCAATGAATTGGCAGCGGTTTTTATTTTATACGTTGTAATTAGTTTTAAGGTTTTTCCGAGATTTTTTTATTAATATGCACTAAAATAACAAATATTTTCAAATGATGTTTTATTTAAATTCGAATTCACGTATGTGATAAACGAATTTTAAAATTATTTTTTTTAAATGGTCGATTTTAAGGTTTATACAGCTATTTTTATCAAATTAAAATTAATATTCAATATAATTCTCGAATGTAATAAAACTGTTTGACAGAATTATTTATTACTTTTCCAAGAATCAATAAACAATAATACGGTGTAAAATTATTTCAAAATTTATGGCCAGATGCGTTTTGAAATTTATTTCATAAATAATAAACAGTCGAAATTATTTTAATAAACTATAAATTGTAAATTATACTTTCAAACTCCAATGGAAACTCTTTTAATAGAGTGTTAATTAAGGTGGGTGCAGGTAATGTGGGCATGCAGGTAATGTGGCCACCTACACGATATCTCGCTGTCTGCGATATTCTGGGGCGCCGTAACTCCTACAGTATATTTATTGCGACAATATATGTTCGGAAGGCGCGGTAAACCCGCTGCTAGCGCCCTCTAATTGTAAGATAGTGTCATGTTTACGCGCGAAAGCATAAAAACTCGGATTTCTTAGCAGTGCATGCATGTAAAGAAACCACTTTTGTTAGCGTGATATGAGCGAAAAGAAAATCATACGGTACATAAGATTGTAGCTCTTTTTACGAAATTTAAGATGTATGTCACAGTTTTTGCCGTAGAGTTTATTTCCGATAAAAAAATTGCAACTTTCATTGACGTTTATCGGTTGGCAAAGTGGTCATACGAATGCATTGCAAAGCAAAAGGCAATCAATGCCGATAAAAACGGCGGTTGCTTCTTCAACATTCCTGGGCCTACTAATTCCAAAATATCGATATCAAGGCCTACGCTACGGCACCATGTAGTTAAATTCGCCTTGTTAAGACCTCCCATAAGAGCAATGTATTTCACTCAATGCTGTTGGTAAAGTGGCCAATTTTTAACTACTTAGAACTTCTTTAATTAAAATTCAGAGTGCACATTTTCTTGCAAAAAAAACTCATGAGATATTAGAGTTGAGGTTATAGAGTTAGGGGTTCAGAGGACATGTCCCAATACTTTTCGAAGCCCCGAAACCCGTTAGGGTACAGTACCCCAGTATGACCAACCATAGCTATTTCAGCTATAACTTTTGTGTACTAAAGTGAAAATGAAAATTTAAAAATGGAATTAGTTGTATGAATGGACCTTTTTGGCGTAGTAAAGTTTTGGTCAAAGTTACTAATCTGAGTTAAGTATTAATTAATAATGAAAAATGATGGTTATGAGTTTTTTAAAAAGTGTCTCCCAGTATGACCACCTAACGTTTATAGGAGAGCATTATTGCTTTAATTGCTCAAAATTGTGCTTCAAAGACAGGTAGAAGTTATAAAATAGGATGTTGTTTAAATCTA
Source organism: Gastracanthus pulcherrimus (assembly GCA_949152435.1). Taxonomy (NCBI): domain Eukaryota; kingdom Metazoa; phylum Arthropoda; class Insecta; order Hymenoptera; family Pteromalidae; genus Gastracanthus; species Gastracanthus pulcherrimus. Next base: position 16,420,232 of record OX424573.1, read on the forward strand.
TTTCAATTTAAATCATATCATATATGAAATAATTAGTATTTAATTAGCTTATATATTGGGCACGTATTTAACCCTCGGGAAATAACTTTCGACACGGAAATTAACGGCATTTTCGTTATTCTCATGGGAATCTTCGTACTTGTGATTTAAAACCAAGAACCTCCGATAATATTTAATATAACTATAATATGCATCTAATCCAGCATATAAAGTACTGTCATCTATCGGTATGAACTCAATAGCCATGGGTGATCATACTAGGAAGGGGTTCATACTATGGACTCTCCCCTATATATCTACTGGAAATCGATAGTTCCTTCACGTGGCTACATTACCTGCACTCCCCTTACTTAGAAACAGGAAAATTGTTAGTTAGGCTACCCCAACATCGATTGTACATAATCCGAAGTATTTTATATTCTTAAAAATGTTTTATAAAATTGAACTTTCTCGATATCAAGAAACATTCCCCATATAATTAACATTGCATCACCATCGTCCCTAGCTACATAAAAAAGAACATAAATTAAAAACAACATCCCCATAACTATTCAATTGTTCGCCAAACCAGCTCTTACACATTATCTCCAATCTGTACCACTATCACTAACCATCAACTAAAGACACCTCAATGTGAAGCAGGCCTAATAGCCCCAACCATCAGAGATGAGCGTCACTGCTCGGACACTTGCCCGTGCTCCTCTCGCCTATACAGATCTCTTCCCTTTCCCTCCCTCTCTTTTCTCTCTCGCGTCCGGCGTGCAACCGGTTCCTCTCCCATGAGACTCGCCCTCTCTATCTCCCTCTCTCTCTCTCTCTCCCTCCTCCTGCGCCGTGTAGTCTTAGGCGAATAACCAGTCCCATCCTCCCTTTCTCTCGTCGGACTATATACCATAGAGCCGCGGCGGCAGCGCAGCTTCCGCGATACTCTATCCATCTCCCTCGTCGTCGGCGGCGGCGGCAGCGGCGTACGCACGCACACCTGTAAACATCCAGCGCCGCGCTTGAGAAAAACCCGCTCGCTGTGTATTATAAAGCCCCTCCGGCAGCGGCGCAGCGGCGGCACCAGCAGTATGGTCTAACAAAGCAAAAGGGATGGGGGGTATAAAATGATATCACACGGACGCGCGCCCAGACTCGTGCAGTTGGGAGAGGTTAGGGGTGGTATGGGGAGGTTTAGATATGTATGTGTGTGTGTGTGTGCGTGTGTTTAGCTCGTCGAAGTTTGGGATGTTATGGTATGTGCAGATTTATTTGTGTAATGACGAACTTTTAGAATGTAGTCTTGGTGTGTGTAAATGAATAGATAATATACTTTTTTGAAGTAGCAAACATTTTCCATTAAATTAAAGGTATATAAATTTTATTTATTCTTGAAGATTATTGATAAAATTCGTGATTCCATACCAGGTAAACGGTGGGGGGCGACACAGGTTAGAAAGCAATTCATATGAAATGAGCAATTCAATCATATTTTTAGAGTCGCATTCAAATTGTTTTTAAAGTTTTAACTCTATACGTGAGGATAAATGTAACGTTCTCGGTTTTCATGTAACTTATTTATTTTTGTTCTAAATTGTTAGACTTTTTCACATTATTATGCTGAGTTATAACGTATTTCGTGAAAATAAAGGTTTATACGTAAAATTAATGTTAAAAATGAAACAAAAATAACAAATTGCTATAAAAAAATTACATAAAATCAATTTTGATCAAAAGTGGAATTATCCAGTTTTTTATTTATTTATTTAATTAAATAAGTATTATATTATAACAACAATACTACGTAATATTAAAGTTTACATTGAGTAGATTTCAGTAGGAAGATACATAGATACTAGAAATACAGTAGTTACTTAGAATTATACTAGAAACTAAAACTTATCTATTGTTCGGTTTTATTTTCCAATCTGTAATGCTTGAATTTCTTGTGTTCAATGTAGGATATTTAATTTACATCTTGCAACGTTTTTACTGAAAAATAACATTTAGTATTATATCGACGGCTTTTATTGGTATAAAGTCGTATCAAATTTGTCAAAAAATACAGTCGCATCTCGTTGTTTCATTTTAAACAGTCGTATCACGGATATGCAATCAATACAGTTATATTTCAAAATGTTATTCTATAAAGTCGCATCTCAGTTTCCTTTCAAAACAAAATACAAAATTTATAGGTAGGAATTTCTAGTGGATAAAATTCATACTGTAAAAAGTATTATAATCTTGTCTATTGAGCCATTATAAAAAATACTAAAAATATTGTTTATTAAAAAGTAATGCCTGAATAAATTAAAATGTATATCACTGGATTTTATCGAAAGTCGATTTATTAAATTATTTTGTTCCTAGAAGCTGTTGAGAAATACATTGAATCTTTTAATAAAGCTATTAAAAGAAATTCTGGGTAGAAAACCCTGCTGAATATGAGATTCCTTCTGGTGAAGATCTTAGTACATACATTATTATTTAATTTATACTAAAGAATATTTATCTGATATAGAATACCTAAACCTCTGAGCTATCAAGTTTCTATCTTAAAACTATGCCATATTGTGAACGCAAAAAAAATATCTTTGAGTTTTGGATCAATAAAACTATTAAGAGCATGAAGAATTCATAGAATCTTAAGAATTTAATCAACATTTTCCTTCTGTACAAAGTAGAAAACACGTAGAAAGCGAATTATTGAAATTTTTACTATTAATTGTCTGATAAAATCTTGATTTCTTTCACTTATTTTATCGAATTTGACCCTCTTTTTTTACAGTTTGCCTTTACTTTCCCGGATCTATTTTATTCTTTATTTCCTCATTTCGACACTCCCTTAACTGTGGGGCTAGTAATATTTAAATTCTTACTACACATCTGTAAGTGAATCCTCTCCTATAGATTAAAAACCAAACAAATCGCAAATTCTAACCTATAACCCTTCGGAAGACCCTACTCTCAAATTTTCGTGAAAAAAACGTTCGACTACAGCTCATCACTCTATCCATCACAAACAAACAAACACTATCCTTTTATTCCAATAGTCTGCATGCAATTAATTTCACCTGCCCAACCCATACCGCCCCACCACCTCCCCCATTCACGACAGAAGCTACAACCAGCTCCATCAGCAAGTCCAGTCTCTCTCTATCTCTCTCGCGTATTTTTCCCATCGTCTCCTGCACTATCCCCCTATATATCCTCCGCTGCAGAAATAAAACAAAGCCGACGACGACAACGACGAGGACTATACACCAGCCTCCGCGAGCCGCAGGAATACTCTCGCAGAGTGGGGAGCGGACGGCTCGCGCCGCGGCCCCGCTCGTGCGTCCTCGGCTCCCGCTCGGCCGTCCTCGGGCACGCGAGAACCACGCGCGCGCGCGCCCGCATCAAGGTCGGGGCCGTCCACCTCGGCGCGCGCGCGCGCCTCTCTCTCCCTCGTTCACTTGCTATACACAGCAGGCAGGCGAGCCGCGAGATGCTGCAGGCGCGTCGCTGGCAACATAAAAGATCTCCGAGCGCGCGCGCGCGCGGCAGCATCAGCGCGGAGAAAAGAAAGAGTAAAAGGGAAATGGGAGGAGGAGGGAAGAGAGAGAGAGAGAGAGAGAGAGAGAGGGTAATAATTGCTCGGCTTGGGAGCTGCTGCTGCTGTAGCTATACAAAAGAAGAAGAAGAAGAAGAAGAAGCTGGAGAGAGAGAGGATGTATGCGTGTGTGTATGCAAGGGGGACGAAGGGATAAAAAAACGAAGGCGGCCCGGCGCACGGACGAGGGAATGGGATTAAAAGGAGTGGAGGAAGACGCGCGCGCGCGCGAGAGGGAGAGAGGGTCTTTATCTTGGATGAGAGGAGAGAGGGAGAGAGCGGCGTCCAGAACTAATCGTCAAAATATATATACGGTCGAGCTGCGTGCACCTGCTCGATTTTATGCGCGCTGAGAGAGAGAGAGAGAGATGAGGAGGAGGGGACGCCAGGAGCCGCGGACGAGACCGAGGCGCTTTATACTACGGAGGAGAGGAGATGCACGCTGGGCTCCGCGGAGCGGTGAGGCTGCACGGTATATAAGCGTCCGTTGGGTGTATGCAATTATAGATGGGGAGCGGATGGTGCTTGCTGCCTGCTGGTGCGTAGGTGAGAAGGGCTTCGGAGGTGCTACGAAGAATAGAGGATTACTCGTGATTGTTGCAGGGTCTTGGAATTTGTTTGCTTTTGGAATTAGTCATGAGAGCGATCAGTTTACTTGCTGTGAGGAGTAAGCAGTGTGAGTGGCTTGGTTCGAGAAATAGTTTTACTTGAAACAAGAGACGCGTGAAGAATAAGAAATTCTTAAGGAAATGAGAAAAATAAATTACAATTCATTTATATTATTTTAAGAGCAAAAGTTACTTATTTTTTGACATAATGAGAACAAAAATTTAATTCATGTAAAAATATAGTTATATTATGATAACATAAAGAAACGTTCTTAAATTTGTTGCATCGAAATAAAAGAAAAGAATTAAAAGATCCTTTTTACGTTTAAATTATATATATATAGTTTTTACGGCTTCCTTCCTGTATATAAATTATATATAGTAGACTATAGTCCATGTAATAACTTTTCCACGTGGGGAGAGACAGGAGTTGCAGTACTTTGGTTTTATGAGAGTTTGTGTTTTAGATGTAGGGAAAAACTAAATTTCCGTCAAATTTTCTTGTTTGTATAATCCGTACTTGTAATTTTAAATATACTAGGTCGGGCCGGTGGTATCGCAGTCAGTAGAGTGTCGGATTCCCACGCCGATGACCCGAGTGTTCGATTCCTAGTCTGCCGATTGATACAAGCACCTCTGTAAAATGGAATGTACTTTGTTTACAAACAGCCCGCAAACCCCCGTCGTTGATTAGCACCATATAGGAGTACAAATATGACGACGTTAATTAAAAAAAAGTATATATATACTAGGACTTGTACGGAATTTTTTGTCATCGCTGTACGATATTACAAAATAATTATAGAATATTTTTATCAAATTTATTTAAATTTATTCAGGATAATGGGTTGTTTATTCGTGATAATAAGATTCTGTCATGTATTTGTTTCACTTGAGAATTATTCATTTAGTTATAACAAATATACATGTTATTTTATACATAACAGTGAAGAGCTGTACAGTCAAACGAATCAGTATATATATTGTTTCGATATATTTAACTCATATTGAAAATTGGGTATAGGTTGGAATCGTACATTTCATCGTATACAGGTACGGCGTGCCTGCCGCTGGCATACTTTACCATCGGCGCACTACCGTGCACCTTGATTTAAAAAAAATTAAAAATATCTTATTTTTATTAATAATTAATATTATGAAAAAACTTTTTATTGAAAAAAACACAAAGACTATACATATTTTCAAAGTTATATTTAGATTCCTTATCTTGGCATGCGTAAATATTTATGGGCTTATTTTTAACGTCAAATAAATGGAAACGTATAATTAATAGAAAAATTATTTAAAAAACATGAAAAGATCACCAGGGAGCCACCTGAAGCTTAAAATAATCCTTTGCAAATCCTATGATTAATATTTTATATAATAATAACCCACGAGTCCGAATGTTTGGATGCTCGCGCTAAAATAAATAAAATAATACTCGATGCGAGATAATTACGCGCTTTTCGCGGAAAAGCGCATTATATAAATATATTATTTATTATTTGATCTAGTACAAGTTGGTAATATCTAAATTTAGTTTTAATATTTAAAAATTTTATATTTTCAAATTACTATTTATAGATTTTATTTAACCCTTAGGTCATTTATAAGTATTGTTTACCTTGGCAGTAAACGTTTGGGAATATATTTGTTCTCGGCAATTGTGTGTAAGAAATGTTCAAGCTCGAGTCTCCTTGCGGCGCCGTTATATATTCTCTCGTTCATGGACCTTGACGCGCTCTAAATGATATTGCGCGGTGGCGCATTTTTTGTTTTGTTTGCTCGAGAAGCAAATCGGCAACGATCGCGGTGTGCGGTATTTTTATTATTATTATTTTACGAAGAAGTGTCTTACGAAGTTTAAAAAATTTGATAGATAGTAGAGATAAAAATACCTCTATGTCGATAAAGATGATCATCTATATAGAGCTAGTTTTATTATTTAAATATTTTATCAAGAAAATGGCAAGAATATGAAGATTGTTTTTATATATGCATATATTCTAAATTCATAGTTTTAAATTTACATAACCATCTCGCATAACTGATACACGACCGATTCTAGGTGTGGCGTTTCATAAGATTATAAAATTAAAAGTTTAAAATTATTACTACATACTACAGTTCTAGAACAAGACTACGACAACTCAAAATTTATTCAACTTGTTTTTGCATACAAAATAGTTCACACGAAAATGAAAGCGCTACCTATACTTTGAAAAAAGGTTAAACAGAAAGTTGAGAAATAGCAATACAATTATGAAATTCAAATAAAGAAAATGAATCCCATGAAAATATTACCTTACTAGCTTATAGTTATACAAAAAGATAGAATTTCGCTAGTAACTTTGATTTCTCATAGTCTTGCTCTGGGAGTGCGATGTACTATTTGCAGAATTACTTAAAATATTTACAAAATCATTAAGTACAGTCCACAGATGGTAATATTTAATTTTAAATTCACGAAACCACAGTAGACAAATTACAATCTCGAATAATGCTGTAATAAAAATCAGAAACAAATTGCCGTGTACCCAATTAATCCCCAATCACAAACAAAAATAAAGAAACAATAAACCAACAACCCTCGTGGCGAAAAATCCTCGTAATCTTTCCGTCCCACGAGCAGCCACCCCCGCGGTCTCGTTTCCTCCCTACCCCCCAAGTCCACCCATCAGGACCGAGTATGCCGCTCCCCTCTCCATCTCGCGCTAACAAGTCGCGCGCCAAGTGCCAGGATCAAATTAAGGTGGCGGAAGAGCGACTTTTTAAGTTCCGCGTTGTGTATAGCCCTTGATTTATTTCGCGCGCGGCCGTGAGAATAAAGGGAATCTAGTAATTGAATGGCGCGCGCGCGCGCGAGAGAGAGAGGGAGAGTACAAAGAGCCACACCGCTCTCTTCTTCTCCAGTGTTCCGGCACGAGTTTAAACGCCAGGGTGAAATCGCGCAGAAAGAACAGTCGGGGCGACAGGAGCGCCGCGGCAATTAAACGTACACGTCCTGTGCCAGCAGGACTATATAGTGTCTACTTTATAAGTCAGGTGGCGGGGCTTTTTGCTTTTAGTTTTGCGGCAGGGTAGGATAGTAGGGGGGGATTTTTTCTCGCGCTCCGACAAGTTAAGTATCGATGGGATCGCGAGGTGTACACTCTCGAGGTGTTGGTTTTTTTGTGGCCGAGTGGCCCGCGCGGACTCGGTCTTGCGGATAATGGGCAGTGAAAGCGGTCTTGGGGTGTAAATTATCGGGCGGAGAGGGAGCTCGCGCCGTTGTCTGGCGAGCGTTAATTTTGAGAGCGTCGAAGCCGAAGGAGCATATTTGTTTTGCTTATCGATGGGTGAGAGCTGCCGGGGAACGGAGTAGTTGATAAATTAGATGGGTGGGGAAGTGGGGATGGATGGTGAGTGGTGTAATGCGGGTGTGGTTTACTTTCAGGTATTTGCCGGTTTATTTGAATTGAAAAATATTTAGCTTTGATTGGTATCGGTACGAGATTAATCTTAAAGGTTAACAACGGCGCTTATCATTATCAGTGTGCATTTATATCTTTCAAAATTATCACTGAGAGAAGGATTTGGTAAATTTTAACTAAATGCGAAGGAAAAATTCGATACAATTTCTTTTTCTTTTGTTGGAATGAGTATTTTACATAGTAAGAGGTGAAACTAATCTAATAACTATATAGGTAGACGCTAGAGCCATTTGTTTCTGAATATTCTTGGAATATTCATTCACATAAAGCTGATAATTTAATAGCATGATATAGTGACTAAAATTGGATTTAATCTTTGTCACGCACTGTAGTGCAATATAGATACTCAATTTAGTTTTGTCAATAGTTCCAATTCAAGTGATATATTTCTACTTTATGTTCTCTGTTGATCAATTTCCAAATGCTAATTACATGTTTTAGTTATCAGGTTCTCTATTGGTCTCATCTATCGAATCGAACCGCATTAGTCAAATAAGTTAATTTGTTTATCCAATCTAACCATTTTCGTATTTTATATAGCGAAATGTATTTTAGACCAAAATCTACAAGGAATGAAACAAAAGTAATAGTCAAACTAAAATACTTTTTTGTCGTATTTATTGTAGTATTATTCATGTAATATTATTTCGAGAAAGTAAATATCAAGAGCATTAATAAAACACCAACCAAGAATTTTCAGATGCATATATTTTATAGTTTATATCATTGTTGTTTCTAATTAAAATTTAAGTTTTATTCGCTTCTTTAAATATTGTTCATAATATCAAATCTTAATACGCAGTGCGGAGCACGATAACATGGATGTTTTATCTTGCAGAAAGATTTTTTTATATTTTGTAAATGTGCTTCTATTTCACGAGCCGTTAGAGTAAGTGTGGGTATTACTGCGGAAGATATCACGCGTACGAAATAATATAGGTGTGATTATTTTTCTAGCTCAAATTTAACCATTTCTAGAATCGATTTACAAGAAAAGAGAGGTTCTAGAACATTTGTTTTTTAATAATTTTTTTAAAAACATCCATAGTCTCAAGTTTGTATTAATGCCAGCTGAGATATATTAATTTTCTTTCATAAGTATTTTAGTCAACATTGCAAAATCCGTAGTAATTAGAGCGTTCGCAATATTACCCATACTCACCCCAACCGTGGTACCTGCAAAAGTTAGTTTGGCAAGAAAAGAGTTCAAATTAATTGAAAATTGGAACTTGAGATACGAAGTTTAAAAAGACTGATGGTCACGAAGTCATTCATAGATATTACGTTAATCTAACAACAACTAATACATATCTAGTTTCTTGTAATTTTAACGTGATATATTTTAAAGCATAATAGATACCTAAAAATCTATTAACACGATCAGAATCTGAAGAATACAAGATTAATTTTTGATCAAGTTCTAAAATTTCTAAGTACATTCGTATTATACAACACGATACTAATAAGTGTTGATTCGAAACTAATTTTTGCATTTATTTAATCAGCAACTAGTCCTCAAACTATGCAGAACGGTCTAATACAAGACATATTCAAAACTGAGAAAAGTCTCTAACAAGTGTTATGAAGAGCGAAAGAGCCACTAAGCCTCCAAAACCAACTAAATCCACTTTCTTCCACAAAACCAACGCAGTACAAAACAATCGTCATCCATCACCTCTCAACCGCTCGATCGACCAATAATCTCAGCCAGGTGGTCCCTTCCTCTTCCTACCTCCTCCCGTTCCTCCTCATCCTCTTACACCCATCCACGCGATTCGTACCCCGCCAAGCGTACAATTTGTTTGATCTCGATTTCGATGCGTATCGAACCCAAAGACACTCCGAGATATATATATATATATATATATATATATATATATATATATATATATATATATATATACCTATACATCACGAAAGGCGCGCAGGAGATGAACCACCGTGATTCCGTTCAATTACACGGCGCGCCCGGCTCGTCGTCGCGCTCGGTGCTCGTTCCTCCGTTCTTCTTTTTTTCTTCCCTCTGCGAGGGCGCTCGCGCAAGTTCGAGAAGACTGTAACCTTTTATTTGCTGAAAAGAACGAGAGAGAAAGAGAGAGAGATTCGCTCGGCGGCGTCTCGAAAATTTTCGAAGACGAGAGCGAGCGAACTTTGAACAATGTTTGAAGTTACGGAGTATCCGCGAGAGTACGCTCGTTCGAAGCTTCTTCTCTCCTTTTTCCCTTTTTATCTGCATTTTCTGTTATATTACTTTTGATTCGCGTTTGCTTTTCTTTTTGGGGCGACAGAGGTCGTTTTTAATTTAAACTTCTTAAGCAGCTGTGTTTGTGTGCAGGTATATAGCTGTGCCGGCTGCGGGGCCGGAGTTGCTGATTCGACGGCGTGAATGAAATTCCGGCCGCATTTCTCGTTGGATTGTGATGGAGATATCGCCGCGCGCTCTGCCTCTCGTTTATTTACTCTTTTTTTCTTTTGCTTGCGAGGGGACGGGGGGGCTAAGTGACTTTCGCTGGTGTACTTTCACGTAGTTTGGTCGTTTTTATGATTCAATCGTGCGATCGACGCAGCGATATTAAGTTGTATTACTTGCGGTTTTTTTTCCAAGAAAGTTAAATGTTTTACTTTACGAATTGTGTACCTTGTATTGTGTACTGCAACTTTCACCAGAGTAATGACAAATGATTAGCTGGAATTATCAGATTGTACGCCATTGCATAAACTGATGACTAAGAATTTAAATTAAATAAATAATTGCCGAAAGTCAGTTTTCTGCATTATATCCACTGAACCATACATTATTAATCGCTTATAATAAACTGAAATAGTTGTGTATAGAGCTTTGCACTTCATTGAGTAATAATATTGTGTACAAAATAAGTTATTATTGCAATTAAGTATCGTTAAACTTTTCAAACTCTATTAGCAGTAGCTCTATTGACGTCTGAATCTGTGTACAGAGGTTCATTATTACTCAATGAAGCACTCAAATTGAATAAATAATTGTATAACAATGGCACGTGAATTTCAATTTTTAATTCACTATCGCACCCCTTGAAACCCATTCGAAAATTGCTTACGACGAGAATCATCTCGAAAGCGATCGAAAGAAACGCAACGCCGATGCATATAAAGTATCGACGCGCAACAACGCCTGTACTCGACAAACTGCACAAAACGCGCTCATAAACACGCGCCCGGCTGCCGATATCGCGGGCAAAGATATAAATTTTCAGCTGCCGCCATTATCGTAAACTAATCCGCGCGTTCGCCTATATATATGCCAACCCCCTGTTATGCGTAAAAATTGCATTCATTTCTGCCCTCCCTTCGCCCTCGATTCTTTATGGCCGCGGGATCGAGCCGCACATTTTCGCCCCCTCCTGGCCGCTTAACAATACATTACACCGGGAGCGCGGGCCGCGGTTACCGCGGGCGAGATTTTAATGGATTTCGAAGACGCGCGCTCGAGCTGACTCTTCTGCACACTGCAGGGCAATGAAATACCAAGTGGGCGCCCTCGTTGTGTATGCTTAGTGCAGGAAGTTTTCCGTGTCAAGGGGATAATTGATGATTGTGATGAGCTTTTGTTGCATTGACGTTTATTAAGATGAGAAATTGCAGAAATTATTTTTATGGTATAGTATTGCTTCAAATTACTGCAGTGGTGCTAAATAGAACAATCATTGTAAATTATTTAAAGTCAAAATGTTTAAATTTAAGGTACTTAATGGTACACTGATCGTTATTAATATTTTAAAATTTTATTTATTACAAATAATGCTTATTTTCAGAATAAAAACCTAGGAAAGGTTACACCCTACACTTTACGAATTTTGATAAAATTTTAGGTATTTTCTGATACTTGAGATTTAATGAAGCTTTACAATCCTAGCACCCATAATTTCATTGTTATCTCAGTAAATAAATTGGTACATCTACTTCTTATTATAACTCTGTATGTTATACTTACAATAGGAAACACATCGAAATGACAATAAACATAGGTGAAAAAAGCTTTTAACCCTTTAACAGGCCAAAGGATGTAGGATCCTGTGTGTACAAACTGTATATAGTTTTAGTGGATTTCGAGGTCACTGACTTCGAATTCCATATCAGATTTTCAAAAATCCAATTGTTTAAACAATTTGTCTAAACAAATTATTGAAAAATAACGTTATTTCTAAAAACTAAGTGCGGAACTGTATTGAATTACGGGAAAAATTACTACAGAAATGTATATACATGATTGAAGATATTTTTTGTTTTATGCATAAACAATTAATAATTTGTTTATTGTTTATAACTCTGTATTTTCAATGAAATGTTTAAACAATTGATTTTTGCAAATCTGATTCCGGATTCGGAATCAGCGATATTGAACACTATCGAAATCTTATACAGTTTATAGATGCTGTGAGTCAGACCCTTCGACCTGTCAAAATACAGAGTTATAAACAATAAACGAATTATTAATTATTTATGCGGAAAAAAAAGTTTTCTTTAATCGTATATATATACTTTTCTGCAGTAATTTTTTTCCGTTAAACACAATTCTGTAGTTAGTTTTTAGAAATAATGTTGTTTTGCAATAATTTGTTTAAACTGATTGTTTAAACAATAGGATGTTTGCAAATCTGATGCTATATTCGAAATCAACGACCTCTAAAACCACTTAAATCGTATACAGTGTAAATACACAGGAACTTGCATCTTTCGACCTGTTAAAGGGTTAATTAAGCTTTGTTCTGATTTGTAAGAAAATATTAATCTGATCCAAAATTATTAACAATTCAGGATGCTGACTAAACATGCATGAAAAATCCACGAATTTCAAAGAGTACCTTGAATATTGTCATATATTTGTTTCCTAAGGTCTTAAACATGTTTTTATAATGTGTTTAGCAAAACTTTATTTTATCATTACAAAGAATCTTTCATCTGGAAGCAAATAGTACATTGTATAACAAGGGAAGAAAATGAGCTATTTCCAGCAAGGGTAAGGTATGCAACACGAGTCGGAGTCGAGTGCTTAAAACACCTAACCGGAGTCTAAAATAGCTTTTCTTCCCGTGTTACACACCGTATTTTTTTAATAAAGGCAGGATTTAGCCTTTTATATGTATGTGAATCGGGTGGGAAATTGTGCATTTTGAGTCGTGCACAAGACAATTAGAAATGTAATATCCGTTTCTCATCTATTTTTCATTTTTAACCTCTTTTCACGGGAGAAATGGATATTTCTCAACACTTTGTACAAACATGCTAGAAATTTGTAATTTTCTATCCTTCTTTCAGGCATGAAAGAAGGCCTATTTCATGGCTGTGTTGAAAAAAAAATAATAATATATTAGATTTTCTAACCGTCCTTCGATGGATGGTTTTCTAAATTTGGTTTTTGGTTGGACCTGCATTAAATTAATAAATTGACCAATCATTAAATCTCTTGAAACTGTGCTTTTTCATTCTAATGTAATAAAAAATATTACTAATTTTAAGTTATATTTTAATAATTGAAGAGTTCTTAGGAATAAGGGTATGTCTGTCGGGAACATGTTAATATTTAATACGTTTTTCTTAATTAAATTAAATTATTTCGTTATAATACATTAATTAAAAGTCACTCATCTAAGTATAATTGCGTTAGCAGTTCACACATATGGGTATATACTTGGGTTCATATAAATTATTAAAACCCGATAATTTGACAAAGAGTATTTTTCAAGAAATGTCCATATTCGAGAGAACTTCACAACTATTAACTGATTTAGTTGTTTATCTAGAATTTCATTTTAAATATGAAAATACTTTTTCTGAAAATTATACTACTAATTAAATATCCGTTTCTAAATATTGAAAAACGTCTACTACATTCGTACATTAATACACATATCTTACATTAAAATGAGACTTTTAAGTATAGTTTGAAGAATATTGATCACACGGTCCGTTTTAAGAAAAATACAAAAGTTACCCTATCGGTGCAGATGATACAGGATGCTTCTATCTATCGAAGACTATAGTTCTAACACTTTTGACAAATTGAATAAACATTCTGTATACTACATAAGAACACAAAATCATTAAAAAATTTAAAATATAACTCTTCATTTAAAAGAAAAAATGCAAATACCATACACCGTTACCTTAAATAAATTTTCCTATTAACACAACAATACCTCTAAGCAAAATTCCTCCTCCAAAACAACAATTCCCGTTTAAACTAAAATACACAGCAATAAAACAAGCCGAGCACGATATCACGCGAAAACTTCTCTCTCTCTCTCTGCCCCAAACCAAAGAATCCCGACACACATCCGCAAGAAAAATACGCGCCGACCCTCGCCGAGCCATTATTCCAGCGATTTTCATAACACACGCGCGTGAACACAGGACCCCCGAACGCGTGCACATGCATGCACGTTGCACGTATGTACACCGCGGAGGAGGGCTTCGCGCCCATCGCACCGCACCCCGCGTGCAGCAGCAACAGCTTGCCCATAGTTCAACCGACGTGAATTCCAATGGCGAGCTCGGCCCGGGCGCACGCGCGCGATTCTTCAATGGTTCTTCTTCTCTCTCTCGCGCGCGCGATATATATACACACATAGACGCGCTGCACGTAGTTTTCTCTCTCTCTCTCTGCGGCGCGCTGGGATATTGGCCCATTTCCTATGGGCAGCGGCGACGGCATGCAGCGTTTGTCGGCTGTTGCAGGCGGTGCACGCGCGCAAGCGTCGAGGTTGCAATCACGCTTTTTCAAAGAGTTGGCGCGCGCGCGCGCGCGCGAACGCTCGATGATTGGAGGCGGAGAGGGATCGGATGTTTTCCTTTTTTCTTCCCTCTTTTTTGTAAATGAATGATTGATTTGGAGCTGGGTATGAAAGGGGGCTTGGATGGAGATGTGGAGGGTTGATCGTTTGGTGCACAGTTTATAGTTGCATGAGTTTGTGGGATAAAATGTTTTTCTTTATTGCTTTATAATAAAATGTTACTACGATCGTAAGGGAGAATACGCTATAGCTACTTTGTCAAAATTGCAACATGAGTTGTGTCAGATGAATGAATTTTTTGACGCAATAGATTAGTTTTGGTTCAATTTAATTATCTGAATTAAGAATTATTGGAAAATATAAAATTAGGATTTTTAGTTTTTAAATAAATGTCTTCCAGTATGGATACTAATTATAGTTTTTATATTTATTTTAAATCATATTGCATATAAAATAATGTGTATTTGGTTAGCTTATGCACTGGTAATGTGTTAAATCTTTGAGAAATAACTTTTGACACGGAGAATTCTCACGAGAACTTTAGGAGTGAAGATTTAAAAAGGCGAACATCTGTTCGTATTTAATAGAACTATAATATGCATCTAATCCAGAATGTAAAGTACTACCATCTAGCGGTAAAAGTCCAATACCAAAGAAGTATGTTACGTATGTGACATTTCAACAGAAAATAGGTTTCATCGCAAAACAACGCGACCTCAAACTTAAATCGGAATTCCATTGACTGCAGAAATAATTCATCTACATTAAAACTTAAAATTACAATGAGTTATTTTTGTTGTCATTGACGTATTCACTTATGGCAGAATGAAATAATGAGAAAGGATTTTACGGAGATAGAGTGCCATGGAGGTGACATTTTCATTTTTTTATATTTTACAATAATTAAAATATTTCCTGGATTTAACTTATAAAATATTCGGAAAAAAATAACATTTTATGAATCAACGAATAATCACAGTTTTTTTCTTTGAAATTCCACAAAGCAAAATGTCATGTAATGTAAGAGTTCTATGAAAATTACCTATAATGTGTTAGTTAAATAATATACACATACAACTGCTGAAGTCTATTCTTTTAACAAATAATTATACTGGTTACGAAATATTGGTTATATAGGGATAAGAATCTGATTAAATCTAATCAGAGCTCTTTATCAATGTAATACTCTTAGATGTACTTTTTTGCGAAATGACATGTTTCATAACTATAGAAAGTGTGATTTTTCAATGAACAAAGTGGTCCTTCTATTTTGCCGCCGAGTGTGCACTAGCGCAAGCGCGTCGCCGATTGCTTATTTCCGTGTATTACAGGTTTTTTTGAGCTCGCGTCGAACCACAATTGACATTCACTTTCGAAAGCTGTCTGACAAAAATCAGCTCGGGGTTCATGCGTAATTAAAGAGTCGCGGTTACATTTATTTACGTGAAATATTTTCAATATTCAGATGTTTCTACACTTTTTTATTAAAATTGTAATATCGCTGAAAGGGAATTTAGTAAATACTGCAAATACTAAAGGATAAAATTATTGTTTATTTTGAATGTCTGAATACACTCGGCATATATCTACTTGCGCATGAATGCGAATTTCACTCGCGTATTTTTAGCTCGAAATAGTGAATTATTTTTTGAATTTTTGAAAAGCTTATACCTCCGCACTAATACAGTATTTTTACGTAAAAACTGTACTATCGTAAACCGCCTGAAACTTTGAGAATTGAAAAATTTCCTGAACTGAGCCGTAAACTAAGAAAAACGTGATTGAAGTTTCCGAAATTACATGAGTAGTTTATCTGGGTTTATTTCTAAGTAGATATATACCGAATGTGGTAAGGCAATATTCTACTAGACACGACATATAACTACGCCCACAAATATAAAAAGTTTCAAACTTTTCTTAAATTGAGAAATTGAAGGATGCATGTTACATATTCAAGAGAATACATATTCTGTAAAATTTAAACATAAAAAGCAGCTACTGCACATCTTACTTAATTTTCTATTTTTCTTTATTTTAAAATGCATTGCAAGGTTCTAACAAGGTAAATTAAAGTTTTTTTAGTTTTCCTTTCGCGTCGCACGATCGATACCGTAGCCATTAACCGTCTGTATTTTTAACGAACTCTAATTGAAGCAGAAGTGATACTCTAAATGCAAATAAAAATTTTTCGACTTAGACGCAGTCTCTACGTACATTCACTTTCCAATATCAAACGTAAAATGTCTTTGATCTTTAAAAAAGCTACTTAGTCAAACTGAAACTTTACTTCACCCGCCGCAGTAGCTTAATTAAAGCTCGCGGTGACATCTTTTCAAAAAATGCCTCGATTTCATACGTTTACGTTATCGCGGTACTTGTTCTAAAACTGCAGCAAATGCCGCATTTGACTTCTCCATCATCGTTTCCCTGATTATCACGTTAAATGCAATTCCGATGTACGTCGACTGTGCTCGAGAACAAGACTCTATATCGCCTGTCGCGTCGCAGTCGGCGCGTCGAAATCGTTGAAACGCGCTCGATTATTGCGCGTCGCCGCTCGCCCTTCAACCTCTTTTTCCTTTTCTCCTTTCGGCGCTATATACTTTTGCCCTTTTTTCCTTTCTTCTCCAACCTTCGGTCGCGCGCGCACTTTGATGTTCGATATTTCTCAGTTGTCGCGTGTGGTATATTTTTCTCTTTCGAATGGAGCGTTTTTTCTTTCTCTTTCCAAGAGGGAAAGAGAGAGCGAGAGAGAGACAGAGAGAGAAAGAGAAGTTAACTCAAAAGAAAAGTTAAGTTGCGCGGGGCGGAGGGGAAACGTGGTAACGGAAATTGGAACTTTTCATATACGAGCGTTCGATTTCTCGGAGCGACTGCTGTGCTTCGCGTGCGTGCACATACACACACACGTACACGCATACACATGCATAGACGCACACGTGCACGCTTTGTTCGTGCTCCTTTTCCAGACGTACTTTTCGTAAATTGAGGAGAAAACAATAATCGTTGCAGTAAAAAGTGGCTATATTTTATGACACTTCATATACGTTTATATTAATAATATGAAAAGAACAAACATGAAGTCTATACAATTTTTACAACTTTCATTCAACATGCTTGCCTTATCAGGTGATCCCTCTATACTATAATCTACTACTTTCTACTGTACTCTATACTATATTAAAAACCAAATCGCGAGCGATACAAAAAATAAGCACTTTCTCACATCTAAAATAAAATCATGAAATTACATCTTATTCTCGAGCGTTGCGGCCTTAAAAATTTCATCGGATTCGCGCGGAGCAAACAACAGCTGCGCGGCATACGAAAGAAGCACCGCTGCGGCGAGGCCCAAGGGACCGAAAGAAATCCTGCTGCAGCGCCGGAGGATCTCTTGCGGGCAGTCCGAATTTCGGAAAAATAAACTCGCGCTCGTGCTCCCGCGGAGCGAGCCCACACACCCGGGCAAATTATAATTTGTAACCGCGGCAAAACTGCATGGCGCGCACGCACACACGTATACACACGCGCGCAGATGCGGGCAATGCAAAGTCGACTTCTCGCGAAGAGAGAGAGAGAGAGAGAAAGGAACGAGCGACGCACTCTTGGTGCGTCTTCTTGGCAATTTCATGAATTCTCCCTGGAGAGCTCGGCTCCGCGCGGGCGCTTATACAGTGCGTGTCAAAAGTTCCGGAACGGCGTGTTGTTTCGTACGAAGTATGGACTCTTGATGGAGTGCCGTGTAAAGAATTCGTGGAATTTAGAGCGAGTAATTCTGCGCTTGTGTCTTTCGTATTGACCCTTGAGCCCGTATTGAGGTCAAATTGGAATTTTCAAATGGAGAAACGTGAGCTTGACACCACAATCGAAATGAGAGGAGATTTCGCATGAGAATATGCGATCGTGACCCGGGGGTCAAAGTGACCACAAGGACCAGAAGCACTGGCTGTTGGGCAGAGGTTCCTCACTGGTCACGCATGGCTTGACTTTTAATATACCCGGGTCATATAAAATCCTCTTCTCTCGATTACCGGTATCGAAAATAGGGCCCTACAAATAATTCTTTTGACTTTTGTCCAAAAGTACAATTTACATGCATTAATGCGTCGATTTCACCTTCAAATGTCCTTGAAGATGTAATCAAGTCTCAAAATGAAGAGTACAAATGCTGCGTACAAGTAGTTTGTCCAAAAGTACCATTTAGATGAAATAACACGTGGATTTAACCTTGAAATGACCATGAAGACACGATCAATGATCAAAATGGCGAATATAAACGCCGTACAAGACCTTTGTCCAAAAGTACAATTTATAATACGTAACAATACTACGTCGTTCCGGAACTTTTGCCTCGCACTGTATATATATATATATATATATATCCCAGCGCTGCGTGTGCACGCGCGAGTGCTCGGCAAAAGAAGATAAGACCGAGAGACAGAGAAGCAAGAGGAAAGAGAGAGAGAAAAAAAAGCAAGACGAGAGCAGCATCCCGAGGAGCATCGGAGAGCAAGTTGCTCCGCGTCGCCGGGGTGGGGAGAATCGGGCGCGTGTGCGCGGGGCGCGCGCGCGCTCAGCGAGAAAACTATATATCCCATCCTGGGTGCGCGAGCTGCGACCGCGCGCGACTGTGCATGCAACAAAAACACATGCGCTCGCCTGCGAAAGGGAGGGAGAGAGAGAGAGAGAGATAGGCGAGGGCAGATCGCGTTATGTTTTAATAAGGTGCAAGAAAATAATTCATCGAAGGAGGCCGCGTGTATATTTGATAGGGGACGCGAGCTCGAGCTTCGTGCGGTCGTTTGACGATTAATTTTGCAACGCGTGACTGGTGGAATTATGCCGCGGAATAACAAACGCGTCATGTTTTTTTTTTAATTTGTTTTGTTTTTTTGTTAATTGCGATGTGTCTATGAGAATAGCAGACTTTTGGCTGGGTGAATGATACATTCGATGATGAAAGATTCATTGTTTTTATTCGTCTAGTTTATTCAAGTGCCCTCTGTCTCGATTACCGTGGATGCTCATATTTATTTCAAAAATGTAATTAACAAGAATGCTTGTGTTTCTTTTATTCATTGTATCGAAGAGATATAATACGAATAATTTTTCAGTATAATAAATGTATTAATTGATTGATTTATCACGCGGGTTTATCTATGCAAAAAGAAAATTAAACTTGTTATAATTTCAATTGAAATGAAACATAAACGTAATAATGTTATATAATAAATTCGGCTCAATGCCTACTCGTTATAAAAGTGCTTGATTCACACGCGGTGTAATGTAACGGCTGTAAGTACTGCACATTAATTTTAACTTCTCGCGTAAAATGTTGGAAGTCGGTATTACGCTGAAACTTTTTAACATTCCCGTATATTGCGGGGTTAATGTTCGTGTACCGCGCGCAAAATATTTACTTCTTTGGTAGCCGTGAGTTTTCCTGCACCGGGCGGCCACGACGAAAGCACTGAAAAACTGACGAAATTATGATGAAAAACATTGTGCGACGTTATTCTCGACGGTGACGCATTTAACGCAGAAACTGAAATGCGAGTTACCCGAAAATATCTCTTCGGTTTATTTAAACGTATATTTGTTCGAATAGAATGGATAATATTTATTTGTTGCAATAAATATCCGAGACAAATATTTACTTTCATATTATTGTGAATTTCAGTACCATAAAAGTGAATTATTAAATATATTTCGTGCTACAATTAATTGAATCATTTATATAAATTGATTATTAATTTTTAATCCAATTATCCGTTTGATCTAACTGCAGAGAATAAACTTCAAGAAACAAAGCATAATTAAAATGAATAAATAAAAACAACTGACTGCATCAACCAATTCTAATTAAAATATAATGAACAGACGGGGAGTCTATACAAATTCAATCAAACCAAGCGGATCAAAAATTCGCTCGTTTATCAAAAACAAATCATAAAATCTCCGCAAGCTAAAATGAAATATAGAGCAATACACAGCAACCCAATCATACCGATACATATATACTATAAACTCAGAGAAGTTTGCAGTATCAGTTATGTACTAAAAATGTACTAGAGATACGATATTGGAATATGATACAATTAAATGTTATTGAATATTCAATAACTAAATGTTGAGTAACATATACTAAAAAAAGGACTATTTACTAAATATATTCGCCACATAATGTATACAAAATTTAAAAAACTAAATTTTCTTGAAAATATAATTCGCTTTACCATCTTCGACGTAACTAAATGATCTCTACCAACTCATTCGTTTAGTACAACGAGATAAACCAGTGAACTTCCCTAGAAAATCGATAACCCCAAACACATTGACTTTCACCCGAGTGCAATCAGTAACTGCATTGCCAATCGTCTCTTTTATCTTTTTCAAAACGCATTACAGTTAAACGACCGCAAGTCGGGGGGGATGATAAAGGAAAAGTTCATACTGCAACGGAGGCCACATCGCACACGTATGCACATCTACACACGCGCGACTGCAGTTAGTTATACACGCCGCGCCGAGACTGACCACGCCTAAAGAGCGAGTATATACGTCCGACTTTACGAGGGAATATTAATGTCAATGCGCGTACCTATATACACGTATACACGGCGCGCAGCGGCTGGAGAAGGGAGCCCACGAAGAAGTGCCACGAGAGAAGCGAAGCGAAGAGAGAAGAGAGGAAAGGCGAGTCTGCAGCGGCATGGCCCCGAGACAGGAGGCGCGCGCCCGAGCTGCCGCGCAGCATCTCTCTCGCTCTATATACCCCCCTTACATTATATATACAGCACGAGTCGCGGCCGCGCGCGTCCCTCGTGTCTCGCGCACAGCAGCCCGTTTCCTCTCTCTCTCTCTCTCTCTCTCTTTCTCTGCTCCTGCCTCTGGCACTCAGGCGCGCGCGCGCGAGACGCTTTCTGTCTCGCTTCTCTTCTCCCCTCTCCTCCTCCGCCCCTTAGGCCTATACACTGCGTATATATACACAAGGGAAGGTGCAAGTGAGGGAGAGAGAGGAGGAACGACATGATAGGAGGCCCCTTGCTACCGCGGGAAAAGAGAAACTAAGCCGCAGGCAGAACAGGTTGCAAGGCATTTACCGCAGCCTCTTCTTCTTCTTCTTCTTGGCTCTCTCTCTCTTTCTCTCTTGCTTGTCCTGTCTTCATATACTGATCAATAGAGACTCGCTTTGGGTTAGAATGTTGGATAATGCTGGTACGACGATTGTAAGGGTGCTTTGAGTATGTCGAAATAAGAGAGTGCACTTTTCTTCATTTTTTAAGAGTAGTAAGTTTTGTTGCCATAGATAGGGATAAGCGTTATTCGATGAGAAAAGTTAAAGCGAGACTGGTATCTCTTTCAGTCGCTCTCTGCCTCTCTGGTACTTGGGCAGGAGTCTGCAGCAGCTCCGTGGCGTCATATTGAGAAAGAGAGGCGGCGAAAGAGGAAGATAGAAGAAAAAGAAGAAGACGAAGAAAAAAGAAGAGAAGGAGCGCAAGGATGCGCGCTCGGCCGAATGGGCGGTGGTGGGTATAATACCGAGAAAGAGTTCGATGGAAAGATGAAGACGCGAAAAAGGGTCCGAAGAGAGAGGGAGAGAGAGAAAGGGGGGGGAGGTTATATGTATCCAGGTAGAACCTTTGTTCCCATGTTTCAGAATTAATGACCGGCTGCTGCAGTTGCTGCTGCTTCTGCTGCTGCCGGCCGAGGGAACGGGAGAAGGATCGATTGGTATAGGATGCTGCCGGGAAGAAAGAACGCGAGTGTAAGTACACGGAGAGAAGAAGAAGAAGAAAAGGCAGGCGGAAGAGAGAGAGAGAGAGAAAGAGAGCGCCGCGCTGAGAGGAAACGGAGGATGAAGGGCGTTTAAAAAACATTAGGGAGATGGTATTTTCGCGAGTGTGTGTGTGTGGGGGAGCTTGTTTTCTGTTATCGGTTTTGCATCGTACTTTCGAGAAGCGAGCGAACGTGTTTATTCAATTTCGGCCAATCGTCGCGCTCTAAATTTAGCTTTTACGTTTGAGTTGAATATCGTGATGCTGCATTATTTACAGGCCGTTGAAAATCGAATAGTACTAAGTATATTTGAGATATGAATATATATAGTGAGTGAATAACGAAAAAGGAAATTCATGAATTTTTAAGATTAACGAGTAGACCATATCCTGTATTCTAAGATAGTACGACAGCCAAATTAAATTAAAGGTTTTTCTGACCTATTTAAAGTATTCGCATGAGCTGCGGAGCAGCGCCCTGAATATTTCACAAAATTAACAATAATTAATTACTAAAAAGTGAGATACTGAAGTTACACGAAGATCGTGCTAGTTTATTTTGATTTTCATCATCAGGGAAAACTCTAGTAGAGTGAACGTAGTAACTCTTAAAGTAGAGAAACTGTATTTTTCAGACTTAAAAGACAACTTTTTAGTCATACAAGAAACTTCGTTTGATTAATTATTATAGACTAGCAAAATAAAAAATGTAATTTATTACTCTTAATATTCTTTTACTATATTTAGTCTTCAAGAGCAGGATCAAGTAAACTATAAAATATATTAAGAAGAAAATGTTTTTACGAAATTTCACTATTTTTATACAAAAGAAAATTGGACGTTTCATTTACCTAATTTGATACAAGTAAGAAATTCGCTACACCTCGCACATAATATTTCTATACTATACTGACCTGGATCAATATTTGGTTAAATGTTCCATCCTACCTGGTATAAATTAATGCTGCTACTTTTTTTTCCAACAGCACCTGTTCATATTGCCTTGAGTTGTCGATTTTTAAAGATGTTTGTTTTAGACATGAGAATCAACCTTTGAAGGTATGCATTGTTAACAATAATATGTAAAACGTAATTAAAATAATTAGAAGAAAATCTAGCTATGATACTAATTATAAAAACGATTAATCGTTATAAGTAACTCGCTATACCAACGTTCTTTTATAATCTAAAAATACTATTTACTTCATTTCATAAAATATTAAACGATTTGTACTTGTACATCTCAATTAACTATCATTCAACAAAATTAAAATTCGGCAAGTAATAATTCATTGTAGTAATAACAAACGCCCGAGTTCTCCCTATATATCCTCGCAGCCTTCGCGAGAGCTCGTAAACCAAAAAATCAAAACGCGCGCGCGCGCGCGCAACAAGAAAATTGACGTCCGCTCGCAGCTGCAGCAGCCACCGCGACATCCCCTCGAATTCCCAAAACAATCATCGACTGAGCCACTACACGTCCTCCTCCTCCTCCCACCCCTCGTACATGGCAGACGACACAAAAAAATCCACGCCCGCGGCCGCAAAAAAAAGAGTTACCCGTCGACAACGCAGCGCAAAAAAAAAAGAAGGATCCACGGGACGACAAAAAAGAGGAGAGACACGTTTTTAATTGAGCCCGAGTTATATAGCGTAATATACATCTCCTCGCTTTCCATCCGGCGCGCGTTATTTAATTCCCCGACGACGAGCCTTCGGCGCTTTTTTCTCTGCTCTCTCTTGCGCTTCCTGCCTTCGTTTTTCGGCCGCGACCGGGCGCTTTTTTGCATTCGCCAAAAGCAGAAGATGAAGAAGCTCTCACTGCTGCTGCTACTATACATAGTGCGCAAAGTCGCGAGTGGATCCTCTCAGCTGCTACTCCGTTTCTCTCTCTCTCTCTCTTTCTCTTCCTGTTACTCCTACACTCGAGGCGGGAGTTGCGCGGAGCTCAAAGCGGCTCTCGATGCTACGCTGCTCTCCTCCAAGAAACAAAGGCCGCGAAGTGGAAGCTGAGAGAGAGAGAGAGACGCCGCGGAAGTAAGCATTCGTATAACTGCAAATGAGATAATGAAAAAAGGGAGGAAGGGGATGGAGGAAAGAAACGTCCTTCTCGTCATCCTCCACTTCGTGTCTTCGGAAGTCGCTGCTGCATTCTTGTTTCCTTTTTGTTTTTTTGTTTCAAGTCTGCGATGCGATAGGATTATGTGCGCTGCGTGTATATATAGTCGGTGACGAAGACTTGTGACATCGTTCTTTTTTATTTCTGCGCGTAATTGCGAGATCGCTTGTAATCAGACGCGGATTGATTATGAGAGAGCACGGGAGACGGGCTTTTAATTCAATTTGTACAAGCTGGCGGCGTACATCGAATTTCGATTTCTCGTGTAAAAGTTTTTTCGACTCGAGCGAGGACAACTTCTTCATTTTTTTTTTACTTGATTGCACATGATTCCGGTACGATTGATTAACGTACTAATTAGCTTATTCTATTAAATTTTTACGATAATTAGATTTTATTGACAATGATCTGTGCATGAATCTATTTCGAACGTTATGTTCGTGTAGCATTAGAAATAGAGAACATTATTAGGATCTCGTGTTAGGATGTTACATGTTCATATTTCGCACTAAAAAATAGAAATTTTCGAGTAATTAACACGCTTTTAGTAAAAGAAGTTAATTTGTGCGGATGAATAATAATGTTAGATGCAAAGTAGCGAGCAAGCGCTTTTTATTTCTGCGAAAAACGCATTACAATATCACAGAGCTCTTAGTACTCGGCTTAAGCTGGCCGACTGTTTCTCATAAAGTAATGAAGAGTCTATAGGATTGTTCTTAAATATGCAATCAATAATTAGAGCAGTTTATCCAAGTTAATTATTTAAAAAAATATTTCTGGATTAAAGGACGATCTACTCGTATGAAGTGTGTCACAACTTTTGAATTCGTTAATCGATTTTTATACATAATAAGTTTTTGAGATTAGTATTAGTAAACAGATACAGTTGAACCTCCAGGCACTGATACCCTCGGGACGAGTAAAAACCTCTAATGAAATTTCGTATGCATAAGAGGTACACTTTTCAAAACAATAAAGTTTTTCAGTATCAAAAACTAATTAATTTAAACGGTACATCAATAAAATTTCAAAAGTTATATAAAAACCTCCAAGAAACCTCATGAATTAAACACAAAATCAAAAATGGTTTACAAATCCCTTAATTAATTCCGCGAGAAAAAAAACCTCAAAACACCGCTATCGCTTTTTATACTCCGGTCGCGCGTCCCGCCATATTGAATTTAAAATTTTTCGTTTTGCATTCGAAATCAATTTCATGCAAATGCGGAACGATAGTGCGCGCGCGGACGCGAAAAAGTGTATAAATCTGTGTAAAAAAGCGCGAGAGCCGAGCGATTACCACGGGCTAAAGAGACGAAGCGACAAATATTTCCGATCGCCGCGCGCTATCGCGATATTGATATCGATGCGCCGCGGTGCAGCTAG
This sequence comes from Gastracanthus pulcherrimus, assembly GCA_949152435.1. Taxonomy (NCBI): domain Eukaryota; kingdom Metazoa; phylum Arthropoda; class Insecta; order Hymenoptera; family Pteromalidae; genus Gastracanthus; species Gastracanthus pulcherrimus. Next base: position 16,445,943 of record OX424573.1, read on the forward strand.
ATGCGAACGCGTAGATAAACGAGACGATCGAGCTCTGATTTCGGAGATCTAGATTCCGGAGCGGTCCGAGCTCGCTCGCGCTCCGTATACAACCGGAAAAAGAATGGAAAACGATGCCGTGGCTCGGGGGTCCGAGAGCAGGAACGAGGGACAGAAAAAAACACAAAAGCGCGCTCCGAAGAATTTTGAGGCTAAAAAGCAGGAGGCGAGGCGAGCGAGATGGAGAGATACTACAAATCCGATAACCTGTTCCTTCCTCAAATATCATTGCTCTCTCACTACCTTTATCCTTCTTTCCTTTTCTCTCTTTCAGAGTCTGCTTTTTAATTATCTTTTATATGGGTGCTTTTAAAAAATGATGCGTATTTTATGTAATCAGCGTCGTATTTTTAGCATTTATCGATTTTTAGTATATAACGGGTGGACGTGCCGGTTCTAGCCACCTTAAGCTTTTTTTGACTTTTGAGAACGTATTTACTACAGTAAAATATATGTTTAATCTGTGAACAAAATTATACACATTCTAAGACACATGAATTTGATAAAATCATCGTTTGTTTTGTGAAAAACCCCGAGGAAATTTCACAAATTAAGAAACTAAAATAAAACTCGTTTTTCATCGTTTTTGGCGACATAATCACTTGTTTTGACCATTAGGGATGTACCAGTTTTGGCCACTATCGAAATTGATGTTTACCATGAAAATATTTGCGTATTATCAATTAAATTATTACCGATTAAAGCACATAAATTTAACAACAAAGCAGTTAATTCTTGTAATTGTTTGGATTTAATCTCTTTTAAAATGTTAAATTATATATTTTTGTATGCTAAAGTACAAATATAGGAGAGACCGGGGCTACTTTGAATACGGGGCAACTTCATAAAATTCAAATATCTTTTAAGATCAACTTCTTTTATAATTTTTGATACGGTACACTGAAATGGTCATCAAGATTGAACATTTTTACCGAAGAATACATGTCAATATATCAACAAAGGAAAATTCTTTCAAAAACTTAAGATTTTTTAATTATTTTCTGTAATTTTCACTAATGTATAAAAGTTGTGACAAGTTATTCAAACAAGTTAATCATTATCCAAAAGTTCGTATTTATATAAAACGTACTAAAACAAAAATTTTGACGCTTCAAGCGACTTGGTTAGTGAACATCTAGGTTAGTTATCTATTCCCAAAAAATTCTTATAGGTTGGGGCAACTTCATAAAAACAGCTGCCTATTATATCTATACACCGTAAACACTGTTTTTTTATGTAAAAGATTCCTTTTCTACCATCTTAAATGAGTTACATTGGTTGTTAAAGTTTCCAAACAATCGGAAATAGGAATCAAGTAAAAGGTGATTTATTCCAGTTTCCCCATTTAAATACATGTATTTTTTGAATTTGCCCGAAGGTTGGGGCGATTTCGTGAAAAAGGTTTATTTAAATAATCCCAGTAAAACAATAATAATTGCGAACATGCAGGAATCAAAAATTTGTTTTTTAGCTAGCCAAATGCCTAATCTTGATAACCACCGATCATAAAAATGATTTTAAAAAAGATTATAAGAACTAAAAAGTTTTAAACAAAAAGTTTTCAAAGTATTCCCGGTCTCCCCTACGTAAAAGTTATTTATTATTCTAAAAATCATTAAATTGATCATTTTTCTTTCTTAGAACAGTTTTTCCTTTCTACACAATTCTACAAAATGCGTTTCTACATTAAAATTGATTCAATCAAGAGAAATTTTGATGAATGAAATATAATCTATTATAACCTATAACATACTTTTGATGTATCTACTATTTTACTTAAATGAAGCTTTTTACTAACTAAAAATGTAGTTTTAAATCATAATATATATTTCTTAGACTTAAAATAATCATGTAAAAAGTAAATCTGATATATTTTTATGACTTAGGTACTATGATCAAAACTGGTATATTAACGTTTTTGTTAGACCACTTCTGACCACCCTTTCTTTTCTATAAAATTGTAGTTTTCTTTGTAATTTTGTAATTTTTTCTTAATATTTTAACCCAATTAATTATACCTGTGAAGTTATTTTTTACCATAAGTGATATTACTAGGTAATATGAACGTTCTAATCATCTGCTTCTTTTGTCGATTTACGTAAGAAAATGCCATTTTCGACACACCTTAAAGTAAAAAAATTTTTTGTCAAAATATACTGAGCTTTTGTGTACCTTCATACTTATACAAAGTTCCAAAGTATTTAAGAATTCTATTAATGCTGAAGTTGTATGGAATTCGACAGTTAAAACTTTTAAAATGATTAAAATTATATTAGATGGCCAAAACCGGAGCACTGGCCACAAACGGTACGTCCACCCTAATTTGGTTTTTAACTATAATTCTCCTATTAATTATATCAATCAACTTACTTGATATATACATAAATACGTCATATACCAAGTGCTACGGCGTTTACAAAAACTAAAGGACTCACTTGCAGTTATATCTATAGTAAAGGTGAAAACATACATTTTATAAAAAAGGCAAATTATAAGATCTTTTATACATACAAATCTAAAGAAACAACTTTAAAATACTATATCTAATTATTAATCTAATTAATTAATCTAATAAGTTGTGTATTATATCTTATGTATACTTGATTAGTGTCTACAGTTCGTGTGCCTTATCGATTAAAGGATATACTTTTTACATAATTTTATTTAATAAGTCATAATTCATATATCTCTTTACTTTTACTTTATTAAAGATTTCATATCGTATGCTGAGGTCTATACTATTTTGAATAAATAAATAAATAAGTAAATAAAATAAATAGGTAACATAAAATTTTCATTGTTTTCATCTTACTTGTAATAATAAAAGAAGTCGACAGTACTTCATAAAACTTTATATAACGTAATTTAAGCCGTATCGGAAAAACACTTCGGTTTCGAGAAAAAAAGAGCAGATTTAGAAAGATTATACTCGAAAATAATAGGGTATTAAGTTTCACGAAGCTCCGTCGACTTTTATATCATTACAAGTAAAATACAAACAATGGATTAAACAAATTAAAAAGACAACAATTTTTGGGTCACCTACAATTCTCATATCTAGCGTTTAGATACTTTATAATTCAATATACAATATTAAGGGCTATGTAGTATTGCCCAAACGGATGACCAATGTATCTATAAAAGATTATCCTACTTTTTCATTCCACTCCGAAACACGCGTGGGACACAAAAAAACCACATTTTCAAAAATCCCCCGGTATAGCCATACCCCTCTCGAGCCGCACTTCTCAGCCTGTCGAAACCAGAGAATCAGTTAATGCCGAATAACGTAATAAGCGCTCGGAGGCTCGCGGTATAAAGTATATAGGTATACGCACACCACGCAAACTGCCTGCCTCATGCTCGAGCTCTCAGAACTTCTCTCTCTCTCTCTCTCTCTCTCTCTCTCTCTGTCTCTCTCCCTCTTCCTCTATCCCTCTCTTGACGTATAAAGCGCTTATGGCGCGCTGCAGCAGCCGCAGCAGCAGCAGCAGCACAAAGAGGCAGGCAGCAGTGCCGGAGATGCTGAAAATCCGTAGGCAGCGTATATACACTGCGACTAGACAGAGCGAGAGAGAGAGAGAGAGAGAGAAACGGCGTGAAACAGGTTCAAAGGCTAATTTATGTGCATTGATTAATAGAAATTCTGGCGCACGAGGGAGAGAGCCCTGCCACCGGCTCCGCACTATGTATTTTCTTCTTCCTTCTCTTGCCCTTTTTTTTCTCTCTCTCTCTCTTTCCTTTTCGAAAGGAGGATCGGGATATTAACGCACGCGCGCGAGCCTTCGTTTATAATGTATCACCTTTGGCTGCGCCGGGCGAGCTTTACTGCGTTTTATTGCGCGCTCGCGCGCGGTTTACGTAGCCCAGGGGCGCGAGCGCTCGACGAGCAAACGTTTTATGTATGTATATATATACGCGTGCACGCGCGGTCTCAAAGGATTGCTTTACTCGAAGATTGGAGCTTTGTAACGGCGCGGCTCGACAGTCTCGCAGGTCGAGATTTCCGGATGAATAATTATACGTACTTTTGCATGCATTCGTGGGTTTGGGATTTCTTTAGCGAGCTTTTGTATTAACTCGCGCTGTCTCTTGTTGGCAATCAATTTTTTACCCACTTCCCATCGTTCGATACTTTTGAGGTTTTAGGAACTAGGTAAGGTGCATATAAGGGATACACTTAAGGGTCATTTCAAGGTTAACTTGAAATTTTTAATAGGAACAATTGTTTTGACACAATGAATGGATGGAACAAACGATACATTTCATAGTAAAATTATTGCTTTCTCATAGAGAAGCTTTGCGATGGTAAAAAGAAAATCTTGATAAACCATGTTAGGAACAAGTTTTGAGATACAAGGAATCAAAATACACTATTTTTAGAAAATGTCTGTATGTATATGTGTGCGTGTGCGTGCGTGCGTGCATGCGTGCGTGCGTGTATGTATAAATGTGGATCTGTTATTATTTAAGGAAGACGACTCAAAAATACTTTTTTGTTTTTCGATACGTTTTTGTTTCTTTAGCGGTTTTTCGATTTTTGAGTTTTAGTTTTCCGGGTTTTTTGATACCTTAGAAATAATATCACCAATTGAGTGATAATGCATTTGAAAGAGCATAAAATTACGTATCTTCTCAGACCCGAAATTTTGAGTAAGCTATTTCCTTTGTTTTGTTATTCACAAAATCGCAATTTAAAAAAAAACATTTTTAGTCAGCTACGAATACTGGATCAAATCGGCAGCATTTGATCTGGAACTTTCCAAAATGGTAACTTTATACTATCTCTTGGTCGAGTTCTTTGCCCAGATCACAACGACCTTTATATTTCCTGATATTTGAGGTTATGTATTTTTTTAAACGTTTTTTTATCGTTCATACCTCGAGAATGGCACGATCATTTTTTACCGGACAGGGCTCATTTTTTTTATTTTTTAATGAACATACGAAATTAAAAAGAAATTTAAAGATTCATCGACTCGTTTATTTTTTAACATTCTTTTTTATGTTACGATTTTCTGAAATCGATAAGGTAAATTATTTTTGTTTGATATGCAGCGTCTTGGCATAGCAAGTGGCTCATAGTTATTTTTTCACAATTAGAAAGAAATATAGTAATTTAAAATTAATTTATTAGATCAAAGAATTTCATATTGGAACAATTTATACGTTTTGAGCAAGCTAAGGGCTCATTTTCAGTAGCGCGTACCGCACGGGTACTCATAGGTGTATCCATACGTAAGCATCACGAAAACGACCTAATAAGAGTTACATTCCATGAGACTTTAATTGTTTGACATTTAACAAAACATGCGGTACGTGCTACTAAGAATGCACCCGAATTGACAATGAAATGGCAGCGGTTTTCTCGCGCGTTTTAGATAAAAAGCGTGGTCATTAAACATTAAAAAAAATATATTTGATTTATATTGAGAAAACAGATAAAGAAAAATGTGAAATATTTGTGTTTGTTCAATATAGCTGATGGAAAGTTTTACGATGAAGATTTCAAAATTTAAAAACTGGTTTTGTTTTTCTTTTTGTTAACAGAGCTTTTTTTTAATATCGCAGTGTTTACAAATGTTGTGTTGAGATATGAAATGTGTACAGCGATTTTGTAAATAAACCATTTTTCAGTATTACTTTTCACAGCACCGTTTAGCTTATTCAGCTGTAGAAGTATGAAAATACTAAATATTTACTAGGTAAGTGTAACCTTCTTTAAAATGCGCATTATATGTAATCTAGTTAATATGAGTACCAATACATTAAAATTATGCAAAACAGTTCATCAACTTTACGAGGTTACAACCAACGTGTTTTTAAAAAAATTCGTGCGAAGCATGAAGAGATAAAATAGAAACTCTAAATAGCACGCTAGATCTCTGGGTAAATATTCTGTCTGCTTCTTTTCAGCAAACATTTTGAAATCCGTGAAAGGTGCACAAAAACCAACAACGCCAGACAGAAGAAAGATATGTTTAAAATTTTGTACAGCATACTTTTAAAACTCATATGTACCGTTGCACATTTTCTGACAAGAATTTTTGAAAGCATTCAAGTTTTGTTAATAGTTTGAAAGAACTTTATAATATAAAGCAAAGTTTTTTTCATACAATTGTGTGGTTTAATGACACCTCATAAGTAACAAAACTTTCATTATATTATGCAACGTATTTAAATATATGAAGTGGTGAAATAAAATTGAATAATTACATTTTCTTTAATTCTGAAAACATTAAGTTGAACTGTAACCTTTTCCTGTTCGTTTAAATGGAATAATGTATCTTTAGTTACACTTTTTTAATGGCTTAATATTAAGTTTAGGTACAAATTAACGCCAGAAATAAAAAGAAAAGTATAAACTGCTATAGAAAATTAAATAAAATATATTTTTATGGTCGAAAATGGAATTAACTGATTTTGTTTTGCCACTCCTTATTTAATTATTACTTCGATCAAAAAAAGGAAAATGTTCACAAGTTTGTAAGTTCAAATCATTAGTAGGCTAGACTAGGTGTTTAGATCACAAAGAAAAATAAAATTTTAAAAAATTACCCTTTCACCCCAAAGGAAAATGATAACTTTTTCTTAAATTCACGATTTTATGATCTAAACAACTATTTAAACGCGAAAAAAAGAATACGAAACAATAATATAAGGAACAAGACCAGATAGCCAACCGTAAGCAAAGTTCAATAAGACTTAAAAAAAAGAAAAAAGGTTTGTTAACGCTTCAATATTTATTCCTTGTTCTTTCTTTGTGCACACACACACACACACACACACACACACACACACACACACACACACGCACGCACGCACGCACGCACGCACGCACGCACGCACGCACGCACGCACGCACGCACGCACGCACGCACGCACCCACGCACCCACACACACACACACACACACACACACACACACACACACATATATATATATATATTTCCATTAGAAAACTGTATGTGAAGGTATGTTTGTGTATAGATAAAAGTCCACAAAATGAAAAAAAAAAACAATATTTACCTGCTCGATGAAACACGAATTTCTAGTAACAATGCAAATAATTTTGTTAAAATCTGAGGAAATTAAAGTAAGAGGAAACAGCATTTATCTACTTAGTGAAGCGCCAATTTGTAGTAGCAATGCAGTTGATCTATATATCTATAAACATCGCGTATGCATGCACATATTGACTGTGCAGAACATTGACGTCTCCAAGATTTGATTGTGAATTTCGGAACTATGGGAATTACTATGATACATTTTCTCATATGGAAGGTTGTAGCAAATGTTTTGTTGTACAAATCACTGTTAATTCAAAAAGAAAATTAACTTTTTTTGTGAAATAATTAATAAATATCCCAATTTTTAAAAAACTTTTACGAACGTTTTTAAACATTTTGATTTTAACGTAAGCTAAATGGTAAGTGATAAAATTAAGTATCTACATTGGTTGAGAAACAATCGAATTAGATAGCGTCATAAACGATTAGCTCAACATGATTTTAAAAATTATAATTAAGGTGTCAAATGAATTGTGCATTAGCTGCAATAATTAACTAGTAAAATATTGTTGATTAACGTACCACATAAGATGCACATGCAGCTTTCAATCAAAGACACAGCCTAACACCATCGACAAGGGCAAAACTACCAAAGATCACACCCATATGTCGCATCCCTCCGGCTTTTCAGCTCCCAAGCGTTCTGACTAAAGACAGCCCATACCGGAATCAACGGTACATATTCCCATCCATCCACCTCTCGAATTCGCGATCTAATTCATTAGCGCCGAGGAACTGAGGAGCTACCCTCCCCCCCCCCCCCCTCACCCAAAGAATGCAACATCCCGTGTATAATTCTCTACCCCAATTCCGAGAAGTACTGGCTAAAGAGCTTTCTCTCGCCCTCTCTCTCTCTCTCGCGCGCGCGCGTACATAATGCATAAGAGCCATCTCAGCCTCCGCCTCCGTCGTCAATTCATCTACAACGCGTGATCGATCGCGCAACCGCGTTCGCGGAACTATTCGGTACCCTCTCTCCCTCATCCCTCCCTTTGTGCTTCGCGGTAATGTCTGTAGTACTTCGCGCTGTACTCCGGTGCGGAAACGTGCATTGAGGTGGTTGGAGTAAATTCGAGGGTCTTGGAATTTTTGGTGTTTCAAGATGACGTTGTGGGTGTTTGAAAATTGAAATTTTAAGGGACTGCACCTTCGCTAAGCTGCGATATTAGTGTTCGAAGTTTACAGGGTTTGCCGTGCATAAGCATGAAGCTAGCATGTATTGGTGGTGACCATTCGTGTATAATTTAAATTAATATCGTATTAATTAAAATTACCCTAGTAGAAATAGGAAAGCGTAAGAAAATGCGATTTTCTTCAATATTAGGGACATTTGACGCTCTCAAAATTGACTGTTTTATATTCTTATTCACATTTCTTTACAATCTTCTCTTTCAAAATGGACTAAAATATTGCTTAAAGGTTTCACCTTAGGTGGCAAAGCATATACGGAAAAGAATTTTGCAGTGAAGTTTTCTTTGTACGTGGTAAAATCTTACTAACTCCTGAATAGAAAACGCCTAACTATTGAGTAGCAGACAGTTGAAGTAAATCTTACTGCAAACTTAAGGTAAACTTTGCTTTTTCTTTAAACAGAACATCATAACGCATGATGCTACATAATGAAAATTACGCTCGCAATTTCTTATAGAATTTTTCATTATAAATCGGTATATGACTTCAAGTATCATTTTAATAAACGTTTCTTTTAACCTATTAAATAGATGAATTATTTAGCATATTTTCCAGGCATGCAAATCTAATCACATGGAAAAAGTAAAACCATTGGCCTATTTCATGAAGAGCGGCACTTAATAAGATATATTACAAATATTTTACGTCATAAAAGGTCCACAATGGACCATTCATCTCGACTTTCCTAAGTGTATCTTAAAAAATGTATGAAATTATGTGAAAGTGTGCAAAAGTGTAAGATATAAGTATAAGGAATTGTAACAAATGTTGTATCATTTTCCACGTGGAAATAAATTTCGTGAGAAAGTTCTTCAAAAGATCTTCAGAATATTTATGCATACGCCTATTAGGTTACATCGTATTATTATTAACAACAAATAGCTTTATTATCCTATAATTAAGAATGAAATTAGCTCCTGAACTGATTTGTGTAATGCTGCGACTACCTTAAGTGCAGCGAGGAGATGGAGTAGGGTGCAGAGACGCTCGAGGCGTACACGCTGCTTGTCGCTGCTTCCTCAACCGTGCGAACTCAGGTATGTCGGGCGCGACGGTATATTAGCTGCGGCTGCTTGCGCCGCTGTAATGATATATGGTCCTGTTTGCGCTTCCTAATATTTGAAAGCATGGTGTAGGAATTCGAATATTGAACGGGATTCGTAATCGATGTATTTGGTTGGTAATTTGGAAATTAATTCGTGGGTGGTACAGTTTGGAGGGGATATTTGTGAGAGTTAGATTTGTGGACTTCTAGAAGAGTTTGCGATGTATATACGGGAAAATCGCTGCCAACTGTGCTACTGTGTTTTTTCAAGTTGAATATCAATTGTACTGTAATTAATGTTCACTACATGATCGGCTATGAATTTAGACTATAAGTCATATAATACTTGTAATTTAATTTACAAAAATATCGCAATAAGACTTAAAGTTACTCAGACTATGCAAGAAGGAGAGCACTAGGGTTCGGTTCTTAGATTTATCTATTACTCTAGAAGAGGGTTTTATACTTAAAATTAAGACATCTGGATTGCGTAGTTTATCTAATTAAACCTTACCTTTGAAATAGAAGTAATATAATTAGAAGAAAAAACTGTATATAGCTATTATTAACTCCCTAAAATTTTTGGAGCGGTAATCTCACTCTAAATACAGTACGTGACTGTGTTTTTAAGATTTTAGATTGAAATTCTACTCTAAAATCATGAAAACAGTCACTTATTACATTAGGAGTGAGATACTCACTCCAAAAATTTTAGAGAGAATATTAATATCTACATAACTGATTAGCTTTAGATAATTCTCAAGAAAGAAAATAAAAGTTATGCACGACTAAAGATTATAAAAATAAACTACACTGAACAAAATAATTCGGTAATACTAAAAATAATGCAATATTTTATTGTTTTTTATAAAATGATTTTTTTAGATGCATTTTATTGTGATTTTTAATTACGCCTAACTTTAGAAATAATTGCGATATCATTTTGTCTTATTATGTCGCCAAATAAAGCTTTTACTTTATATTTTTATTCTTTTTTATATCTTATGACTTCCGTACATGCCAATTATTTATTATTTCGAGAGTTTGGATCAATTCAGAATACAAATTCTGGTTGGTAAAGCTTGAATTATTTTTTTCAGCGAGTATATATATCTATATATTGCTAAGAAAAATATCTCCTCTACGACCCCCACAACCCCCTTTATATTTATAACGTATAATTTAACGTTACGTTTTTACCAGTTTCAGTGATTTCTTTGATACTTTGATACTTTCTTTAAATATCACAGCATTTTGTTTAAAAAACCTGATTTTTTACTATCAAATAATTTTTTTCTTTCAATATTTCTCATTGCATAGGTAAGTTTTACATTTAAAGCACAATAAACAATAACAAAAATTTAGCTGCCAACAATTCGCATGAAATACATGCAACGAAGACGGTAAACTTCTTCTCAAACATAAAACTAAAATCAATAAGCATCTGTCAGTCACAGTGAGTGCATTTTTGGCAACAATAAGCAAGAATAAAGGGACACATACAGACGCCATCGCTTTTTTTTATAAACGGTCTAGCACGTCGGTTATTTGGAGTTTCTGAAGGCATTGTCAGGCCCCATAATTTACTTGCGGTACGCAAAAACAATTTTGTCGGCTATCGGGATCATTTGTTTCTGTTTAATAAAAATTTGGTAGAAAAAGAGGTATTTTTTAGTACCAAACAAAGTGATGATTTAACTGCGAATGCTTTAAAAGAAAGATTCGATAACGCAGTGACGATTCCAGGCACATTGCAGTATCTCGCATTTATACCTTCTAAACTGTTAAACTAAATATGGAGAAATTTTCACAGTCTTCAAAGTACGACATTTTTGTTAAAATAGTGAAAGATACAACACGAATTAAAGCCAAGAAAGCTAATTTGAGTGAAAAAAAAATTAAGAAGACAATAAAACAGACGAAGCAAATCAAAACTAAGAAAAACAATACGATTAAAAAAAGTTACGATAGTAGTAAAAAATTCTAATCTAAACAAAAAGAAAACTTAAGAAAAATATAAGAAACGTGTATGTATCAAACATAGTACTTTTTTGACGTGAAGCTGCGCTGCCCCGGCGCTGGCGCGGTGGAGGGTCACGCGTGCTTCGAAGCTCTGTTATTCGAAAATACAAATAAAAAAACCCTTTTGAGACAAAGATGATTTTTATGTAAAAAATTGACCTTTCATTTAAAAGTATTAAAAAAATGACGTTTCTTGAGAAAGATACAAATTTAGTTTACTTTTTGATTTTTCAGGGTCAAATTATGAAAATGTTGAAAGATGGTTTTGACCATCAAAAAGCTCGTGAAAAAAACTATAAAAACCATTATTGATAAATTTTTTAAAAACAAATTTTATATTATTTATATCTAACGCAAAAGTCGTTGATTTTTCCGTTTATTTTCGGCTCAGGACACAACGTGAAATGCCTTATACATATATGTACAAGGAAATTTTGTAATTTTAAAATATTTGAATGAGAAGTACAGTGGTAATATATTATTATTATTATTATTATTATTATTATTGATGAGATAACGATAAAAATACTTTTTTAAACCACATCAAATTATGGAGGTACATACATCTAATCATCTGCCCTGCCAAATAATTGCAATAATATCACTCAAGTTATACTTATTCCTGTCTTCAAACTCAAGGCATCAATGTCAAAAGCACCCAGCTGCCTGAGACAATCATTTCACCCGCGCAGCCAGCAGCAGCAGCAGCAGTGGAAAGCTTGTACGCGAAATATTTCATCCTCTCGTGCTCGTACACGTCAATCTTTCGCTTAAATCGGCTTACACCCTCGGGGCCGACCTCCCCTCGGCAAAATTCTCGCAAAACCCTGCTCCCACTCGTATAATGCTAAGTACGCACTGTGATAACAACGAGCAATACGCGCATCGCGCGGCAGCAACAGCTGAGCATTCTTGCGCGGGCACAGGTACGGAAGCCTTCGCGATAAAGACGCAACGCAACAACAAACGTCATTAGCGCCAAAGCGATTCAATTTCCTTCCAATGGCTGATTATTTCTCTCGCGCGCAATTGAGTTGCGGAACTCTGACTTCGTTAGTCGAGAGGACGATTTTAGGGAAAGAGCGGGCCATTCGCTGGAGAAATATTATATGGCGCCGGGCTCGTGCACGCATAAAGAGAATTATGCGAGTGGCTGTAACGACCCTTAAGTTGAATTCTACGAATGTACGGGTTGAATGTTTTGTGTTAATGTAACTTTTGCAGCAGTTTTTTTAAACAGTCGTTATTATATGGAAAAAATACAAATTGTATAACAAAGGGAAGGCGCACATGAATGCTCATGCGACCACGGGTAGAACGTGAATAGGGGAGCTATAAATTTTATATGTGCATGGAGAATCCACAAAGAGGATAACATTAAAAAAGTAAATGATTTAATTTTTACTACTCAATGGCTGATAGAATATTGATTTTGTCACTTATTTGGTCTAATTTAACCCTATTGTTTTTAGTTTTCCTTCATTTTCCCAGATCTAATTGTATTCTAATTTTTATATTTCGACAAGCTCTAATCAATAGATTTAGTTTTGTGCGTTCTCCTACTTCCTACGTATTTGTAAATTGACTGATAATTTTTACTACAAGAAAACATAGTAACATATGAAAAAGAGGACAAAACACGGTATCCCAATTTTTAGTTTAGAACATATTCTAATAAATATTTAACTTTAAAGCAGCAACATAAAGAAATTTAGCGTTAACAGTATAGTAACACTAACAGTAATCTGCGTGGCCCCACGTGAATTCAAACAACTGTGACTTAAAAAAAATCAACAAACTTGAGCAAACCATTAAAAGATATTCTCATCAGATCCCTTGGATTATTTTATTTTCCAAGCTAGCAGGAGCATGTTTGTATCGTGTCGCAAAGCAGCCATACATCTGATTATTCTGCTTCATAAACATAAAATAACTTTCTAGTCCTTGTGTACGAGCATGCACTCGTTTCCAACTCGCAACACACACTCGTACTACAAGCATCATACGCGGGGAAGAAGACCTTTACAATAGTAGTGAATTTGTTTACCTTGCGCTCAGAAATTGGCACTTTACACACACTACAACTTCACGCACAGCCGGGCAAAAAATATTGTAAGAAACGCTTCACTCGTGCGCAAAAGTTAACTTTACGACATGGTTGTATAAACGACTATTGTGCTAAAAACAATATACAATTTCAACAAAAAAGCTACCTAAAATTTCTCACAACACACCGACTCAATATAAAATATAAAAGAATCTCCCAATTTGTCAATGCTATTCAACTACTATCCATCCAAACAAAGCCGCATTAGCCATGTAATTCTTTCATTCATCCGTACACACGTGCACGCCTCATACCTCAATAAGGCTGCTCTCTTCGATGCCCCCTGCCTCTACTTTGACCCTCTCACCGAGCCGTGTACCTGCTGCTAACACAACGCACCCACCGCCTCGCGCAACAGTCTCGCTATCGCGCGCGCGAGAGCAAACGTTTATTTAAAAGATATCATCTCCAGGGTCGGCTGCTGCAGGTACTTACCCTCCTGCACGAACGTTTCGGCCCCTTCCCACCTTTCACGCGCCGCGCAGCGCTGGGCCAAAGTGTGTTTGCCCGCGCTGACTCTCGCGATCGGAGATTGCATTTAATGCGTTCGCGCCCCCCCTTTTTTTTGTGTATCTCCTTGGGCCCTTTTGCAGCCCTTTCGCGTCATCTTGCTTCTTTCCCCGGGGCTCTTTTGCTTTGTCGCATTCAGTTGGAGACGCGCGCGTGGAACGTGCCACTTCGGCGCTCATTGTGCTCTAAGGAGGATCGGACGCGGACGTAGACGAGGATGCACTTTTTTTTGCGTGTATGCGGAGTAGCTTGGTGCACGGGGGAGTTGGCGGATGGTATCTTGATTGATGTTGGAGGGGTCTTTTTTTCTGTAATTAAGGAGACGCGCTTTTGACGCGCGCTTTCTTCGGGACGCGAGCTTTGTGGATTGTCATTTTTCAGTATTTTTTGCTTCATCGTGCAAGGAGAGAAGAGATGTATTACAAATTATTAATTACTGTGTGGAAATTACTGGTTTATGTAGGCATGGTGAGATTTACTTGCATTCTATTGCTTTTTACTGTATTTGTAGAAGTTATTGTTAGACTTGTATGAACTTCTGCAATTAAAACATACGAAATTTTACTATTTACTGTAGTAAAAAATGGTATTTTAGAATTTAGCAAAGAATGTAGTAATTTGTGCTAGATATTATAGCAATGAGTACTAGAAATTACAGTAATATTTGTTATATTTTCTGAATACTATATTTTTTAGAAAATTTTACGAATAATTTACTTATCAAATACTAGTAAATATTTTATTAAACCGTCTTGACTCGAAAAATCTAACCTCTACAATTTACGTAATCTTTTACAACTGACTACGATACTTTTAATTAGATAATACAAGATCTTTTTCATTGTACCAATACACGCAAGCTAAGTATAACTACAATAATTAATAGGTATATCATTATTTAATGAATATTGACATGATAAGCGTAAACAAAAACAAAGCTTAGTGTAACTCATAAGGGTAATTCGATGTGTAGTAAACAAGGATCATGATGGCGGAGCAGAAAGCCATCGGTTCAAATCTCTAGGTTGGTTTTCTCGGTTCAAATATTGTATTTGATATTAAATTGTACATATATAAAAATTATAATACCTATATAGAATAAGTAACAACCAAAGAAACATAAAATTGGAAAGAACTTTCTTAACGCTTCTGTGCAGTAGGATGAATATATTCATCCAAAATATATGGATATCCCATATATACTATATATATTAAGTGCACGGGTGGGTTAAAAATTTGAATTTTAAATCACTATTTAATATTTTAGAAAATAGCTATATTAAAATTTAAAAATGGTAAAATACGAGTATGTACCAACAATTACATACAAAAATAGTAAAAATTCATCCATTTATTAATAAGAATTAGAGCATCATTTCTCTCCGCGCTGCGGTAAAAATAGTCTTGCTTCATTGAATTATATTATACGGTATGGTTGTTGAATTTTAAATATTTTATCAAAGTTTTATCCACCCCGGATGGAATCTGAAACATTTGTAAAAAAAGTTATTCGTTATTTAGTATGAGAAAACTGTGCAATGGGATGCAGCGCGCAAAGTGGCACACTTCTATTTTAGGTACTTTGATTGGTTTTAAACAAGTTAAAGTGACTTTATTTAATATATGTATTTTTTAGTTCTCTAATATACTTAATGTATCCTGAAAAGTAATTGTATCATATCATAAATTTTCTGATCCAATAATGGGGAAAGTATTTTTACGACCTTAAAGCTTTAAGATTTGCGTTCGATAAAGTTACTCATAATTAAATGGTTGTCACCCTGAATAAAGTAAAAGATTATTTATGTATATCTCGGACTTAACTACTTTTGTTTTCTATCTTGAATGATGAGGTATGGGCGATGGATTTTGGGCGATGGGTGATGCGCGATGAACGATGGATGATGGGCGATAGGCGATGGATAATGGGGGATGGGTGACGGGCGATGGATGATGGGCGATGGATGATGGGCGATGGGCGATGGATGATGGGCGTTGGGGATGTATGACGGGCGATGAAAGATGGGCTATAGAGGATGTGCAATTGGCGATGGATGAGGAGTGATGGGCGATGGATGATGGGCGATAGGCGATGGATAATGGGGGATGGGTGACGGGCGATGGATGATGGGCGATGGATGATGGGCGATGGGCGATGGATGATGGGCGTTGGGGATGTATGACGGGCGATGAAAGATGGGCTATAGAGGATGTGCAATTGGCGATGGATGAGGAGTGATGGGCGATGGATTGTGGGCGATGAACGATGGGCGATGATATAACTTTGGGACGCATAATAATATATGTTGTGTAATGTTTATTATAATGCTAATAATTTTTATTTAAACGTTTTATTTTACGATTTCTGAAATCGATAAGGTAAATTATTTTTGTATGTTATGCAGCCCCTTAGCATAGCAAGTGTCTCTGTAAAGATTATTACCTATACTTTTGTAATTTTAGTAAAAAAATATCTTTGGACAAACCATCAATGATAAAAAAGTAGACCTTTTTTGAGATATTAATTCGTAATTTGTACCTAAAATTAGCTATGTAGGTATAACATTTATTATATATATTTTGATAACGTATTGACATAATTGCGTGAAAACTATTTTAGCCTTTATAATAGTGGTGAAGGTTTGCTGAATGACTTAAAAAAGTTTCATCCGTACCGAATCAATCTGAAATATTGATGATATATGTTCTTCGTCATTTTCGATACAGTTTTTTTAATCCTTTTTGTGTAAAGCCAAACGCTTAAAATTATAAATGTCGAACCGTTCCGCCTATCATTTATTCACAAATCGCTACTAATTGATTCGATACACCGCGTTAAACGTACTTAGGTTAGTCATTATATACTTGATAGCCTATTCCACCCTATGTTCGAAATCCATTATAGCTTTTTAATTAACCCCTTCAGATTTATATATACTATAATTATGTTCTGTATATATATGTCATAAGTAGCAAACTCAGCAATCATAGGTGGACCGACATCGATGAATTCAAGGGCTCCCAGAGCTCAGAAGCAGCGGCACCAGTACCATCATTAATTTGCAAGCGCGAAATTCTCCTTTTGCAAAAGTGGCGCTTTTGAATTGAAAAGAGCGCGCGCTCGCGATTCATTAGTCTTCCTTCGTTTGACGCGCGCGTCCCAGCAGCAGCAGCCGCCGTGCACCCCAAGAAAAACCATTAGTTCGCGATAATTAATAGACACTTTACAATTAATGCCGTCGTGGCTTTTTAACTCGACGAGAGATTCCGCGTGTCGCGCGACGGCGCGTCAAGGAAATTCCCCTGCTCGCAGTCAATAACGCGAAGGGGTTATTTTCTCATTTTTCACTTGGAGTGCACTCTTTGTCGAGTAATTCTGTTTTAATAATTATTGTACTTTAAGTGTGAGATAAAAGAAAATGGATAGACTGATCAATAATAATAGTGCTCTACTAGCAAAATGTTACTCGCTCGTTATAACGTTCGCTCGGGTGGATTACACATATTAAATTTTACTTATTAAAATAAAATGAGGCTTGCTTTAGATATGTAAATTATTTTAAAATTACAGAGAATTTACAGAAAAAACTTACGGGTCATAATTTTAATTAATCGAAGACTTAATTATAAATGTTTTCCTTAAGGGTAGGGTAGTGGCTGTAGTAGTTGACAATGCGCTAGTAGTCGTTCGCCATTATTTTTTATTGCTTAAATAACATTTTATTTTACTTGGCAATTAATCAGAAAAAATAGATGGCTGTCTGCTAGAAAATCGGACATCTTACTTCAATAATATATGTATTTTTTTACTCATTATACCTAGCTCCTTATAGTCATGATACATTTATACCCTCTTCATATATTTGGAAAATGCAGTAGGTGAAGTGCGTGTTCATCAAAACTAGCCCTACACTGTTTTAGGTGGAATCCGAACCATTAGTATCATGGTTGCAAAATATGAAAAAATCATTTCTGAAAATATCACATGAAACCCTAGAAGAAGCTTTCTAGCATTACAGCATTCTAGAAGTATGAATTACATAAACCACACAACCGCCACAGCTCCAAAAGTCGCATTTTTTAATTAAATAATAGTACATTATGTAACAAGGGAATAGTCGACTTTATTCCTGTGTTATATATAGAACTTTATCCCCGACTTAACTGTGGATACTTTATTGACTTTAAAAGTGGAATTCACTTACAGTAGCAAGAGAAAACTAGAATAACTGAAAACCGCATTTACGGGAAAATAGTAAAATTTTACTTTACTTCCCGGGGAATAAAGTAGATAAGAGGGAATTATATGCTAGTTTTCTCCCGTTTTTCAGGTCAATAAAGTGGTAATTACGGTTGAGTCGGGAGTAAGTAACTAGTGCGTAAACTGTGACTGTTTTGCACGAGTGCAAAACTCGCACGCACGTGTTACTGACATTATTTTTTCTACGAGAGTGCGTAAAGTAGGCCCGACTAACGGTGAGCCCGACTAACAACCTATACGCCTCTGATAATATAAGTTGATAAGAAAAAAATGTTGTCGGATATAAGTAATATGTAGCTGTGAAAGAGAAGAAAGGGTGATCATAAAATTTGTCATAATTTTTCAATTTATTAAAAATTTTTCAATGTTTTGAATTTTTTTAATTTTTCAAAATCGATTTTTATGAAAAAAAATATTAAAAGGACTTTTACTTCATGCACTGCTCCACGCACTGCTTGACACATGACTTTTACTTCATGCACTACTTCGCACACTACTTCACGCACTGTTTTTACTTCAAATACTATTTCACGCACTGCTTTTGCTTTACGCACGGATTTTACTTCACGCACTACTTTACGCATTACTTCGCGCATAGTGTTAAAGAAAGTACCATTTTATGCACAGAAAACGACGAAAAAAGGCCTACTTTACGCACAGAAGAAGAAAAAAAATGTTCTACTTCTAACAACGAGAGTTTTTTTATTAGTATGAATGGCTAACAAGGTTTTAATCTCGGATTTTTGCAATTGCTCTGAATAAATAATATTATCTTTAACGTTCAAAAAAGCAAAAAATATTGAAACCCAAAAATAAAAAATCGCTACAAATAAATAAGCATCGACCAATTAGAAAAATTATTATTCTTCCTCAAATCTGATTTAAAAAATGAGCAAATATCGTTATAGTAGAAATAAGTTAATTCATATAATAAAATTATTCTCACCATGCGAGTAATGCACTGCGAATATAATCATCGTAAAACAATTCTACAATTCGTTTTTCTCCATCACCATTGATACAAAAAGCCTCCCATCACGCAGATATAATCCGATACCGCGCGCGTGTTTCAGCGTATATATTTTCCTCCGCGAGCGGGCTCTAACGATTTTCGCGCTCGTGCTCATTTCGTAATTTCACGTTAGTCGAAATATAAAATAAAATATAACCGCCAGGCAACATACTCACACATGCACACACACACACACACACACACACTCGTACCCACACTTCGCTCTGCCGCGGCGCGCTCGCTGCAACAATAGTCACGTATTACGCGCGGAATAAAAAAAAAAGCGCCACGCGGCGAAATTGTACAGGGGCGCGCGGGGCGGCGAAGAAAGAAGAGCGAGAGAGACAGAGTGAGCAAAAAAATACAGAGCACCGGCAAAAAGAAAATAATTTCCTCGTCGACCCGTTGCGCACTTTTATTAACCCTCGTAACTATAAAAAAAAGGCCTGCTCGCACACGCGTAGCGAGAAAAATAGAAAAGAAATATGGAGAAAAAAAGACATAGAGAAATGCGCTACTATCGCGGCGTTCTCGCGCCGCAAGCGAATATCTATAATTACGAGACGCGCGCGCGCGGAGAGCGAAACGCGATACGCTATTTGTTGTACGGCAGAAGTGAATCAGGTCGCGCGCGTTATAATAGGTGTACGTTATAGGTACGTGGCGCATCGATGACATTTCCCGCGAGCGCGCGCGTGGAAACGAGATATACAGCCGATGGGCGCCGTAGAACTGAATTTGCGCGGGGGGAGGAGGCTATCGACGTTGAAATATACTTACGACGATGACGGGCCGCGCGGCGAATATTGCGCGACGCGACAATGGGGGAACTGTGCGCGCGGTACGTATACACGCCTGCGTGCCGCATATTTCACGGCGACGCGTCAAAATGCGGCTTTCGCCCAGCGAAAATATGGCTCGTTTGTTTAGAGCTTCGCGCTGTACGCGTCGCGCGATTCTTGTTTCGCTGTGTAGGTACACGAGATTTTCCGCGTTGTCGTTCGTGTAGCTTTAGTTTTCGATTGGGAACAGGCGGGCGCGGTGTTTTTCTACGGTGGCACGCGGGAGTTTCGAGATTCGATGTATGTCTGGATAAATCTGCGGGGTTGTGGTCGTGTGTAGGTACGCGGGGATACGAGAATCGCGGGTAATTGCGGAGCGTGAAATATAAGGTGATGTGTGGGAAATGGAGAGGTTTAGTAGTAGGTTACGTGCGATACATTTTCTGATGTAGTTTTGTGGTATACAATGGCTTTTTGTATAAGCTGTTGTGATTTGAAAATTGAAATAAAATTGTCGGAATAAGATTTTTAAATGAGCTTGTATTCTTTCTGCGAGGTGAAACATGTTTAGTTTGAGATTATTAATATATGATATAAAACGAGGCAATTTTATTAAATTAGATTCGTAGGAATTGTGAATAAAATACTTAGAACTTCAATGTATAAATGAAAATAAAAACTTATATTTGCTTATTGCGCTTCGGAGCTTTTATTTTTACATTATTAATATAATGTGACAAGTTGAATTTTTAATTACTTAAATCCGTACAAATAATAAACAAAATAATTAAATTTTTAATTCTGTAATAGAAAATATTACTTATGTTTATAACTTTCATTTTGATATTAGCAATATAATGTGATACGATAAATTTTCATTAAATGGAATCTCCGATCACGAAAAAATACTTATAATTTTAATTTCTTTAAAATTAAAAATATGTTGGGGGTAGTCGTCCAGTACGAACAAGCTTTCAGTATGAACATTTCTGAGTACTGGGCTACCACCGATTGGAGATGATGCCTTAGCAAGTAGATTTACTGCCAAAGTTATCGCTCAAATAACTCATTAGCTACCCTGGTAGAAAATAGACCAACCGAGATGGCTTGTTCGTCAACGGTTCGCGAATGACGTTGGCCAATATTTACTGCTTTAATTAACCAACGGTTCGCCAACGACTGCTCTATTTGTCATTCTAAAATTTTATTTTCAAATTATAAATTGAATCATTAAATGTATGTCACTAAATGTATATTTTACAATAAACCACTGAATGATATAAATAATTGCGCATATGCTATCATGAAGTTGTAAAATATAATTAAATTTTTATTTAATGTAGGGTTATGGTTACGAATGGTTCAATGTATATGTGTATATTGTGCCTACCAGCGCTTCTCGCGCAAACTTAGAGCGCGTCTTGAGTTGCGGAGCATGCAAGTATCTCTCGCAACTACTGGTTTTGATATAATTTTTTACTATCCATCCAACTTTCCATATTTTCATATTATACTATAGAATTGATAAAAAGTATTTTTTATTTTATACTTAATTCTTAATTATAATAGTAAATTATAATGTATTACCCTAGTGGAAATAGTTTTAATGTCAGTACGCCAAATGTCTTCCAATTGGCCGTTTTGGCACACATATGACAAATTTTGGCACACTTTTGGAAAACTTTGGAAAATTTCGGCAAACTTAGATAACTCAGACATACTTTGGCATACAAGATTTGTTCCACTAGGGTAGTAAACTAAATCATCAATTTACTACACCTAACTTAAAATTTGAATTAAGTGTACGTATATTAAATGTGAATTTTTGAAGTAAGCTATATAATTATGCTTATATAATGACTTTTTATTGATTGCATAATATACCATAACACTTTACATAGCTTGTTTAAACAGTATTTCGTGATTTTCGCCGTTTTCAAATTTTCAGCATTTGTTGAACAACGACGGGCGGAAAACCGATTCAAAATAAGTGGGTTCGTTGGTGAATGGTTGGTGAAACTACTAATCAACCTTAGTAAAATTGGCCAACAATTGGCGAATCGTTGGTGAACGTTTCTACCAGGGTAATTTTCAGCTAATCAAATAGTATATATGCAACAAGTGCACAAAGTAGATGATTCCCACATGAGTGAAGTAGATAAGATAAGACAAGATAAGATAAAATAAGGATTTATTTTGTCCAAGTCAAAAATTATTTACATTGCCAATTGAGGCATAATCACACTGTTCGCAACATTCATTTAAAAGTTATCACTCCTGCTTAACACAGATTGTCAAATTTTCAAACATATTGCACAATTTCTTTAAATTATCACGTCAAGTTCAGTATAAACATTTAAATAATTTAATAATATCGCAGACAGGAATCACAAAATAAACGCATACTTATAATTGAACAGACTTTTTGCTCGATATACATTTGCGCCAGGTGTCTGCGAATGGCCAATTTAAATTTGTTTAACGATGGCAGACACCTAATGCTATACGGAATCGAGTTCCACGGGCGGGATCCCTGAGCGGTGAAAGATTTTAGACCTATGCGCACCCGGTAATACTAATTCCCGCGGGACCCTGCCCGATGTTGCGGTCTCATTTTTTTTAAATAAGACCGTAAGATACGGTGGTTGGCCCATGATATATTCTTTGTAGAGAATCACCAACGCAAAATATTTCCTTCTTTCGTCAACGCTCAACCAGTTCAATCGCTTACTATAAGTAATATGCTCATCCCTTCTGATCCCGAAAATGTTGCAGGAGTTGCCATCTCTGTAGCTTGGTTTGGAGTTCATATGTCACATTAAGGTACAGCAGAGAGCAATAATCCAGGTGAAACACTGCAAGACGCTTCGGTTGTGCAGGATCTAAAGGATAACCCATATAGGGCTCTCTTAACCATGCGGTTAATTGCATCCACCTGTGTTTTCCAAGTAAGCTTTGAAACCATAACAACACCAATGTTAGCCATGGTATCGACAAAGCGAACATAAACGTTATCCTGCACCTCAATTCCTGGCAATTGAACATTACTAATGTTGCAATTTATTAATGTTAGAATCGGAACCGAAAATTATATCTTTTGTCTTCCCAACATTGAGGTGCAGTGCGTTCTCCGTTGCCCAAGTCGACACTGCATGGGCCACGGTAGACAAGCGATCTATGTCCTCACGAAGATTGCCCCTTGTGAGCTAAGTATATATTTGCAGGTCATCAGCATATAGTAGGTGTTCAACACCATCCTCTATTAATTAAGCCCTCTGGATTTTTAAACCTGGTTAGTGCTTCGTGGAGACCATTAATGTAAAAACTGAACAGTAGAAGCCCTAAAACCGATGCCTGTTGGACTGGTTGTCAGCCAATCTAATTCACCATTAGATTTTGTAACCACTTTTTGGTTATGCTCCGTAATATACGACCGAATCCACAGTACCACGATCCAGGAGAACCCTACCCTGATCAGCTTACGTGGAAATTTCGACAGAGAAATTATATTGTACGCTTTAATGAAATCGACGTAACAGTAACAGAATAGTAAGCAGATGTTTTTCATTGTCTATAAATGCCCGAATGTCCTCTATAAGTCTTACAATTCGTAACGTGGTTTGTGTGCTATGGTATTTCCGAAAGCTGGTTTGTCGGGGATCTAGGATTTTCTTTAATGTTATGTACTCTTGAGATCTCCTCGTGTGTCTCCTATCTTTTCCAAAACCTTAGAAAGGAAGTTCAAAATGGAAATTGGACGAAAGTCCAAAACGGCAGATAAAATCATTGTTTTCTTCACGGGTACGAGAAGAAGCTCTCTTCCATGCTCCAGGGAAGACTCCACTAGAGATGGAGGCGTTGTGATGGTGGTTTAGGTAGTGGCCTAAATCTGAAAGAGACTTCGCGATGATGCTTTGGGGTATGCCATCTTCGCCCTTCACTTGAGACGAGAAATGAGCGACGGCTAGGACCACGTCCGAAAAAGTGACATCACGAAATGTGAAGCCACCATCACTAGCCTGCGACAAGATGTCGTCTAAGTCTGCCTCTCGCTCAGTGCTAGAGATGGATATCCCGGCGAAGTGGGTATTTAGCTCATCAGGAGAAAAACCATGCGGTCCTCGCGTGCCCTCGGCAGTCGTTCCAGACTCCGGAGCTCTTTCCAGACTAAGACGGAACGAGTCCCTTTTTCAGACCTAAGTTGTTTTAATGGCACGATCTCGATGACAACCTTCGTGATATTTAAGCTAAGGTGCTCTAGCTTATCGTCGACACCATTATCTGGACAGTTAATCGACAGCCAGACACAAGAATCTAGAAGCTTTAAAAGTTATTCTTCTCGAATAGCTGTGAAATCCCTGTAAGTAAAGTTATTAAGCACAGGAGGCTACAATGCCGTCACAAAATCGATTTCGATATCGATAATGTTGTGCTTCATCAGTCAGAATTACATCTATCCATGTATGCGATTCACCGACATGGTGAGTCGCGCCATGATATACTAATTTTAAGTTTAGCTCGTAAACTAATTCTTTGATAAATACTGAGTACGGTGATGACGACAACATATTTGCATTCTGATCGCCCGTTATCAATCTATGTTCATAACCAATAGAATAGTTACCTCGGGTACTCAGGTATATCCTTTTGGCACTTGTCCTGCGCAAGTCCGAGAAGAAAACAGCAAGGTTGGCTTGTACGAATTTTGACTACGCCGAAAAGATGATAGTAACGAGCAAAGTAACGGTAACAAAAACACGAGTGTAAGAATCAACGAATATGTGTACGAGTTGCGTATACATTTTTTAGTACCCCATTCCCGTACTGCTTCAAGCATCTACAAAGCGCCTACTTTGCACACTTAGTGCACAAAGTAGTTACTTTGCGCGTGCTTCGAACAGTACGGGCTTTTAGAGGACTTCACATTTTGCAATCACTTTGCAATTGTTTGAAAAAATAGTACACGCAACTACTAAAAAAATAGTGTGCAAAGTACACTGGGGTACTTTATGCACTCAAACTAGTGCGCGAAGTTGCCACTTTGCGCACTCCGTTTGAAAAAATTATTTTGGAAGCTTAAAATCGTCACTTTTGTACTTTAATAGATAAATAATTCTGCCGATTAATTTTGAACTCCACCAATTTTGTCTTCATAGAGGCCAAGAGGGCCATTCAAACAATAATATTTTTTTGGTAATCATTTAAGATAGCATGAAGTTTATGCTATAACGACAATTCATCATTTCCATACATTAAAACATCTTTGATTGACTGCATTCATAATCCATCATTACTTTGGAAAATTAATTAGCCGCTTCCTGCATTGTACAGTTTGTATCTATTAAACGTGTTTAGCAGATATTAGATTAATTAATTTTGGTGGTACACCATGTAAATAGGGTGAAATCGATATTTTCCTTGTATCTACATATATACACGATAAGTACCATATTAATTAGGAGCGCTCAATTATCGTGCTGTCAGATGTTACATAAGTTTTGATACACCGCACATAAACACATGTCCCCCAAGCTGATGTAAAAATTACCGACAGTATTTAATAATTTAAGGCATTTACAAAGTTAATGTTAGCTTAATTTGCAATACTGTATGAAATTCCAATCGCATTTGTAAATAGATTTAAAGATGTATAAATATTTAACAACATAATAAATGTTCCCGAGAGATTATTTATTCAACCAACAGTGGAAATGCTATATTTCGAACCTTATTACTCGTTTGTGAATAAATAGTTCGCCGCGAAATTCAATAATCCTCCGCAGTCGCCATAATGCAGACCGCAGCGCTGAATATTTTCGTCGAACCGAAATCCACGACAAAAGAAACCAGAATAAAATCGGCTCACGCTTTTTCGACTCGTATGCAAATTAAACATTAACGCTAATATAACGTCGAATTATTAGCAAATCAATAAATCATGGCTTTACGAGGCTATGATAAAGGGTGCAGTGTATATTTATTTGAAATTAGAAAATTTATCATTTTTTCGTAAAGTACCAGTTTTGGTTGTCTTATAATAAAGATCAACTGTGCCGTATTTAGTGACATTTTTAAGCCGGTAACATGGTATTTTTTTTATATTTTTTAGAGAATCCGAATTTATGGGTTATAAAGCTTTAAAAAGGTCAGATTTTTTGTTATTACCCCTTTTGGGATTGGTAATTAATCAATTCGGATTCTCCACATCAAAAATCGTAAGAAAACACCAAGCTACCAAGTATACCTAAAAATGTTACTTAAAGGCCCTCCGCACCCAAACTACTTATTAAAATATCAGTAGCTATTTCTCGGCCTCGCAACAAAAAATGTTAGCCTTGAGTCACTCATGAGCATCATCAAACATTCACTTTACAACCTTTAGAAACGGATTAATTACACCAAAAATGAAAAACCTTCTTGATTTACCCTACCCCTATATCCTCCTCGCGCGTAAAACGCGAACCACGTGCAACCGCGTCGCCGTAAAGCTCCCTCTCTTCCCCGCGCGAAAAATTAGCCTCGATGCTCTCCCTCGCGCTGGAATCCGCGCGCGTCTTGTACTCGGAAAAATCCCGCGAAAATCATTATTACCGGCATTAAGAAGCGGCGCGAGGCGCCTTTCTTGCCTCTCGCGCCATCGTCATTATGAACCTATGCGCACGGGCGCGCGCACGGCATACGAAGGACGTGCGGGACACGCGAAGGCGGAAACCCCTATTAATGATCATCGCGAGACTGGAAAGACTGGAAAGCCGCTCTGTGGATACTGGAATTTCGCTCGTGTTCTTTTTTTTCTCTCTCTCTCTCTCTCTCTCCTCCTTCCTGGCAGAGTGCGTCCATCTCGTAATGCCAGGAGAAGAGAGAGAGAGAGAGAGAGAGCAGAGGCAGAGGCAGAAGCAAAAGTAGAAGCATCGGATGCGCACTTATCCCGGAATGTAGAAGCAGCTGCTGTTGCCGCAGTGAAGGAGGAGATGCGTATATAGCCCGATATAATGGCCGATTTGAGAGCGCGGAGCGCGCGACTCCTTTCCATGCTCATTTTGCGAGGTGCAACGAGGCCTGGCATGCATGCGCGCGCTACACGCGGTATTCTCCAAATCAATCACTAGGAGGCAAGAGATTGAATTATTCGCAATTATGAAGTCATTATGTAAAACCGGGAGACGGGAGAGAGAGAAAGAGAGAGAGAGGGGGTGGAGGGGGAGAGAAAAGTAGTCTTGGGAGAGGAATTCTTTCGTAACTGCTTGATTAGCCAGATTACATGGGATTCGGCTTCTGTTCTTGTTTGCGTTTTTTCGATTTCTTTCCTGCTTTGCTTTTGCTTTGGCTGTTTTGGACATCTGACCAGTGGTTACGAATCATACAGGTTGCTTGGATTTGGTAATATACTAATGTAATCGGTTGTTGGCTCTTTGCGGATATCTTCACTGGCTGAAAATCAATTATTGGAATTATGCAAAAATTGTCGGATGTATAACTTTTGTTTTAATTTGACAACTAATTATGACTAGTTTTCACGAATTTGATAAATTCTGAGACATGCTACTAGTATCTTACAAAATATTTCGTCCTCAAAAATTTTATCAGAAGTTGATTCATTTTATCATAGTTCGTTATATTTATTTTCAAAATTATAAGAACAAAAATCCAAATTCATATATCCGATAAATTATACAAAATGTCAACTATTATTTCTAACAGGATTTCACATAAAACTAGATAGCAGAAGGATTGAGATAGCCATTTGAAATACATATTCAAAACGTCAATAGTGATAATGTAAAAATCAATCCGACACCTATTTAAGATATTTCTAATCCTGAATAATTATTAACAAACTTAATTTAATTAAAATAATCGATATGCTCATGTATAGATAACGCTATGACAGATACTAATTTAATTACACACATATATACATTACTTTATTTAAATTGTATTATGTATAAAACTGAGGGAACTTCAATCTCAGTATTTCCATAATTGAAAGAAGTCGACGCCCCGTCTCCACTGGGGCATTAAGTGCGCCTCGCTTTAACTTTCAATATTGAATAATATTTATTCTATTCATGTAAACAAAATCTGTTAAGGTGTAAAAATAAAGAAAACTATACTCCATCGATTACACTTCTTCGAAATAGCCTGATTGTTACAGTATCAATAATATTTAACATTCAAAGTTAAAGCGAGATTCACTTAAAGTCCCAATGGAGAAGGGGAATTTTCAAACTTGCATTAAAAACATATTGGTAATTCAAGCGCAGCAACCATGGAGCGATATGGTTAATGATGCGCATCCTTTACGCACTGTATATGCCCGAGTTAATGAACGAAACTTTAGTCTGTACTAATTGCGCGCTTGGATTAGATCACTGATAACTGTGTTTAGAAAATAAGACGAATATACGCTTTACATAAGCATGCTGTCCAGTTAAGGAAAAATTATTAGATGCATGCTCGCGCTCATTCTCATATTGCCAGTGCGTGCTACTTTACTACAGCTTCTGGAAGTAATTTCTCATCTTTGTAGCGGTTGTTGCGAATAAGATTTTTCCATAATTAAAAATATTATCAATTTAAAAAATGAATTCCTTACTGAAGAAGTTCTGTGTCGTAAAAAACTAACATGAAAGAGAGATGCGAGAGATGAGAGATGAGAGATTTTCTATACTACACAGTTAATGTATGGTCTTTTCAAAATCTATTTATAATAGAAAGAATATTACAAGAATATTACAAGGCTTGATACTTTTATAAATAATGAGCAGACCTTTTTCCAATTTAATTTTGGACAACTGACACTTTTCTGTATTTTGCACTAATTATATCTACGATTTATGGTATGCTCTTGATACGCTATTCTTCTTTTGTCGGGATTCGGCAATGATTCTTAATATTATATAAATGATACCCTATTTCTAAAATTCGGATTAAATTTTCAAAATTTTTTATGTTAGATATGATTTATAAATAAGTAATAAGAAATATATTTTTCGTCACACATATACGAACACGCGCTTTTTCATGCCTATATAGCGGGACTAAATTGGCGGTTTTCCGACCGGCGGGCGAAAAAAAAGATGAGCAAACAAAATTTACTTTACGCCCGCCATAGCGCCTAAGAGGCTGATTTTGTAGACTAAGCACCGTGTCGAAGAACGGCCAAATTTAGTTCCGGTTCATAGGCATAGCAAAACACGTTATCCATACATGATTGACAAAAAATACAGTGTAGGCAGGATGGAGGCCTTTTTCGCCCTTGTGTGTTTGCAATACAAGTCGAAGGCGAGTAAGCACGAGCCTAAGGCGAGTGCGTATTGCGAGCTGACACACACGCGGGCGAAGAAAGTCTACTTCTCCCCCATGGTAAACAATATACTATGTATTTGAATACGTAATTTTAAAATGTTCTCTGTGTATGTTAAATTATCAATTTTCTTGCAACAGAATTGAAAATACTTATTTCAATAATACAAGTAAAAGTTGACTTATATTTTATTTAATTTTTATTCTCACTTACTATTTTTACTGATTGTTACATTTCTTAAACCTTCTTGCAATTAATGTGAAATCTGTGAATGTGAGTCAGTAAAATTAATCATTTTTACGAAAATAAAAGTCAATTTCTATTTGTAACAGATAAGCATGTTGAGTAAAATAAAAGCGTATAAAAATAAAACCTCTTTTACAATATTAAGATTTATTGACAGAACTTTTCTTAATTATGTTTAGCTTAATGTCTTTGTAGGTTCACTTCAAGACTTTTAAATATACAAAATCGATCTTTGGTAAATTTATCTTTATTGTCAGAGTTGATTTGAACAAGGTTAGGTATACGAATGTGGGTCAGAATTTTGTAAACACGTTTTAGAATCTACATAGGTATAATGTTTTTCTATTTTAAACTTTTGTACGGGTTCTTTTTACTATACCATTTAAGAATATATGCTAAAATGTCAAAGACCTAGGTATTTTTTAGGGTCGAAGATAGTACAAATTTTGTATCAATACATTTGATTTTTTTATTGAAAATTCAATGAGTGTATTCAAATATAAGTGACTCGAATTTAACAGTGTGCAAATGTATTCCTATAATCAATTTCGATGATATGATTTGAAAGATAATTCATTTATCCCAATTCTGTTTCCATTTATAAGGGTATCTATATTTACAAAAATCACTATTGATTAGCGATTTTATGTAGCCAGCTCAAAAAATGTTGCCGACCCTCATTTAATCACTGACTCGGATTCGATCGCCATACCCTTCATCGATGCTATTGGAAAAATGTGTGTAGACGAATTTATTAAATTTTTCGGAATTGAATGTTGTACACTCGATGAAAACTAATTACATCGAATTTAAATCGAATGCTTTTAAAATTTTTCAATAAAGAAAGTAGATTTCATCCAATGAGACTGTAATATACATACACATTTTCTATAGAATTAGTGTCCGTTGAATGCAAGCAAATAAAATTTTTTTTAAAAGTAGTTTTCCGGAGAGTGAATGTTTCATTGCGTAAAGTTACAAAAAATGTCCACTAAGTACACACTTCTATAATTCATTCTTTGCTGCTATACTATTTACTCGAGCAACCCACCCAATTCGACCATCACCTCGAAATCCCGCATCAGATAAAGAATCTTTCCCAGCGAGCTCCGCAGCGCAAAAAAAAACAATTACACCTCGCGTACACAAATTAATAACCCGCACTCCGGCGCACGATGAATGATCGTTTTTCAAGCATCGCTTGAACTGACCGTTGGATTACGATTACCGCACGAGGGCAGGCGAGGCAAGTCAAGTCTCTCTCCGTATCCTAGCTCGTGCTCAACGATGCCCGCGCCTAGATAAGTGATTTTTATCCCGGCGGATGCCGCTATGTTTAACGAAACAGAACCGACAAAAAAGCCTTCGGCAGCTCTCCCCCTCTCTCTCTCTCTCTCTCGATACGTCCGCATATATGCACACATATGTACGTATACATACAGAACGCCCCGTTTTAATTACATAAAGCTAGTGGCGGGCAGCGGTGGCGGCGTACATATCGCGAGCGCGTAATTGTAGGCGACTTTCTAAACCATTAAACTGGCTCTCGTGTGGCGGCCACCGCGGTCTGCGGGCATGGCTCTCTCTCTCTCTGTCTCTCTACTATATGTACATATAATAAATGCGATCGAGCGCGGACTGCCGTGTGTCCTAAGGGACTGTCCACACGAGCGCATTTCCGTGATGTTCTGGTGCTTTGCTGTATGATGTGCGGTATGATTTTAGAAGTGTTCGGGACGTAATTATACTAAGGATTTTCATTAAAATAATTGATACTCAAGTTGTATTTAAAATAGTTATTATTATATATTAGTCTGGTTGTTACAATGCGCCTTGAAACTATAACTGCTCTGTACAAGGGCTAAAGTACATCTGATCTCTGCGTCATTTTTTCTTAAGCTAGAATGAGTCATTGTTCATGCCGCCGAAAGTCGCCGCCGACCGCCACAAACATACGAAACTTGAGAACGTTATCGCTTTTGAATTATCGCTATATACAACGTCTTAGAGATCTTTTGCGTAGAAACTTATTATATAGTTACATTTTCTTATAACTAATGAATTCTATTCGTAACAAGAAGGAAGGAGTTTGTTTACACCTGTATCAATGATCCTTTAAAATTCACGTTTAAGAAACTTGGCGTCGGATTTTGAATTAATCATTTTAATAAAAAAGATAATAGTAATAAAATTAAAAGTGCTACCGAGAAAGATAAATGAAATAATCAAAATGTACGATGTGATTGTAGGGTAAATGAATAAAGACTGATATAATATAGTAATAATTGTTTGTACTTAATTAAAAGTTTACTAATTTATATTTATAACAAAATAAAAATAATAGAATGCATTCTTACAGTACACGTATACCATTGAATACGGTGCATCTTCCTTTAACTGTCCTTTGATCTTTCTTTGATTATTCAATAAAAAATGCGTACATTTTCTATATATCGAAGTAGATTATGTTTTATTGGTTATTATGATGTGATAATTTCAATTATGTACGAATTAGGCATTGCCTGGTGTTCCATACATGGCCATATATGACGCCCCACATATGGTCATATATGAATTTTGAATCTCTATGGACATATATGACTTATTGTACATGTATTTACGATTTCAGTTTTTGTAATAAGGCTTGAAAAACTGAACTTTAGATAGCTCTAGTGCAGAATTTTTTATTTATCATGCGGAAGATAGCACTCAAACTGACGGACTAAGCTGTGATATTTTTATTTTAAAAACATTTTTTTTTAAGAAATATTACTTTAATAGTATATTTCGACACGGGTGCGGACGTAGATTATCTACCTCACGTGACATTTTTCGCTCGAGCGAAGCGAGAGTGAATAGTCACATGAGGTAAATAATCTACTTCCGCACTAGTGTCGAACCGTATTTTATACCGCGAGCGCCTAAAAATCATATCAAAAATGTGATTTTGAGGTTATAATGGTATAAAAAATGTTACTTCATTTTATTTCAATTTTACGTTAAGGTACAAATAAAACTCCATATATAATCATAATCATATATACACATATATAATCATATATAGCCATATATGATTATATATGACTATATATGAATGCATACTAAATTTCAAATAAATGACTATATATGACCGTATATGTCGCTGTATGCTTTCCGTATATGGCCATTGTGATCATATATGTCTATATAATGAAAGATTTTTTTCCCGTGTTTATAAAGAGTACTACTACTGCTTCGCGAATTATACGCATTGACACTATCTTGGCATTATAAATTCCCCTTCGCTATCTTCTTTTATTATTTGCTTACACACTTAAGAACGTTTTAGTTTTTACTTTTATCAATATTCTTAGGTGGTTTTATAAACAGAGTAGTCAGGCTTATTGTAAGTGAGTTTGGGTTGTGTCTCAATATAAACATTTTTACAAATAAATAATAAATAACAAAGATTCTGACTGAAATTTTTTAAATATTAATTAACACATTAAATGCGGCTAATGTATAAGCCAAATTTTGTAATCTTCAACAAAATTAATTAAAATTTCAAAGATTCAATAAAAACTAGACGCATCTATCTATTCAACATTCTAAAGATTAAAGATTCCCATTACACAAATAGATTTGTCAAGTTCAACTTTTTTCTGTGATAAAAAATTTATAATAATTTGCGACAATTCATCGTACATATTTGTACCATGTAGCTCTGAACCTGTTAAAAGACCATCGATACTGATATAGATACTCCACTCGAAAATCAAACTGCGGATAGGTACAGCACTTATGTGAACAGTCCCTTATAAGCTCGCTCGTCTATGGCCGCGCCCGCGTACTCGCGTTTATAATCCGATCGGTTCGCGGCCGACCAAATAAAACTCGAATTTCACGCGCCGCCGCAAGATGTGCATACGTATACATACATACAATATGCAGCGCGCGGAGGTAAGTATAACGCGAGTTGGAATGCGACGCGCTCTTGGGTAATATCGAGAGATAGAAAGAGAGGAACCGCGATCCTGGAGCTCGGATTTCTGTTGGCGTGTTTACGACCGAGTCGCGCGGAGTGTCTTTTTTTTTTGCAAATATAGAGAGCAAGACAGAGAGAAAGAGAGTGGGATGGGAGGGAAACGGATAGGGCGCGATCGGGAGGAATTTGACGCGTTTGACGCAATATGATGCTGCTGACGAGGTTAATGATGGCGATGATGATGATGATTATGATGATGATGGAGAGGAGGGACGGCGATTGCCGTAGTTTATGGGTGATTGTGGGTACGGTTATGCGGAAATGTATTTCTAGGTGTCGTTATGTTGTCATTTATCGCGCGAATTTCACGAAGATTATATTTATGCTTGGGCGGTGTTTTGCGAATGGCGGTGAAATAAAGTTTGATAAAACTATATTTATGAAGCTATTTAGCCGCGCAAAGTAGCGGTGACTATTATCAATTATATTACAGCTGTAGGTGGAATTTTTTCGACCAATACTGGTTCGTTCTTTTTAGTTCAGTGGAGCCTCGTTATATCGCTGGCGATATAACAAAATTCTATTATAATTATTGTTATAAATAGAAAAATAAAATAAATTATTTTCATTTAAGGCTGAAGTACACTTGAAGCGGTAAAAGAATCAACTTCTTTTTCCTTCAAAAAAGTGTTCCTTAGAGCTTACTTTATACACCAGAATGCTCCGAATTGCATTTCCAAGAATCCTACAAGTTATTTTAATATTTTTGTAGTATTTCATTACATTGGCTTACATGCGATGCGCCATCTTTGAAGCCGTTTTTCTCAAAAATTTATTTCTGGCCTTAAAAATTATCCTTGCGCAACATCGCGCAATAAAATCATTTGAAACTTTACAGAATTATTGTTTTTATAGTATAAATACATTGTCAGAGCGTTTTTTTGTATAACCCCCTTTTACAAAATTTCCGCATGAACTTATGAAAAACAATTAAGTTTAGTATTCTTCAACGATTGTCTTTGTTAAGTCAAGGTGTAGACAAAATTAAATGTATTTTAACATTTTGACACTTTGGTGACCATTATATCACATAGAAAAAGTCTCATATCCGTCAAACAAATCTGTCTTTGACAGATATAAGATTTTTGTTATATAATGCCTTTAACTCTGTGATGTTTCTATACTTGCTTTTATTAATTATTTATTATTAGATAATTGTTTGTCCGATGTCTTTATACATATTTTTAACTTTAAATATTATACAATTTTTTAAGAAAGTAACCATGAAGAAGAAAGAAAGGCAAGATTTTTAATTGACATTGCAATTTAAAATAATAATGTTGCTAAAAACAACGATACATATTTAATAAGTTCTGAAGAGGGTGACAAAATAGTCACCGAAACGTCAAAATGTTAAAAAACATTTAATTTTTTCTACACCTTGACTCACCTAAGACAATCGTAGAAGAATACTAAACTTAATTATTTAATACTTCAACTTAATTTATGTAATTTTATAGCGCGTTGCTACGCCAACGAGCATTTTTAAGGCCAAAAATGAAGTTCTGAGAAAAACGACTTCAAAACTGGCAAAATGCATATAAGCCAATGTAATTCAATACTATAGAAATATTCAAATAACTTGTAGGATTATTGTAAATGCAATTC
Source organism: Gastracanthus pulcherrimus (assembly GCA_949152435.1). NCBI lineage: Eukaryota > Metazoa > Arthropoda > Insecta > Hymenoptera > Pteromalidae > Gastracanthus > Gastracanthus pulcherrimus. Next base: position 16,481,167 of record OX424573.1, read on the forward strand.
GTAGCTTTATAATGTATAAAAGAACGCTTCACATATTTCAGAACAAGTATATAGGTTTTAATTCATCTAAAAGTTACATGAAAATAAAGAAATAAATATTATTGATTATTACAGTAGTTTTTTTTTAATATCGCTCGGTGGTATTACGAGGTTCCACTGTAATATGATTTACGATTTCTTCAATTTTAAATTATACTTTATCGTATTAAAATTGTCGTTAATTTCATCAAGTCTCTTTTGTGTAAAAAAAGAAATAAATAACGAGATTGTTGAAGACAATTTTAATAAAACGATTCATGATTTTTTAGTTTTACATTACACTTTATTATATGAAAATTATATTCAAAAGGAAATAAATAAATAATAAGATCGATGATTAATTTTAATAATTTGATTTATAATTTTTTATTTGATTTTTACGGTTTTACTTATTTTATTGAAATTATCTTTGTCAATCGCATTTAATTGATATAAGAAGATGAATAATTAATAAGATCGCTAAAGTAAATGTTAATAATTTTTTTAAAATACGTCAATTGACAAAATTGATTAAAAGAAATTTTAATTTATTAATATGTATTCTATTCAAAAACTCTTTCATAACTTATTTTCAAAAAAATCCTCTTATGCTCTTATAAAATCAATACATCAGAATCTGTTAGTCCCTTTTAACGCATTTAACAGATGATAAATCAATTTCTCGCGATGAGAAAGTACATTTCTCCATCGATAACAATGAAAGGAACACTTGAACAGATTTCGAGGAATCAAAATACGACGATGTCTGGCCTAACGACTTACAAGAGCGCCATAGCAATACAAAGCAGCCGGCGGCAGCCGCGGCCGCGGGCATCGGTATAATACAAACGCAGGTGTTTCTCGCATTAGAAACCCCTTTTTGTATATTTGTATTATGGCTCTCTCACGTCAATCCGAATCTCATAAATGCTACAGGCGAGGCAGTGTGGGCTCTTATAGAAAAAAACGCAGCCGATACAAAATGCTTCGCGGTATATTCATCTGATTAAAGCCGATTGGATTGACCAGTGGTGTGTTAATACTGACCAACTATTTGAAATATCAATAAAGCATTAGAATATCATTTATCGAGGATAACTGAGGTATGTTTTTTTTAATAATTGATTTATTTTATTGCATATGAAATATGAATGGGTAAAAGTAAAATGCCGACCAAGTCGTATGTCCGCAATTTTACACAAAAACGATATATCGACTTAACTAAAAATCATATGTATATAAGGTTTAACACCAGGAAGAATACTGCAAAATTATGTAATTATTGAGTGATTTGATTTTTAATTGTAAATACAAAACACCATAAAATATCACGTCTGCCCCGTATCCCCAACTCTACTTTCTCTCATTAAACTCATTTTATGTATATGTATGTAAATATGTGTAAATCAATTATTAATACAGGTTATATATTTTAAATACAGTCGACTTATAACTGAATTTTGCCCCACGTACCTTAATTGATTTCACGTCTGTCCCGTGCCTAAACTAAACAAGTATAAACAAATTTAAAAAACAACTTTATCGTGTTAAACAATACAACACTCTCTGTAAATCAGTGAACGGACATAACATTAACCTCTTAAACAATTGTGATTTTGAGTTCCAGATGTTGTATAAAGACCAAGATAGGTTATTTTCATTTCATTTAAAATGTGCATAAGAAACAGATTTAATCCAACAAAAAATATAAAAGGAACAGGTAAATGAGTTATTAATAGTGACTTATCATAAGGCTTTTCATAATATAGATTTTCCACATCTATTCGATCAATACTATATACTAGAAAAATGTTCTTTTATTAATTTAGCATACTTTTTATGTCTTGAACTCAATGACTGAGAATGGTCGACTTTTCAACTTTTACCCAAATACAGAAATATGGGTTTGAGTTATAATAGATTTACTTGATTAAAATTTAACGTGAATAAAACTTATTAATGACTTAATATATCTTATACATTAAAATATTCATAACAATGACTCTATTGGTATTAGGTCAATATTGGCCTGTTAGAAAGTTATTTTCACGCGACAATAACTGCACAAGATACGTAAGGTGCATTGAACTTCTCTCCATACTCGACGCAAGGAGGAAGCGCATCAGGGCGCGTATGCACAGACGTATATACGCATATATCGCGCATGCATAAATATAGTGCACGTGTAGAGCCGAAAGGAGAAAAGTTCCCTTCAGGCCCAGACGAATAATCAATCGAATTGTCGGGTACCCGGGAAATTTATATTTTCACAAATCGAGCATCTGCAGACGCTCGCATGTTCGCGCGCACCTTTCCTCGAGTTCTCTCTTTTCTCCCCTCTCTTCCCTGAAATACATATATCTATTATATATATATATATATATATATATATATATATATATATATATATATATATATATATATATATATATATATATATATGTATATGTATATATATATTCGCCGCATCGGTGCGGGAATAAAAATCTGAAGTGGAGGAGAATTGGATTCTCAGAATATATGTATCTGGATATGAGATAAGGCATTGAACCGTGGCCAATAATGCATCTCTTTCTTCTGATCAACGGCGCATAAAAATATCCTTTTTCCTCCGCGCGCGATGCGCGACGACAAAGAGCACGATTTCGGGCTCTTTTCTCTCCTTGAAAGAAGAAGGGGACGGAGAGGAAAGGGGTCGAGGAAGCGATGAGATATACGAATAGAGAGATAGAGAGACAGATAGAGAGAAAGAGAGAGAGATAGAGAGAGAGTGAGAGACGATAGTGAGACTAATGGACAAAGATTCGTCTAAGAGAGAAAGAGAGAGAAAGAGAGTGAAGAAGAAGGGAAATATGACTCGGAGAATTTTAAAGAATCCTATAAAACTTCGTGGTCGACCTGCTACTAAAATCTTTCTGCGTTGAGAAAAATTCACGAGAAGATTGTATATATTGAGAGAAGGTGAAGGTTATCGGCGAGATGAGAGCCGCGGCGTTTGATGATGCGCTGCCTAGATGAGTAACTGCGGCGGATTCTTTGGGATTCAAATGTCGTTATAAAGTTTGATGCTAATGTATACCGATTCGATAGATTATTAGTAATACCATGAGAGAGCACAAAAGAGATATAATAATCTTTTTGAAATAATGATAGTGGATAATAATTTTGAAAGTTAAATCTGTCAAAAGATTTTCTGAGGTTTTGTCTGAAATTCGAGTGACAATATTTTTTGTGTCCATGGTGCATTATTCTGACGATTGTATGGTTACATGTGAACAAATCTTTAAAACTTCTAATTTCTGATCGTCAGAAAAATTTTTTTCTTTATCGTATTTCGTCGAAACTTGTTCTTTTATGTACAAAAATTCTTAGAAAAGTAAAAGGGAATATTGAGTCGCGTTTTTTTACAAAAATTTTTGAATATATAAGACATAAATAGTGAAATACCTAATAATAAAACCTGATGCAATAAAAACAATTTATGCTTCAATTTTGATTCATATGGACCTATAAACCTTACATGCTGTTTTAATAATTTATCGTTGCAAGTTCTTATTTGTCTGTAAAGACTGCGTTAGTGCATGTTTACAAAAGGCTTACGCACTTGTGTAGTAACAGTACCTATCTATTAATCCAGACGTTCGCGCGCGCTGTAAGCTGCACAGGTGCGGTTCATTTGTTGTGGATTTGACAGCAGAAAACGATTATTTCTTCTCCAACCGGACAAACAAGATGTCGACTTCGTCGTAAACCTATCCCAAACCTATTAAGATCTTGGGTTAGCGTTAAATACTATTTTTATTGTACTATTAAAATTTAATAACCTTTCTTTTAGTATACATGCTGCGCTCTGTAAGCTTCACGAAGAATTGATTGTATTTAAATCGATTATTTAACAAGTCCATCGCTCTTTGTCAACGATCGAAGATATAACATCATTGCTAAGAAGTACATCTACCTTTATTTCAAATTACTATTCATTAGAAACACATCCTCATTTTACTGTAAAAAATTCTCCTTCCGCCAATAAATAAAAGTTAAAAAAAAATTATTAAATACAAATAATGTCAAATTGATGCATTTACATTGAACAAGATTCCAGGAATGTAATTTCTGGCTGATTACGCGTATTCACGTACCACTGAATTCGCGTCATCATGCGCGAATAAACGACGTAAACACGCTACACGCAATTATTACATAAGTAATTAAAACTCCGTCAAATTGAAATTCGCCAAGCTGCGTGACCTGCAGCCTTCGTGGAAAAAAAAAAGCATTACAACTGTATTTACAAAATCAAAGAAATCCCGTGACAGCCGCCATTGCGCGAGTCCACCAAGAGTAAACAGCAGGTGCGGATTCGCGCTCGGCGTAGCCCGAAATCTTCCGACAAACATGCGAAATTCCTGCGCGCGCTAATGCCTAAAACCAACAACAGCGCCGGCAGGCGTCACGGAATAAAAGCGTCGCGAATACACAAACGCTGTGAAGTTTTTTCTGCAGCGATTGTTGTGTGTTCACGCACGCGAGAATGTTGTCGACAGGTTCTCCAGTTGTAATAAAAAAAGAAAGGACAGGGAATAGTGGGGTAAAAGAAATGAGGGACGAATCGATGGGTCCTAAGAGTGTCAGAATGAAGACTTGGTATCTTACGCGTTGCTCCTGGAAATTGCTTATGCGTTTATACGATTAGAAAAGACGGTATCTTGCGCATTGCAATTAAAAACATCGCGTATTCTTTTTTAACATTTTTAAGACTGATTTTAAGGTCATAAAATTATTATAAAACAGTTTAAATTATACCCTTTTATTCGGTTTTTAATACTTATTGATATAAGATCGTTATCTTTTTACGGCGTTATTATATATAAATAGCGCTCTGAAATGAGCAGCATTCTATATATTGGCTGATTCCATCACAACCGAGCAGAATCAACCAATTGGATGAATGTTGTTCACTTTAAAGCGTTATTCAAATAACGCTGCAAGCTTAGAGAATTCCACGCTAGTAAAGTTTACTGGATCTATATACATAATTTGTGTTTCTTATACAATTAAAATGTGCGTAGTTCAAAAATTTAGTGTGCATAGGCTTTTGAAGAACAGTGCCGAAAGAAATGTGTGTATTCTTTTAAAGCTTATCCGACCAAAAGTTACAATTTATTTTGTACTATTTCAAACTATCATACAAGATAACAAGATGAAAATGAAACATATTTTAAAGTAAAAGATTGTTGAACAATTGACTTCTTATGACTAATTAATAAAAAAACTAGTATTTATGTATGGTATTAACTAAGATAGAAACTATTCTAAGGATACTTTCAAGAATATTTCCTGAATTATTCAGCAAGATTCATCAAAAGGAGATGCGAACCCATCTGTTTGAAGCTAAGAATGCATTACGAAGAAATCGGGTTTAATGTTTCAATCTTGAATGCAATCAAATGTAAATTATAAATTTCAAACTACTGTAAGCTCTTCAATATTTAGAATTCTGATACTGTTACACATATTCACTCTTTATAACTACAGTTTTCATTACAATAGACATATTTTAAAAAAACATAAGAATTAAATTGAACGCTAAAAACAGTTTTAAATCTCAATTCAATCAATCCTAATCAATATGGGAAACATTAGGATTATATTTATATAACTGTACATGTAAATCCATTATCAATGTTTGTATATACATAAATATTTTAGACGAATTTTGTTTATTCACTCGAATTTCATATTTGGTTGAGAGTGGCGTGACGCATATATATGTCACCGAATTGACGCAAACTTCGTTGCATTTTGCCTTACTGTAATCTTATAAATTAATGAAACTTTTTATGCAACCGGTTATTGTATTATTTAAGATTTTAAAAACAGGTACAAACAATGACTTTTTAAACAATGTTTGAAATTTTAATTAATTTTGCTAATTGTAGATAATTGAAAACATCGGTTCATACATTAGCCGCCCTTAACCTGTTAAATTATTACGAAAGTCAAACAAACCACTTAGAAAATTGCTATATATCAAAACTAGATTGAATGAGGGTCTGAAACAATTAAAATGTTCTTAAAAATACATATAGATCAATAATACACACATAATACAACAATTTCTTCTTAAAAAGCTATAAAATCACATTGATGCATGAAAGTTATCATTTCCTCGAGTCACTGCATGATTCAATCATTTTCTTGCCAGAACGATCGAGCAGTAAAATTCATTTTCTCTCACAACCCTTCAAAATGAGAAAAAGAACGGTCGCGACTCGCCCTCGCAGCGAAGACAAAGCGAAGCTGCTGCCGCGTCGCGAGAATTTTCGTCTTCGCAAGAGAGAGAGAAAGAGAGGAGCAGTGCGAGTGCACGTTCTATAAATATCGGCGGTCATTACTCGGAGAAGAGCAGAGCAGAGCTGAGCTGAGAGACCGCGCGCGTACGCCACTGGCACCTGTCGTGTGGCTCACCCCCCTCTCCTATCTCTTTCTCTCTCTTTCTTCCTCTCTCTCTCGCAGGTAGGAAAGATACGGGCCGCTGATCTCGCCATAAACGAGAGAGACGGAGAGGATTTACGAGCCGCTTATAAGTAGCCGGAGCAAGAGAAAGAGAGAGAGAGAGAGAGAAAAAGCGGGACCACTACAGCAGCCACCTCCCTGCAGTCTTGCGTGTATGTATATATATATACGCGTTCTCGTGGTACACCGCGCGAGTCGCGAGAGGAGAGAGAGAAGCTGGTCGCGCGCGCGCGGGAACCGGTCCAGGAATCCGGGGCCACGCTTACGAACCAGTGGCTGTCAACCTGTTCCTGCGCGATTTCCTTGCACCGTGTGCCTACTGGATCCTACACGCTCTACGCACAGCTTGTATAATAAGCCGTGTTTATAAAGAGACAGCCGACGTGCGTTGCGCGCTCGCTTTGTCATGCTGCGAAAGTTATATGCATTTGAGATTTTGTGTAGGATGATTGGTCAGCGGGATTTTGGAGTGTTGTGGACGCTGTTGAGTCGTGGAGAATTGAGCAATAATGGAAATGTTGAGATGAACGGTTGTACACGATGGTGTGGATTTTTGGAAGGAGACTTTATAGGATAGATTCTGGAGGGTTTGTACGAAAGTGTACCAACGTATTGCTGTGTAATTTTGAGAGGTGTGGTCACGTGATTTTTTGGAGCACTGTACGTTGGCGCCGCGAGAACACGGATTATTGGAAGATTCCCGTGCGTAAGGGGGACATTAAATTGCATGTTTGCAGAAACTCGTCGTGGGGCAGTTTCTGAAACAGAATAAAATTATATTTATTTATAAGGTACCCAAGAAATACGAAGCATTTAGTGAGCAGATTTTTTTTGGTAATTTCTTAAATGTATAATAGAAACTCCTATGTTAACAAGAAAATCTATGTGTATTAGTTTCAGACGAATCTCCATGTCGATGTTTATAAGGATTTTGGACAGATGTCATATCTATATGGATCCTTATCTATACTATCCTTACCCAGGTCTGGATCCAAGGGTAAGAGGAGGACAGAGGCGCCGCGGGCGGTTATCTCCCACGGACCATCATTCCCAAACATATATAATCTAATTTTTCAAGCAATTCAAACGCAATAAGTGGATGTGAACGATGTAATAGATAGTAATGCGAAAACTTTATTATAATATATTAATTATTATTTGTTAATTTTTAATATTAACACCTGTTAAAAAACTTTAAGAATAAGTAGTAAGAGTAAATTGTAATAATAAGTAGTAACTGCATTGGGTAGATCAGACTATTCGTACACACCCTCCCCCAAGGCTTCTGGATCCGGACCAGTAGGTTTCCATATTAAATACATATACATTTCCGTGAGAATTTCTGTAGGTAATTAATATCTTTATTTTCAACAGAGAATCTAAATGGCTCGAAAATTAAGTTATTCCACAATATTGGGTCAAAGCGGGTCACTCATTTTTAGAAAGGCTCAAAATGCTATTTTTATTTCCGAAAAAGCTTTGTAACAAGATTTTCCAAAAGACGAAAGACTTATTTACAATAAATCAATAAATAATGGCAAGAAAGAAACATATATCGTGAATTTACTCATGATATTGTCAAAAACCAATTTAGATTCGGTGAAATGAATTTAGTATTTTTACAAGATAATTATGACTAGCATCTATAAGTATAATCGATTAGACTACATAAAAATATAAAATCAATTTTTCAATTATAAGTCTCTTATTATAATCCGAAAATTTTAAAATTTTTTCAGTTTTAACTAAGACATTTATAATTAAAAAATATAACTAATATTAATTTCGTTCGTCAAAATAGAATTTAACATAGCTTTGTCATGACTTTGATATTGAACACATATCGCAAACATACAGGCTTTTGTCCACGTCACATTAGTTTATCAACCCGCATTGATAAACTCAATTCTCTATAAATGGCATATCATCTATCTCAAAGATTAATCTTGAAGATAATTCAATTCATGCAGTTTCAATCGAATATTAATTTATTGATTATTTATATATATTTATATATCTTTGTCTATATATCACATAAAGCCAGAAAATAAAGCTGAATTGGGAAGAAACAGAGATATTTTGGAGCGAGGTAAATCGATCACTTCAATTGCGTTTAAGAGAGTAGGTATTATTGATAGCTTAAACTTAGTTAGTAAGCAAGTAAGCAATGAAACATTCATTTTCCGCTGAAAAGTGATTTAAGCTAAAAATGAAGTGGAATTTTTCTCCCGCATTTTTATCACATTAGTTTGATATCGACGTCAAATTACCCCTCCAGGGACTCATTGGTAATTCGTGACACTCCAGAGATCACTCTTTTCCCATTAAAAAAATTGTACACTTTACACTTACCGCGATGGCTCTAATCCACTCTTAAACACGAAGAAGTTATCATAGTAAACTTCAGAAAATGTTCCCATCTCCCGTACATCTCACAACGCGTTGAGATTGAGCGCAATTCGACTCGTCCACATAGAAGCCGAAAGAAAGCAGCAAAAGAATATTGAAATACCACCGCATCATCGGATCTCTCATCGGCAATACAGGGTGATTTCCAGTAAAGAAATAAACCCAAAGAACGAGATCCGCGAGCGCGCGCACAGCAGGAGAGAGAGAGAGGCTCTATAACGCTATAGCCGCGGCGAGAAAGGAGAGGAGCTGCGGCTGCAGGCTGCCGAGCCTGTCTATCGCATGTATATACATGCACGCGTACGGACGTAAAGTGCGTAATACAAGCCGAGCAGGTTACCACCGCGGCCGGCGTCTATCCTATCCGCGCGCCGGCCTCGGCTGCACAAGTGCAACGTTCGTTCGCTCGCTCCACTTCTAACCAGCGCGCACGGCTACATTCACAGTGAGATATCGGAGATCTGATCTGACTGCGGAGCCAACCCGTGCCAAACTAAAATGCAACCAAACCTCACTTTTTACCAGGAGCGAAAGCTGGCTGGATAGTGTTTTTTTAGATTATCATTGATACGTACATTGCTCCAATGTTCATTTGTTTATAATTGAATAATACATTTTTTATTGAAAAATGAATTAAAAATTGAATTGGTTCTTTATTTTTGAAAGGAGGATGCCCGTAGGTCGCTAGAGTGCAGGGATCTTTTTGAAATATAAGATCTATAAATATTCTCCATTTAACTCAATGTATTTTAGGCCTAACCATACTTGGATTTTTCTACTTATTTTCGTAATTTTCTATTTTTCTCAACCTGCACTGCACGTGAGATACTTAATTTTTTTTAATTCATATTTCGATGAGCTTGAAACAGTGGTAGAGGTTTTGTATGTTCTACGTTAAAAGATTAAATACTATAAATACGTGGGCTTGATTTTATGTCAGACACTACTTATAACAATTATATGCGCTTGATTAAAGACATTTGATTACGTTTTATAAAAAGGTAAGCTTATGTGCGCACTGGATAATTGGTTTAATTTAAATACTGCACTGTATTGGTAATAAAGAAAATGAGAAAATCAAGTATTATTATATAAAATATTGTTATTTCTCTTACTACAAGTATTGCTGCTACTAAATTGCTCGACTTGCTAAGAGCACAGTGGTGCAAAACAGGACATGTAAAATAGACGTGGTAGCAAAAAAAGTAGTCGAGTGATCACTTAAGGTGATGCTAAAGCCACCTGCCACTAACAAATACGTGGAACCACTTTTCTCATTTAATTTTCAATTTTTAGCAAATATCTTTATGAAACGTTATTGTCCTAATCAAAAACAACAACTTTTCAGAGAGATATTTTCTGAAGATTGAAAATTGAATGAAATACGTGTTTCCCCGCATTTGACTGTCACAGGGGCTTTAGCATCACCTTAAGATAAGCAGTGCTGGTCGCGACAACAACTTGGATGGGTGACCGCTCAACAACCCCCTCCCGGCAATAATGATTCCCCAGATGGGTAACTAAAATGTACGTGTTTTTCGTGGAAGATAAAGGATACCTAAGTTTGAATTTCCGGTTGGTTTATTTTTGACGTGTAACCTGGACAAATGCAGCATCCACACAGAAGTGGTAGGTGCTTTCCCATTAACAGGTGAAAGATTCCTGTTCGATTAATCCTCAAAGAATCTAGGATAGTAAAAATAAAAAGAAATAATTAAAATTATGTTTACGTACGGTTGAGTCTCGTTATCTTAGCTGTGGTTACTTTTATCCCTAGTGCCTCACTGTGAATGCACCCTAAGACCGCGAGAGAAGAAAACAGGGTGGGAGAGATCCAAAGTAAAGTACGAGAGCGCGCGCGCGTGCGGAGCGTCGGATGTGTTGATACGTGTGGTTATACGCGAAGCTGATGCCGATGCTGCTGCTGCTACTGCTACTGCTGCAGGTGGATTGAATTGGATCGGATGGCTGGATTTATTTATGATGGGCTTTGTGCAAAGTCCATTTTCTTTTGGTATATAGCTTTCGAGGAATGAGGGATGAGGTGCATGTGTACCATCACAAACCCAGTTCCTAATCAGGTATAACTAGGAATAATATAAGGCTAACATTTTTTTCCTATGAATTATTGAATACTTTTTAATATCAAAATAAATCAACGAAACCCCAAGTTCTATTACCCCATTTGTTTTATACTAAACACGGACATTCGTTATTACAAGTAAGTTAGTATCTTTATAACTTGCCGTTGTGGCGCTACCGCGTCCCTTGATAATATATACCGTAAATATTTAACAATCAGTTTTTAAAGACAATATTATGTAATGTAGTTATTTATTTAGTATTTGATTTAGGAATAGAGGACTTATTAGAATTTGGGTTCATCATGTGGGAATCCCTCAATTTATTAGATAAAATGTATGCCTTTGTACAAGTTTTATCATTTGCCTCATTTTACTAAAACTAACTAGAAGAGTGACTCACCTCCGGAAAAACAGAATTGTCAAAGCATTGGGAGGTTTTTCTGGTGCATAAAGATAAAACTCAACGTGTGTAATTTGATACCAACGGCTGTACTTTTGAGATATAAGCTGTTTCATGTTTCAAATATGCGTTATTTTAATGAAAAACGTCCCTCTACTTTTAATTATAACACTGTAAGTTTTCAACCTAAATATATGAATAATCAAAAACAAATGACAAAGAAAACTATTTTACTGTCAAATATGTTTCGTTTGAAAACGTTAATTTGTTTAAGAATGATTGGTTGTCAAATATATAGATACAAAAGGTACACCAAAAGTTCACAGAGTTTAAGCTACGAATAGATATACTGAAATTTTAATGAAAATATTTGAAACAGTTTTTTTTTAAAATGCATTGTTTTTAAAATGCATTGATCTTTTTAAAAGTTTTCGATACTTTATGTTATTCCCTGATAAAATATTGATTATTTTATTTGTAGTAACTCAAGATAAGATACGAATTATTGCGCAAGTAATCTTATGAAAAATGGTGACCTTTTTCTGTTATACCAACCAAAGTTCATAAAAAAGTCAGAAAATTCTATATACACAGCTTGTATAATAAGCCATGCAGTAGAAAGATAACCGTGCATTACCCTTATATTCGTTATATTCGTACACTTGCTTTGTCATGTTGCGTATAAGTTATATACATTTGAGACTTTACGTATGATGTTTGGCCAATGAGATTTTTGAGTATTATGGATGGTGTAAAGTCATACAGAACGGAATAGTATTAAAACCGTTGTGACGAACAGTTTATGTTCGTGTCGATTTTTGAAGGAGACTTTACAGCGTGGATTTTTGAGGGTTGGTACGATAGTATACCAAAATGTTGCTCTGAAATTTTGAGAGCTATGTTTGCTGCTTTTTTGGAGCACTGCACGTTGGCGCCGCAAGAACATGGATTTTTGAATATTTCCGTATATATTAAGAGAGACTGGGGTATATACAGGGTATAGCAAAAGTACCGGAACGGCAAGATAACTCGGCGGGGGAGCATTTTAGAGAAAAATGTTAAATATAAAAGTTTCAGGATTTTTCCCTGGCTATGCGATGATGACCTTGACCTTGACCTAGACCTTGACCTTGAAATATGCTATTGCTAATTTCTCGTAGTTTGACCTTGCGGGGGACCCCAAGGTCAACGTGGAGGGGTCACTTAAGGTCAGATCTGAACGTAAAATTTTCCGCTCTTCTCATTTCTGGCGTCAAAAGCATGGGGTCCAATTTGAAAAATCGAATTTGACCTTCAAATAACCTTGAAGTTCAAGCTCTAGGTCAAGGTCAAGGTCATCATCGTTATAGCCAGGGAAGAATCCTGAAACTTTTATATTTAATGATTGGAATGTTTGTATGATGCTATCTTTGATAAAATTTAACATTTTTCTCTAAAATGCTCCCCCGACGAGTTATCTTGCCGTTCCGGTACTTCTGCTATACCCTGTATAACGGAGACACTAAATCGCATGTTTGCTAAAGATCGTCATGAAGTACCGTTTAGAATAAAAGAGAATTTCATTTATTTACGTGCAAATTCATTTGTTAATTCTATTCTAATAATTAACAATCTCCAAAATAAAATTTTTAGTTATAATATAAAAAAATAGGTTCAAAACATTTTCAAATTTTAGCGCACTCTCCTCCTTAAAGTGGTTTTTTTGAATGTATTTTGCTTTCTCAAAGAGAAGCATTGTTTTAATAAAAAAAAATCTATTTTTTGAGGCAAACCGGACTTCAGGAGTTCAATTAAAAATTTGACCTCTATTAGAACAACTATCTCGCACACAATTTAATAAAAATTTTATCCGTAAACTTTTGATTCTCGACGAGAAGCCCACCCGAAGAGATAGACAAACTGGTAAACTCGCTGATTCCGAGAGCACATAGTCAACAGCATCGCCGATCTCGACTCATTCTCATCTCAAGACCGCGAGCGAGACGCCGGCGCGCGCGTGGCAGTCCATTAAATACGATCGCGCTCCTTTCCATCTACATACATAATCGTCAAGTCTCGCCCTCGCGCCATTATATACCCCACATTTCAATCCGCTTGTAAGCTCTCTTACCGAGCCGCGCGGCATAATCGAGTGGAGCTCGCGTTTCGATCACAGTGCCTGCAAATCGCTCGCGACGAGAGATCGAAGAGAGAGAGAGGGAGAACGGATCGCTCGATTTGTATGTAGACGAACGAACGAGAGCGCAATTAGTGGCTTAGCGCCAATTTCGCGGCGTCTCGCCGAGCCACTCGATTATTCGAGAGCTCCTCTCTCGGTATTATACCTCTTTGCCTCTACCTCTCTCTCTCTCTCTCTCTCTCTCTCTCTCTCTCTCTCTTTTTCTCCCCGGTGCGCGATTTCGAATGCGCGAGAGCGTTGGACTCTTCTTTGCTCTCGCACTCACTTGAATATCTTGAGAAATCGTCTGGGGCCGCTGTATGTATAAGTTTCTTGCGCTGTTTGCGGGAAAGAGAACTCATTCGCCGGTGTTTATAATTATACGCGCTGGGCGCGAGAACGTGAAAGTTTATAGCTACTGTTTCATCGAAGTGTTGGATTTTTCTCGCGCCAGTGCAAGTGTTATTTAAAAGGAAATAAGCAAGTTGGAATACGGTCGTGGCTTTTTCCGACCGCGGTTTTTAGTCGGCGATCGCGAGTGAAAAATTCCATGGGTATCAATTTGTGAATGGCGTTACTTTACAAAGCGCAGAGATATTGAATTCATTCTGAAAGGGATTTTAATTGAATTGATGGTTTACGATGTTCGAATGACTCAATGTAAAATTAATGCTCTTTGTGCATTTTATTTCTGTTGAAGGATAGCAGTGCCTTACCAGCTTGTCATTTTATGTACTTCTTTTCCACAATATTAAAAATTTTTTCGAAAAAAAACTAGCTGGAAGTCTGCAGTTGAATTTAAAGAAAATTTATTATAATCTAGTAGAAAAAACGGGTTACAAAATGTTAAATTATTAAAAATGTAGAATTTTCTATTTAATCACATCGGAGAATTTTAATATTTTAATAGTTTTATAATTAAATTATCGGTTTCTTAGATGTAAGGTGATGCTAAAGCCACCTGTAACCAAAAAATACGAGGAACCACTTTTCTCATTTAATTTTCAATTTTTAGCAAATATCCCCTTATGAACCGTTATTGTCATAATCAAAAACAACAACTTTTTCGAGAGATATTTGCTAAAAATTGGAAATTGAATGAAATAAGTGGTTACCAGTATTTGACGGTGATAGGGGGTTTAGGATCACCTTAATGTTTTATTCTGAAATCACGGGAGATTTTTTTTTCTTTACCAAGTAATAAAATATTGACTTGAAAAGATCGATAATTTTAAAACTAATTTTAAACTATCATATCTCTCGTACCATTTTTCTCTAATATTAAATAATTAAGTTTCTTGAAAATTTATCTAAAAGTTCCTAGCGTGAATTTAAATAAAATAGCATCTATCTAAATGATTCGTTTAATACTGGTAGAAAAAGACAATATTAAAAATATTATCATTTTTTTAAATTGTATTATAAAGCATTGGCCCAACAGAAGCTGGGAAACATGACAAAATTAATAGACGGAGAGCTGGCTACATAAAATGTAATGTCACTCTGGATAGTCATGATTGATATCTAAAACGGTTTGATTAGTGCTGAAAAAGAGATAGAACGCTCGTCAGAATGCACTCCGAAAGGCGGGGGGCGGGAGTAAGCGGACACCGGAAAATTTTTAAGGAAGTAAAAGTCATTGTGCGTAGTCGTGAAAATGTGTATAAATACAGAAAATACTATTGGAAATCAGGGGAAAATATTGTCAGAAGGGTAGATGGAAGATAAGATTTCGTAAGAAGTCGCTGAAGTTTTGGGAAATTCGGAAAATTTAAGACATAAGGCGCAGTTCTGACAATTTTTTACTTATTGTTTACACATTAAAGAAGCTGTGTGCAAAATGTCAGAATGCTAGATGGAAGACACGTTTAAAATAAACCGATCAGAAGTATGTTATACATAATAAGCACTCAATAATAACTATTATATTTGATTAGCTTATTATACATATACACCTTACTCATCGCGCTCATTATAGACTTCACACAGGCTTGTAACTTCCAAATTAACTTCTGCTATTTTACATACAAAGTATTAAAGATCTCTACATAATTTTAGAATTGTACTCACCGACTTTTAATAATAATTATTATTAAAAGTCGGTGAGTGCAATTCTAAAATTATGCTTAGTTTTCGTAGAGATCTTTAATACTTTGTATGTAAAATAGCAGAAGTTAATTTGAAAGTTACAAGCCTGTGTGAGTAAGGTGTATATGTATACGTACACTGCAAACTGTCGTGCACGATTTACTTATAGGATTGTAACCCTAAACGTAAAGTGTAGATTCAAATTTTTATTCGATTACTAAAGCTTTCCTTTATTTTTATTTGTACAATTTATTTATTAATATTAATTAACATAGCATTTCATTGTACACATTACGCGAGTGAATGAAATTGATAAGTTTTATGTTATTTTGCTTTCTCAAAGAGAAAGCTTTATAACGAAGTAATTTTTTTTATAAAAAATTTTCAAGGATTTTAATGTTTAGAATGTTTTTGAGTCAGAAATGATTTCTCTTAAAATTATGAATAAAAACTCAATTAAACAAAGGACAGAGATAGTCAGCGTCCTCTTATAGACTGAGAGCTGGCTACATAAAATGCAATTTTACTCTGGGTAGTCGTGATTCCTATCTAGAAAGGTTTGATTAATGCTGTCAAAGAGATAGAACGCTCGTCAGAAGGCAATCTGGAAGACGGGGACGGGAGTGGGTGAAAAACCGGAAAACTTTTAAGGAAATAAATCTCATTGTGGGTAGTCGTGAAAATGTGTATAAATACAGAAAATAGTATAGGAAAACAGGGAAAAATATTGTGAGAAGGGTAGATGGAAGATAAGATTCCGTAAGAAGTCACTGAAGTTTCGGAAAATTTAAGATATAAGGCGCAGTTCTGAAGTTTCTTGGGCAACTTACAAAGTAATATTTTAATTCTGAAAAATACATTTTTTTTAACTTTTAGAGTTACTATGTTCACTTTACCCTGGTTTCCCCTAAAAATAGTTTTCCTATTACCTTTGCATTCTTTGGATTTTATTTAAAGCTACCGTTTCAGCTCTAATTAAATTATTTAACACAGTTAAGACAGTTAATAATAAAATTTCTTGAAAATTTAATTGAAGGTTCCTGATGCAAATCGACTGCCCTTACGAAGACTAGCACATTTCAAACTGCCACGAAGAGTAGCACATTTCAAACTGCCACGAAGAGTAGCACATTTCAAACTGCCACGAAGAGTAGCACATTTCAACACTTGCCACGAAGGTTGAAAAATATACCACTAGATAGTTAAATAATAGAACTAGAACTAAAAGGGTAGTTTTAAGTAAATTCTCTTAAAAATTTAACCAGATAATGTTCTTACAATTACAAAGGTAATAGGAAAACTATTTTTTTCCAAAATAGAACTTTTACAGGGATATGTAGGAGAAACCAGGGTAAAGTGAACATAGTAACTCTTTCATTTGAAAAAAATGTATTTTTCAGACTTAAAACATTACTTTGTAAGTTGCACAAGAAACCTCGGAACCGTGCCTTATGTCTTAAATTTTCTGAGTTTTCCGAATCTTCAGCGTCTTCGTACGGAATATTTTTTTTCTTCCATCTACTCTTCTCACAATATTTTTCCCTGTTTTCCTATAACTATTTTCTGTATTTATACACATTTTCACAACTACCCATAATGACTTTTATTTCCTTAAAAATTTTCCATTTTTTCAGCCCACTCCCGCCCCCAGTTTTTAAAGCACCTTCTGACGAGCGGTCTATCTCTTTGCCAGCACTGATCAAACCTTTTTAGATAAGAATCACGACTAACCAAAGTGACATTGCATTTTATGTAGCCAGCTCTTAGACTAGACTTAGACTTATAAAGTTTAAACTATGTCAATGCTAGTATTCATTTACGTACTTACCGATATATTTTTATTTCTCATTACTCTTGTATCTACCACAGGCAGATTTACACGGCAGGAGATATTAGAAACTCAAACACGTTTTACATTAATTTCACTTTATTTTGTCGAATCGCGAAAACTATAACATGCTTACATATCTATGTCTAAAACAATACTGAATCGCATTTTATTGAATAGCAGACCAAGCTGCCTCATAACGATATTCATTTGTACACCTTCACGATATATTAACATAAGTCGAAACTCGAAAAATATTCTAATTGATATTTGAATCTTCAAGATTCGTGAAATTTTTTAATATAAATATTTTTACAATTATTATTGAACGATGTTATTCATTTATTAGACAATGTATTATGTCTGTCCGTAACAACTCTTGTTCAATATTTTATTTTTATTATCTCAGTCTTCCGGTGTTCTTTAAAGTATTACAAACTTTAGATTACCGATACTACTATAATACAAATAACAAATTGAGATAGAATAACAAAAAATACGATGTAGATATTGCTCTTAAGGGGATGTCGGAGCCCCGCCCCCCTTTTTGCTGTCCAACCTATTTTGTAATTCCAATTGTTTGTAAAAACTACAAGTCCAACTGACTTTATCTTGTACAGATCAGTTCATTATAGAAAGCACTACAGCGGTCTGTTACGAATCTTACTGTAAAATAACATTATAAAAAGTTATTAGCAAAAGTTTGGTACGATTGAAATTTTGAGGTTAGGTTTCAATGCGTAAACACCCTATCGTATTTCCAATTAATTAGAAAAATAACTGATCAGATCAACTTTATCTTGCAAGCAAAAGTTTTATTATATAGAGCACTACGGAGCTCTGCTCTTGATTCTTTCGTGCATTCTATTTTTCAAAAGTAATCACTAAAAGAAAAAACACGATTTCATCTCCGATATCCCCTTAAACTACATTAGCATATTGTGTGGTATTATATTACCTTTCAAACTATGAGTTTTTCAATGTTTAAATTAATATTATTTCTTTATATATACTATACACCACATATCCACCCACAAAATTAGACACTCCGGAAATGCAAAGACATACGCGTCGCTTAAAAACGAGAAGCGCGGCGAAAGGTGTCGAGTCGCGGATTCCTGGCGGCCTAATAAACCCGAGCCGCGGGGAAACTCATTACCGCACTTTGGAGAGCAGCGCTCGCTCGCTCGCGCGCGGAATAAAAAATTTTTATACGTCCGCGCGGCCGCGTCCGTCCGTCCGTCCGTCCTGGTGCGATAGCTGCGTATACACCGCACCCTCTCTCGCCCACGCATTATACACACCCTCTCTCGGCCGGTGCTAGCGCCGGCCCATAATATTATTCTAGTGGCCATTACCGCGGCCTCGGCTGCTCCTGCATAAGACGCGTTGATCCGACGCTGGCATCATTTTGGAACGCCAGGAGAGAGAGGGAGAGGGCATTTTTTATTATGCAGTTTTCGTTTTCATACAGAGAGCCGCGCGCCGTCGAGCATCGCTCCCTCTTATAATATAGTGTAACGCGCTTTTTACGCTGAAGTCTCATTGTTGTTTAATGAAAATTCATAAATTATCGCCCTGTCGTAAAGATGCTGCGCGGCCGCGCGTCTTGGAATTAATTTGAGCCCGCGCGGTTGGCCGAGTTTACGGCCCGGGCGCTCTGCCTGCCGGGATGGGAGTCCGTTGTTGCGGTATGCGCCGCTACGCCGTTGGGGATGGCTTGATGGATATTAAAATTCGAAGCGAATCTTTCGGGTTGATGTTTTAGACGGGAAAATGCTTGTTTTTGAGTGTGGAAATTTATGCGCTGGGTAGGACGCCGTGAGAATGCAGAGCGGAGTGGACTTTTAAAGTGACTTGTGCTTATTTTAAAGAACAATGGGTCAGTGATAGACTGCAACGTGTATTTTCAACTTTTTTGGTATTGTCGACTTATTGTACTGTATTTTTGTGAAATCAGTTCGGATTGTCCGTTTTGTCGTAGTCTACTTTTCGTGTAATATCTAAGTAATATGTTTTATATTGATCAAAATATTAATATTAAAAATTATACGTTCGCGGGTGATGAACAAACAACCTTTCAATGTAGGCGGATGAGGCCTGGGTGGATTCTTATTATCCATCGTGTGTACTCTGGTGGGAGTCTTACGGGTTACACGCAGAGTTCCGCAAGTATTCAACCGCAAAATATTTTCGGATACTTTTCTGTTTTCTGTAAATATCAAGAGGAAACCACGAATTATCAGTTTATAAGCAGTGCACACGATGTATTAAGCCGAAATACATGATTTAAAAAAGTAGCCATCGGATACTTTCGTCGGATACTGAGTATCCGAAAACAGGAAAATAGGAAACTTCGGTTCACCTTCTCTGTTATTGTCCTGAATGAACGATAACTATAAGATAGAGAAGGTTGGGGCTTCTCTTCATCAAATCAATAGATCTGTGAATTATGAACCTTTCATATATCTGCAGATTCAGCGACAAAATCAACGGTCGATTAGAGGGTGGATCTTAAATCCCAAGGGAAGCTCAGTGGGCATAGCCTTCATGCTAGAATGGTGCGTCCTCGGAAGGATCAGCCTCAATACTTACGAATACGAATACAAAATCATTAAAAAAGGGAAAAATGAGCATTTTTTAGTAATAAAAATAATAAACAATTCTGGAGATATAAACAATCAAAAAAAAATTTTTTTTTATTACATAACCTGAATTTTTTTGAAAAATAAAAGACTTTACGATCTGGAAAACTGAATGTAGTAAAAATCTACCTATTTAGAAATTTTGAAAAGGATTTCTGCCGATTTATTCCAGTTATCGTTGAACATAATAAATCGATTTTTTTACAAAGTGATTCTTTCTCAGAAAAAGAAAAAGATGAAAACTATAAAATAAAAAGAAAATAAAAAACGTATTGAATATTTTACTATATATTAATAATACCCATTAAAATCTTTATTACATTTTCGTCAATCCTTTCCAAGTTATGAATTCTTGTTTAAAAAATTACTTTTTTGTACAACAAAAGTAGGTAATATGCTGAAAAATAGATATAATAAGCTTATCAAAAATTTCAGATCGGAAAAAATAGGTAATTGCAAGCTTTTTTAAATGCATTTGCACTGAATCTATAATAGTATTCCTAACAAATCAAACACTCCAAGCACTAAAATCAGAAAATAAAAAAATACTAATAAATAAATTTACATTCATCAATAAAATACCGCTGTAAATTCCTTAGCACTTAGCTTCCTCAAATTTAGTTAATCATTTCAAAATTAAATAATTTATTCTAAAACATAAATGTTTTTTTTTTGCTTATTGCTTTCATAAAGTGGTGGATATAGTTAAAACAGTAAGAATGGTGTAGGAAAAGATCAAAGGATGTGTAAGGCTTGGATGTGTAAGGGGGGGTTTGGCGAGATCTAAGACATTTTCTAAACAATTGTGTATTATGAAAACATACTTCCAAAATATTTTCAGCAAAACTGTTTTTTACTATGATTGTTTCTTAGCAGAATATATTTATATTCGTACCACACTTTTCCTCCTAAATTTAAGACTAAAACAAATGACGCAAAAAAAAATTCGTTCGCGGAAAGATCCAGATCTGAACCTCATCGCAACAAAAGCCGCAGAATACCGAGGCGCCACAGGAAATATATATACTTTTAACTGTTATTCCGTTTCTTTCTGCCGCAGCCCCCATAGCGCGAAGCGGCTTCATCTTCTCCCTCGTACTATATCGCGACCTCCGCCTTCTTTTTAATGCGATTCAAGCGCGCGGCGCCGCATAAAATCGCGCAGCGACGACAATTGCGCACCGAAATAAGAGGACTCTCTCTCTCTCTCTCTCTCTCTCTCTCTCTCTCTCTCTCTCCCTCTCCCCTTTCCATAAAACAGTCGGTCGGACGAGAGTAATATCGCGGCAAGCGGCTGCAACCGAGAAGAGAGCTGCTTGCTCTTCTTCTTGTGTATATATATATGTACAGAAGAACGTGTACAGGTGTATATGTATGTATATAGGAGGGAGAGCGCGTCTTCGTTAACGATTGCTCTCCGCTTCGTTAACGAGATCCTTAATGCGGCGGTATACGACGACGACGACGGCGGCGGCCGCCGCAGCGTGTCATCGTCGTCCGATCGCTTGCTTCTGCGGCGGCGGCGGCGGGCTGATGAAAGCCCGGAAAGAAAATGTTCTCGACGCGCCGGATGCTTTTGTTTGATCGCTGTGTATACGAGACGTTCTATGTTGGATTGTGTCTTTGATTTTTTTTTCTTTCTGTTTGTTTGTTCAAAACCTTTTTTTATGTCGTATATCGTAATTTGTATGCACGAAAATGATAGGAAATAAAATATAATAAATGACTCTTATTACAAAAGCATTATATTTTCTTCTTCTATTTTCTCTATGCATAGGTGATTTAAGAAAATGTTTCTTTTTTCATATATAATCACCGCGGTATTTTAAGTGTACGATTTGGTCTATAACTACGATTTGCCTTGTTTATATTATAATGAACTCCATTTTGAAGAACAAAAGTCCTTTGAAGTAAGTGCATTAAAACGTTTAACCCTTTTGTTCCAAAATTATTTTCCAAAAATCGGGCTTTGTTTATCAAAAACCTATTGTGAAAGAAAAATAATTACAAAAACGCCCTCTTTTTATTCAAGTAAGTTCTCTGAACATATGGGAGACTCCCGCAGGATGATCCCGGCCCGGTATGACCACCCATGGCTATTGAGCTTATACTCCCGGGTAAAAATGAGTCATATATAGTTATATATAACTGCATATACTAATTATATATAGGTTACACATAATTATACATGTTTGTATATAAATATATATACTTATATATAAATATATATGATTATATATTGTTATTTATAAGTTTTGTCTCTACATTATTCTGTATAATTGTATATAGTTATATATAATTATGTACAATTATATGTGATTATATATAACGATAAATAGTTATATAGAGATGAAACTTATATATAACCATATATAATCATATATATTTGGGTCATTCTAATACTTTTCGAAAAAATCTTGCGCACTCATGTCAGGGATTTTGCCGGCGATTTTTTATATGAAAGTACTCATCAATATAAGCTCTCAAAAAAAATTTTAGCACTTAAGGTCCCCTGTGTGATCTAGTAGTGTTCTAAATTTTCAAAAGTGGCCAAAAATCGCTATTTTCGAAAAATTAGTGGGAGTTTTCATTAATACCAAAAAATTAGACCCCCTTGTAAGTTCAATGGGTCATCCCTATAGAGCTAAATATAAACCTAAAATTTTGCGTTTTTACGTTATGTTTAGTCGCTTGTCATTTTACGAAATTGAAACGAATTCAGATCTTCCGCATTTTAAATTCTTCATCTTTAACATACCTTTAATTCCTTTATTTAAACGTTTAAATTGGTTTCTTATAGCTAAAGATACAGCCTCCTGAAAATAGGTACTTTTTTTTAATCGTTAAGTTGGTACCCCTGTAACTTTCTTCTCTCTGCCCCTTTTGAGCTCTAACTTTCAGAAAACATAGTTAAAACATCTTAAAAAAGAATGCTTTTGGTATAGTGTTGAGTATTGAACTTATAGTATAACTGTGAATTAATTTTCCAGCTTGCTTTTTTCCCCTAAAGTAAACGTCATACTATTGAAGTCTGACGTAATTTACGTAACGTATTATACATTACCGAAAAATATACAGTAAAAAGAAATATGACATTAAAACTTTTAATTTGAGTGGTCGGAGCATCATCAAGGACATTTAGATCAAAATTTACGATAGATTCAAAATTATGCAAAAATTTAGGTGGCAAAATGGGAGGCCGCAAGATTTCGGCCATTTAGGAGCGCAAGTCGTTGACATCTTGAGGACTCCCATTTTGCCACCTAAATTTGTTCACAATTTACATAGACTACATTAAATTTCCCAGTTAATTTATACCGCTGTGAGTTCAAGAGGGTGGTGCGCCATTATTTGCATTTTAATTTGCAAATAATACAGGATACATTAATCGGATTACCGTCCTATATCTAGATCTAGGCTAAATTAAAAATAAGGGGACAGTCAACAGTGAGCTCACAGAGTAATTATACCCCAAGTAAAGGTTAACTGTATAAGTATTTACAAACATATGCAAATTTCTTCAGCATTCAGCGCAGAATGCTCCATGCACGCGATCGGGCGCGAAGCGTTACACGGCTCCGTTGTTTCGACGCGTGTACTGCTGCCTTTTCTTTTACGTCGCGATAAAGCATGAATTTATGCGGCGATAAAAGGAGGTAAGAAGGATGCGCCGCAGATGAAGATTGCGTGAGCGCGCGCGCGCGCGCACGCGCGTGTCCTTCGAGGGCGTTTTAGCGCTCGTCGCGGCGCGCGCTGCCACGCAAGGAAGGAGAGAAATTAAGATGCGATTCCAATCAATCGGTAAATGGCCGTGTATAGTACCGTGGGTTTCAGTGTCGTAAAGAAGAAAAAAAGAACGAAGAAAAAATAGAGTGTATACGGCACCCTGTAAGCGCTTGATGTATGGTCGATTTCACTCCGGGCTTTTATCTTCTTGTTGCGTTGTCTTATCGGAGCTTTACGTGCCCGTCGTGTAATCTCGAGTGGTTTGTTTACTATATTGCAGTTCCATTAATTATTTGAGTTAACAATTTGGAGATAATTCGTTTGCATCAGTCGCAAATATTACACGACTGTGTGGAAAAAGTTCAGATCGTTCGTACGAATCGTTCCTTGTCAAGAATGAGAAAGGATCATTATCGTTACTTTTAAAGACATATAAATAATTATTTACATTGAATGCAGGTGAGTCTTATTACTCCAACGGTTGAGTTATGTTTTAATATGTTATATTGAATTATGATAGTTTTATATACTATAACTATACTTTCACTAGATTCTTTGAAGTTCGAAGACTAGAAGAATTTAATCTAAGCAATATAATATACGATAAAATATTAATTTAAAACCTATAAATGTTCATTACACTAACATAAATATTCATGATAAAAACGATCATCACTAACAGAATAACATTGATAGTTTCTGTAATTGCTTACTTTATTGCTCATCATTATGTACTTGAGGGTGAAAAAAATTCATTAAAATAAACCTTGAGCAAAACTTTATATTACATAACCACATCAAATTTGTATATGCTGTCATAAATCATAAAACTATTAATAATAATCTACATCATTGAACAGGATATCGAATATTTTGACTTGTGATTATATTTTCAGATTGAATATGTGTGTTGAATAATTTGTAAAACAAAGAAAAGCATGCTTAAATTCTATTTATTTGATTAATGTTGTTTACGACTGTTTTAATAATATATATTAATTCTCAATTGCCCAACGTATTTGACCGACACCATTAGTCCACGAAGGTCTAAAGGGAACACACATAATAAGGTAAAAATAGGTCAAATGCAATGAAAATTTTATCGGTTGATATCTTATTTCAAGCTCTTGGAAACTGTACTAGTTAGAATATTGAAAATGGTTTGATATCGTAGCTTCCTATTCATATGTCTCTGACACGAGCGTTAAAACATTAAGTTCAACTAAAATTTGCGTGCAATACAATTTCAACTCGAGCTTGCGTATGATACGATTTAAAGGCATGCCAACATGCTTACGTTTTTATTTAAGCAACTATTTTCTTAACATTTTTTAGAAAAAGAAAATCGGCTCCCTTTATTTAAATAATAGGTGTAACGACAACATTTACAGGCAATTTTATTAATATTATCAATAAGTTCTTTTATTTTAAGTTTAAAACATGTAGAAACCGACGAAAAAAAACTATTTATACTCAAGAATATTATTCGTTATATTAACAGAATGTATTAGAAATTTCGTTGCTTACAATTTGCATGTAAAGGAACAAACTGATAGATATTTTTTTTCTAAAGAATATTTATAAAACAATTTTTTTAATAAAAAAACAAAAAAAAATAAGTATGCTGGAGTGAGTACGAATTACATGGCACGCATACCTTGAACTAGAATCGAATTACACGAAATCTTGCGTTGGAATTGTGTTGTACGCAAATTTGAGTTTAAATCGTAATTTACCTCATAATACATTCTACATTTATTCAATTCAAATTTGTCATTGTGTTAAAAAAGTCATCCAAAAGTTGTATAATAGTTGTTTCTTTTATAGGCGCCAACGCAAGGACTACCTAATTATCCACAGAGTGATCATCTTTTCTTTGAATACCAAGAGCACAATTCACCCCGAGAAAGCCAAAGTGCCAGTGCACTGTAATGCAGCATTTTTTGTATACATATATGAATCAGTCCTTTGCATGCGCGAACGTCTTAATCTACTATGCAAACACACAGTGCACAATGTCGCGCGCAGGGGGCGCGGCTTTGTGCGGCATTATAAAAGGCATTCGAAAAGTTTGCCGGTCCCGCGCTGGCGCCCGTAATACCCGCGGCTCGCCCGCGCTTATAGAGGGAGAGCATAAAGGAGAGGCAGAGCAACTTCTGAGAGCTTTTGAAGAATACAGCTGGCGAAGTATTGATATACGTTTAAATCACTATTATAGTATAATTATTGAAATGCTTGCACGAAAGAAGAAAATGTTTACCGACACGGTAAAGTGAAGCATGATTAAAATAATTTTAATGTAATATATATTTTATCGTTTGTAGACAATTTTGGGGAAACCAAATTACTATGAATAAGCTTGATTACGTTTGCCATATGTAAATGTGATCGATTATACTGTACATTATTAATACTTCAGAATAATATATTTTAATTTTATTATAAACGATGACTTTGAGGAATATTAATTAAAATTGTTCATATCTTTTATAATTCGAGTTAATTTTTTTGCATTTAGATAGATTTTAAACGCTGAAATAAAAAAGGAGATAGTCAGGGGGGGAGGGGGGAAATTACTAAAATCACTAATTGCAGGATGATTTCACCGAACAATTTCATTTTGATGTACCTATGTATTTAGTATTTTATGCGCATTGCAAATTGACCAGACCTTGCATTACAATAAATATAATTAAAAGTAATTGTTCACTATATTATTAAAAATATATAAAATTACGGAAAAGAGTAGAAATAATAATTTGTAATTAAAACTGTCCTGAATTGGGTTTGTAGTTATATGTAACCCTCGCTTAACAAAGGAATAAATCAAAGATGGTAGAATACTCAATAAAGGCTTCGTACGACGAGAAGGCCTATAGGAGGACGGAAAACTTCCAGGTCTTGAAAAGTATCTAATCTGAAGATATTTAGTTATACGAAAACTATATATCACTCTACTTGGACCTGATGAAGAGTGCACAAGATACTCAAAACATTGTAATAGTATATTGTGTACCAAAGGTGTAAAGTGGGCACAAAGCCCACTAGCCCTTGGTGCACACCATATTTTATGTGACACATGTATGGATTTTTGCGGAAAAGTCTCGAAAATACAAATAAGTAAATAAATCAACAGCGGGCAATAAAGTCGCCTTTTTTCCCGCTGTTTTTTTTTGCCTGCCGGTCAGAAAACAAGCACTTTAAGCTCGCTTTTCAGGTCCAAGAAACCGCGAAAATCGTGCACGTGTTATATAATAGTATATTATGTAACAAGGGCAAAAAGTCGAATATTTTTCCGGCGGGTGAGTTTACTGGCAGTACCACCCGAGGGAAAAATCGACTTTTTTTTCGAGTTACATATAGTACTTTATGCCCATCTCAACTGTGGCCACTTTTTGACTTGGAAAGCGGGACTCATGGACTGTTACAAAAACAATCGAAAATCAGGGTTATTGGTAGAACTTGATGAAATAAAGGAATTTGGACTAGTTTCTAGTGAAGTCACTTTTTTTCAGCTAATCATTTTTGCGAGCAAAAAGTGTAATCTTGATCTCGCTTTTCAGGGAAAAAAGTGGCCATTTTCATTCAGATGGGCATAAACATATTTATATAATATTTACCAATCTCGTCTACAATTTACTGTTAAAAGCAATCATTTAAATTTATTAAAAAGTAGACGTTAAAGTCATTTTCAATAAACGTATTTTTGTATAAACATCTTATAACTATTCAAATATTTAAAATTAGTCGTGAAGTAAATTTGAAGAATTAGTCAATTTTCTATGCGCGTACGACATTTAGACCAAATTTGAGGAGTTTGATGAAATCACCACACGAATAGTGATTTTGGCCCTCTTAAAACCATAAACGCTATATATGTAAATCAGCAATCAAATAGTATGCAAATTTTAAAATTTTAACCAAAATCATAAAAATTATGAGCAATTTTAAATATTCGAGATAATTACTGTAACAAGACCTCCTTAAGATACTTATCATCGTTTAATATTTCTTTTCTACAAAGAAACTGAGACTAGCCAAAGCCTCTCAAAATTATTTCAAACTTTTAAATTGGATCCTTTCCCGCGCCAACTATACCTTAAAAGCCCGTGTAAATGTGTATACTTGCCAAGCCACCCACTTTCTCATGCTCCACACACCCACATACACCCACACACACCCACACACACTCACACACACACACACACATATACATATACTTATATATATATATATATATATATATATATATATATATATATATATATATATATATATATATATATATATATATATATATATATATATATATATATATATATATATATATATATATATATATAAAGCACGGGAAAAGAGATGAAGAAGAAGAAGAAGAAGAAGATCTTGCCCGGGGAAGGAAGAGCAAGAAAGTTTTCGAAATGAATTTCCTTTGGCACGCGCTCGCCACCCTCTACATATACAACACACACACACACACACATAGGCACGCGCGGTATACAGCCCGCAAAGGACCTATGCGCGCGCGGACGAAAGGACTGCAGTAAACTCATTCGGAAGACGCGGCCCACTGTGTTATTGCATTCCGTAAACTGGCGAGGCGGGGGAGGAGTGTACACGCGCTGGCGTACCGCCGGCGTCCCGCTGCAGCCGGGGGCCAAAGGAAAAATCTCATACTCGCGCGGCCCGCAGCCCACATAGCCCCGAGATTATTTAGCTTATTGAAAATATTCTTCGATGAAATTACGAAGCGGCTCCTCGCCCATGCCGATACGCCAGTTTCTCACTTCGGCAGCTGTGTATATATATGTAGTGGATTTTTGCGGCCGAGGGCTGTGCAGAAAGCGAGCGCGCGGGGTGTAATAAGATTTGCCCGCGGAAGTATCCGCGCGCGGGCGGGCCAGGCTGCGCGCGGCCGAGAAAAGTTTGCGATCTTAATTTATCGGATTTCCTCCTGGCCTTTATCTAGTTGATTTTCGGCTTTGAGAAAGAGAGAGAGTTGGTTTCTTGGGGTTGTTTCTTGATCGCGTTTGTTAAAGTAAGCTGTAGTCTGAGTGATAGTACGCTTTTAGAGAGAATTGATGTAGTTAAAGTTGTATAACTAACGCGATCTTCGGGTAATTATTTTAGTGGGATGAAAATATAAAAATATTAATTTCAAAAAGATTTTACAAAAATCGCAATCTTTATGCAGTCTATATCTTATAAGACCTAATGAATTTTCCGCGTACAAACATGTTGAAAATAATTTCAGGTTGTAAGACTTTCATTTTAGACTGACAATATTTAAGCGATGTGTATAATGAGTTCATTTTATCATTACTTTATTTCAAACATATTTCCATTATATTTATCTTGGATCAAACTAAATAAACCTCAGGCTTTCACATCATAGTTATGACCATATAAATATATAAAACGTGAAAAAAGAATTTCGGGTCAAATGAATTAAAAGAAAATATTACCCAACCTGACCCACTGCTACCCATTGACATCATCCCCAGAATTGACACTTTCGTAGTTAACGTAGGATACTTTTTGAAATTTTCATTCATTTGACCTGAAATTCTTTTTTCACGTTTGATATATTTATATGGTCATAGCTGTGATGCAAAAGCCTGAGGTTTATTTAGTTTGATCCAAGATAAATATAATAGAAATATGCTTGAAATAAAATAATGATAAAATAAACTCCTTATACACATCGCTTAAATATTGTCAATTTAAAATGAAAGTCTTACAATCTGAAATTATGATTTTCCGACTGACATGTTATGTATATAATATATGTAATTACATATACATAATCAACATTTCAATTATTTTTATAATCTATAGACGCACAATTTGAATTACCTTAATCATAAGAGCCTTTCTGAGCCGGGAATTTTCAAAAACGAAGGTGAACAATAATAATCTCTTAATCCTTCTGTGCATTAGGCTGAATTTATTTGTCCAAACAGAGTTGGTTTTGAAGTCAGAAGGACAAATATATCCGTTCAAGTATTATTGTTCATAACTTTTGATCTATCTATTAACTTTAACCCATTTCTTCCCAAGCGGCCATTTTATAGTCGATTGGTTTTTTGCCAAAAAAATTGTCGAAAAAATTTTCCACCGGAAATTTCAAAATTCTGACTTCAGAATCGGAAAGAGCGGACAATTTTACTTCAGAAAAGTGCTGTTGATTATTATTACTTTTTTTTCGACAATTTTTTAGGAAAAAAACCAATCGACTATAAAATGGCCGCTTGGGAAGAAATGGGTTATAAGGTTTGTGACCCCGTAAATTATAGCTTAAATTCTATACTATATTGTTGCTGGATAATATTGTAAATTTAAGAAACATAACTCCACAGAATACAAAATTCCTGGATTTGGAAGCGACTTTGTGGGTAGCAACTCTAACACAATAGGGTTGATCACTAAGGTACTACAACATTGATATATAAATCTACTCGGAACTATATTAAAAGTACATTAATCTAATAATTTTATTATGAATGCATATACCGATCAACCTATATTACACGCTATCATCATTCACCCCCTAACAGTAAGAAGATCCAAGCGTCCTCTATTCTCTCCACGCACTAATTCCCTCCACCGGAAGCATTTTTCCCTACACCACCGCACACACGCGAGTCACTAAAGCACACTGCACGATGAGCCCATGGGTAATCGGAGGTTCCGTTCACCCGCGAGATCGGAGTGGCCGCGATCGCTACTACATTATATTATCCGCTCAATTTGTACGGCAAACTTCTTCCGCGCGCGGCGCGTAATTGGGGAATTAGTACAAAGCAAGCGAGCCCCTCCCCCTCCCCCTCACCGCGCGGTCAAACTCGCCGATGGTTATACACCGGGCGACGGCGAGGGCACACAACAATGGCAATTATACAAATAGGCACCGAGCTTTTACGCGTAATTCGACGTTATTGTTCGATTATGAGTGTTATCGCGTGGCGCCCGGCGAAATATCAATAGAGGCTCGCGCGCATCATGATTTTAGCAGATTAAATTTTGCAGACCGCCGCGGCCGCCCGGTGCAATATAATATTTCGCCCAGGGCTTGTAATTGCCCTCGGTCGCTCACGGCTGACTGCTGATAACATCGAAATGCACTTATTGGAACGCTGGGTGCTCTTGGTGACGAAACGCTCCGCACTGTAACTTTTACAATGATCGACTTTTAATAATATATAAATCCAAATTTTACGCCCCGAGCGGTATATCCCGGGTTTACATTCGGCTCGTGTCGATGTCATCATAATTGTTACAAATATTCAATTCTAGCAAAAGCCAAAAATATAATGTAACGTTTGGAAATAATAAAACAACTTAACACTATTGCTTACTTTTAATACCATTTTATTGCGTATATAGAAGTGTGTTAACACTTTGATGGTCAAAACGAAAACTTTTTCGGAAAAATTAAATATTAGTTTTTTTTTTTTTTTTTATTATTATTTAACGTCGCCATGTTTGTGCTTCCATGTGGTGCTAATCGACGACGGGGGTCTGCGGTGTGTTTGTAAACAAAGCACATGTAATTTTTACAGAGGTGCTTGTATCAATCGGCAGAGACTAGGATTCGAACCCGGGTCACCGGCGTGGGAATCCGACACTCTACCGACTGAGCCGCCGCAGGCCCCTAAATATTAGTTGTAACTCAATTATAAAATTATAGTATATACCTATCTTATCCGTAACACCTTGGACATTTTTAGACTTCTAGGAAGAAAGCATCAAAATATTTTTGTGCATTATACAACCCGCATTATAACTCTTATTTACTAAAACTTCTACGCTATTACTTAACTTGGACACATTAGTAAAATAATACTTTTGATCTTCATTCTGATTTTAGATAACATTAAATAAGCATATTCTATCTCATAAACAAATAGCATTTTAGAGTAAACTGATTAAATTGACTGAAGTTCTATTTACAACAAACTAATACTCGAGGTAATACCTTTGAATAGGGAATCCGCTTACGCTAGGTCATGCACGTGCACGACATACTATTTTGATTAAGATGGATCACTTAATTAATTCATAATTGAAAGTAGATCACCTGCACACCATTAATATAAAACTAAAATAAAAATCTAATTAAAAAATTGTACATATGTAAGATATACGAAATTTCTCGAAATTCTTCATTTTCACCGAGGCTTAGAAACAGTACAGGTATCTGTTTCTACAATAACATACGGCTTCAATATATGCCTCTTTTGAAATCATGATACACGTTTCCATGAGCGCATACAGCTTTGAATTTGATTCCGTCAGTCGCAATTTCTGACAGCCACGTATATACGCAAGGGCCGCGGCGCGACGTACCCGCGTACACGCACGCGCAAATACGCGCTCGAACCGGGGCCGTCCATGCGCAAGTATTGCGGATAGTCAATAATTGAACGCGTATTCCCGACTATATACTCTCGATGCTCGCGCATGAATTATACGCGCGGATATTTCCGGATAAATAAAATGATTTTTATTCAAAAGTAAAACTAGCGCCGCGAGGCGACGCGGCTCCCTTCGTTATCTGTACCAGATTCATTACGATTAATGTAATGTATTACACGCGCATATCGTTAATTTATGGGTATGTATTATATGCTCCATACAAACGCAATTTGCGAATTACGGGGTATTTATTTTATTCTGTTAATATTTTAAAACATAATTTCGCTACGTTTTTAGTTTATTTTCCATAATTTATGAAGACTTTTAAATAATTTATTGACATGTGAAATTTATGTTTAAAAGCGAAATATTGTAAATAATTAATATAAATTTTGTTTCGGGATATTCCGATAACAATTGAATTGCAAAATCTTTAAACTTATATATAGCTTTACAAGGTTTTACTACGTAAACATATCTTAAGTCTTTTTAAAACGATTTTCTAATACGTTGTCTTAATTCAACACATGATAAAATATATAACCTCACGTATTTTTCTACAAATCAATTAATTGTAAATGCAAATTTTTGTTGGCTTTTAATGAAACCAATATTTTTTCCGTTGTCACCAAAATTTTAATAGTATGGGTGGTCGGTTTCAAGTTTCTCACGACTTATTTAAGCCTTAATGATATTCTCTATAAAATCAATGTGGGAATTTTACTAGTGTCAACATTTAAAGCATTTAAATTGTTTTCAATACATGTGAATTATGTAGCTGAATCAAATTTATTACAAAATTATGGTTTTGTAGCTAATATAAACCCAATTTCTCATTTATTTTCAGGCAAAACACATACTCTCACTATTGAGTAAAGAAACTTCATTTTATTACCAATAATAAATTTTGTTCATCTCGCTCATAAAATTTACTACGTTCGAAATATAAAAACTTCGCCGAGGCTGTAATAAACTTGATCCGAATGAACATACAACTTTATAAAACATTTTAATATCAAACAAATGAAGCATTAATATGAATAAAAGCACATGTATATTTAATGTATGTGAAATATATTCCACGAAATTTAAATTTTGAATCGCTCGGATGATCATAAAGCATACGAATATATGCATTAATTCTCATTTTAAAAGCGTTTGTTTAACATTCGATATACCGCTGCAACCCCCGTAACCCCTTATCTGATAAGGATATATCTTCGTATTTTCTTTGGTTAAAAAAATTACCAAATACAAGATATCGGAAAAATTCAAATTCCAGAATAATTCTAATGGTTATCATAACAAAAAATAATTTGACAACATACACGTAGAGTAACTCTAATCCTTAATTGACACAAAGGAAGCTACCCCCAAACTACGGAGTTAGAAAGAAACTGAAAAATAAAATTTTTAGTATAAATGAATTTCTTTTATGTAAAATATAAATTGTAAAAAACAGTTGTATTCGTATTATTTTAATCTAGTAATAATTGTCTCATCTGGTTTTCTTGTACGTTTACAAATATTTCTCGAGACTCACTTAATTACTACAACTGAAATGAACTCATATTCATGGTGTTTCCTTAGAGGTCGCTATATTGTATTGTAAAAAGATCTAAAACGAGTAAACTTTAAATACGTGTATCTTCATATATATATATATATATATATATATATAATCTAAAATTTGCAAGGATATACTTTGAGATAAAAATCGATTCTTCCAAAACTTCAAAAGATTCTCGAAACTTTTGAGTTTAGACAGTTAAAAACTCTAAAACCAACTTTTATTATTTTTAATTTCCTGCACAAATTCCAAATCTTTTAAAAAATAAAGAATAGTATCGATGCACACTGTTTTCCTATAAATCGCCACTAAATCTATGCACAAGGAACGTAAGGCCGTTATAAACTGTATCACAAAAAAACAATCACCATATTCATCAATCACGCCGATCAGACAACGATAAAAACATATTGAATAACCTCTCAAGAATTCAACCCGTTTCAATGACTCACATCTACCAAAGAATATCCCTAAAAGACAAAAAACTCGGTAACGATCAAAGAAGAGAACGAAAACCGCACAGCCAACAGTAACCGTTATCGTTCCTCCATCCAACTTCTTATACAAGTAGTGACGCCTCGCGTTATACCTACACACACCCAATCCACACTCGCATTCAAAACCCAAACCCAGCAACGACACCTCCAAAAGAAAATACCCCTCACCTCCCAAATCCCTCACGCGCGCATCATAACGCGATTTTACCGATTATCGGCATCACGACGACAACGACGACAACCGATCGCACGCAGCTCGTCTCGAAATTAAAGCACGCCGCTCGGCGATCAAAGGACATCGCGCGCGGCCTCCGCTCCCCGATATACAATCACGTATAATCCCAAGCGAAGATTAAGTCTTCAAGCCCGTACATACACACACATACACATGCATACATCTATATACATATGTGTGCGAGAGAGCGGATGCAGAGATTTCGACGGGCCATTAAGCGTCGGGTCCGCTCCTCGATAAACGCCGCGGACTTTATGGGGTTCGCTCGCTCGCGCGCGGGCATTAGCATGATCGGCCGATAAATTATCGTATCTCTCTCTTTCTCTCTCTCTCTCTCTCTATCGTCCGCGAACGAACGAGATTGTGCGCGCAGATTCTTCTCGAAAATCAGGCCCGTGCGAGGCCGTCGTCGCCGCAATGACTGCGGATGATCGCACGCATGCGGGGTGGTCGCGCCGAGTGTTGTGTACGCGTGTGTGTGTGTGTATACGAGCGGTATTCCACGTCGAGTTGAGAGATAAAAATTTGAATTTCGATGATTGGTGGGTTTATGGGGCCGTTTGATGAGGAAGGAATGGTTAGACGGGTTGCGTAAGTAGCGATGGCAGAGGGGACTTTGCGGCTTCTTTTTGTACATTGGGGAGATGAGATGATGAGAGGAGTGATTTAACGTGTATGTTAATCAGTGCTTGGAATTATGAAAAGTATTTTTTAGTTACGGAATTATGCATACTATTATTGCATGCGAATTATATTGGATTCTGTAGAGGTTTTAATTAAACTTGCCATCACAATTTTGACATATTCATGGCTCATCAAATAAGAACTGCATATGTATATTTATATCTTTAGGCGACGAACGACAGATTAAAATGGATTCAATTATACTCAAATAATTAAGTACAGCAAATCTCAATTATTACTTATTTTAATACACAATTTCAATAATTAACGATATCAATATCAATATAAATTGCAGTAAGTAAATATTAATATCCATTTTGTATCAAAAATCATTTACAATCATTATTTATAATGTACAGATATTGATTATGCACGTTATTTTGTGGTTTTAATATAATTATCAAACAATATTATTACATAAATGTGATTAAGTGAAAACGACAAATAATTTTTAAATATAAAAAATGGAGTTAAAAATTACCATGGATTTTATCATATTTCCTTACTTGATTTATTTTAAGCTAACTCTTTTAAATTAATTTACATTTTATTAGTTAATCTACTAAAAATGATTCCCAACTTGTTTTCCACTGTCCATCGTAATTATGCTTTTCACGTGTAAAGTAATATTAAAGATAAAATAAAACTTTAAATAATTACTATATTAAACGCATTTAAAAGTGTAGATGTATATTAATCGGAAAATTTGTTGTATTCATCATAAAATATTTATCATCATAAGTGAATCGATAGGCTCGTGGATAGTGGGATAAATTGACAAAGAGGTGAGTGGATAATAGGATAAGTGGATAGAGGAATGTATGGATAGCGGAAAAGTTTGGTATAGAGCTACGTGGATAGTAGAATAAGTGAATAGAGAAGAGTGTGAATGCATGGATAGTAGAATACGTAGATAGAAGTGCATTGATGATAGAGTACGTGAATGGTAACGCGCATGGTAACATGGCCGATGTGCACAAATATAATTACAAATAAAACTTGTGATCGTTTTTTTATATATTACGCATTCTCTCTCCCTCTTTGTCTTTCTCTCTCTCTTTTCCCTCTCCCTCTCTCACTCTCTCTCATTTTTCCTCTCCCCCTTCCCCTCTCTCTCTCTTTATTTCTCTCTAGCTCTCTCTCGCTCTCTCTCTCACTCTCACTCTCCCAAGATTAATTTAAAATATTAAACATAAACATAACAAAAATTCGCGCCCTTAAATTGAAAATTAACTATGATTAATTAGATTATGCATGAATAGGCTCAATTACTTTGGGCCAAACATATTTTTTCTATTTGGGATTTGAAAAATTCAGGCATATTCTCTAAGTAATTGACAACAAAAATGTAGTTATATTTTTTTACATAATTTACTTTTGATAATTGACAACTGAGTACATCTCTATGGACGTGGCCATTATTACGTATGCCTACACGAAGTCACTACCGCGCATGCTGGCATGCTCGAAGTTACTATTGATGCACGAAGTTACTACTGATGCACGAAGTTACTACTGATGCACGAAGTTACTACTGATGCACGAAGTTACTACTGATGCACGAAGTTACTACTGATGCACGAAGTTACTACTGCGCACACTTATGCATATGTACTAACTACTGCGCACGCCTGTGTGTGCGTATGTGCAAGAGGGCACAACAGCACCCGTCTGCCCCTCTTTATACCTACCTCACTCCATACTTCTCAATAACAATGCCGGAGTGCATGCGATTCCGTACGTTCTCTTTATCTTCACCATTTTACGTCCCTCCAGTGACCCCCACAACCCACTTTTCCTCCTCCTCGTTCCACTCACCTCATCCATTCACCGCACTCCTCCTGTGCTTACTGTATATTCTATCTTTCTTCCCAAATCCTTCCATTCTCTCTTTCTTTCTCTTTGATATATATATAGATATGTACCAACCCTGTTGAAGAAGTTACGTAGCTTTGTGATGTAACTTTATTACATCAATTTGTTACATCATTTATGTATCTTTTTAATTTTTGATGTAACAATTTGGCACTTTTTGTTAAAATGAAAATATCAAAGCAGAGCAGTTTGAGTGTTATTATCCGGATGATACTTCCACATCTATTTCACAATAATTTTTATTCCCACGCTCCTCCACCTCCCCAATCACCCACCACACTCCATCTAGCTATATTTTCTTCATTCTCTTACGCTCTTGGTTCTTCCTGACTCTTTCATTTTATTCCTCGATTCACTACATCGTAAAAAATGAAAAGTTAATTTGCGTCTTAAGTTTAGTGAATACAATCATTTTTTACTTGAGGATTTGTAGTAATTTTCATATTTAGGTGAAAATGTCAGTTTTAAATATATTCTAGATATAGAGTAAAATATACTAAAATAACCCTGATAGAAGTCAGTCTCGTTCCGAGTCAGTCGGCCATTAGTTAATTAATGTCCATTTGTACTAATTTTAATCATAATTTCAATAACTTTGGAGTGTAATTTTAATCTTTAGGTGAAGGTTTTATCTTTAAAGACATACTACAATTTAAAATATATTACAATAATCCTTGTCATCAATTAAGTGCATCATTTTAACTCTAATTCGAACAATTTTAAACTTTCCAATCCATGATTCGACGTGGAATGCTGCGCGTGTACCTTTTGTACGTTTATGGATGCGTGCGAAAGTGCGTCCACGGGTATGGGCGATTTCTCTATAATAGACACATATAATAGAGTGGTGCGGGCGCGCATATATACCTGAGCTCATAATGACCATATGCGAAGCAGATGCGCGCCGATTCGCGAGAGAGTTTGGGTACCCGTTAACGAGATATCCGATAGGCCCTTCCCTCCCTCTCTATCTACCTCGTTCTCGAGGTCACATCCTCTCGCTTATTCTTGCGCTGATCCGGCGTGGCTTATACAAGCTGTGTCTGCGTGCAAGTGTGTGTGTATGCGTGAGTGTGTCAGACTCGTACACGTGTGTGTAACGCGGTATGCGAATTTTTTGCCCTGAACGAGATATACATTCAGGGCCCCGAGACTTGTGTGTCCGGCGATTAAGATGTTGGACAAAAATAATTTTATGCTGTGGGTTTTGTTATGGATATGAATCATAAAAATAACAATAGAATAAAACAAAAATAAAATTGCATCTCCAATTTTTCAGTATTTTTTGTTTGTTTGTTTGGCATCAATCGTGTAATACTAAATTTGAAATCCAATATTTCGTTTTCTATCTCTGTGGAAATATATTTCAAAAATTGATTTGCGATATATCCTAATCATTCACATTCAAAATTTCACGAATTGCAAAGATACAATTAAAATAGAGTAAAACCATGATAAATAAACGGTTAAATTCCACGAACTTCAGAGATTACAATTAAAGTTCAGTAAAGCTATATAGTGCACTTTGAAATAGTAACAGAATAAATGAAATAGATATTTGGTTTTCTAAGTAAAAATATATTGAAAATTGATTGATCGTATCAATTATTAAAACATTACAAGAATTTAAAAACTTAAATTAAAATGAAAATTTAATCGTAAATTTTAAATTAGCGTTAAATGTGAGAACAATTTGGACACTAATTTTTTTCGAATAAATTATCTACGCATATGTAAAATCTTATCATGTATCTTCAAAAACAAAATTTAAATTTTTAATATATTCGGACAAAAACTATCTCAGTCATTCAGTGATACTTAATTATCTTGGCATCGGATCTTTTAATCTTAATGTAACAGGATTCATTTTTTTATCTCGCTTTATATTATGGGCATTCATCAAGAGTTTAAAATTGAAGAAATATCGGTCAACGTTCTATAATTTTATTCTCCCTTATATATTATTTATATTGTAATGATTATGAGGGTATTACGAAATCCAATTCTACTTAACCAACTTCCCAATAAACTTTTCTCGTATCTTAGTCTCAATCAAATAGAGATGATTAGTAGAATATTCCAAAACCCTATATTTATATATAACAAAATCAGTTTTCACCCATAATTAAAGCACTACCATGTTTCATGGTGTATACAGTAACTACTCAGTTCATCCAAATCGAAAAGATATCGGAGCGTGCAAAATAAAATCGTGTTTGTCCAGAAGGGTGATAAAGGTAAAGATTTGCCGAAAGAGAACGCCGGTCGTTATCCAATTACCTCTTTTAGCAAAATAGATGATAAAAATCAGATCTTCACGTCCAATTCAATAAGAATTATAGGCTTTATACGTTGATAAGTTTATACCAAATGAAAACAAACTTAAAAAATGTTATCTTTAAACGTGGATCATAAATGAAACATAAAATATTATTTTGATAAAATCCTTTAATTATTATTGCATTCGCATATTTGTTAATACAAAGCGAACAGCAGCATTAAATTATTTAAAATTTCAGACTCCTATTTCTTCAACATCTCTCCAATTAAGTTCATCCCCGACACCATAATTCAATACCTTAACCAGATAAAAGCCATAAACCGCGTTTAATTCATTCCTCCCGAAATCGCTTTCAGATCAATACACGATAAAATTAACAAAATCTCGCGCGCACCAGACGAACGAAAAAATTCCGTATTCAAAATACGTCAGAGCGAACTTTAAATCATTCCGATCGTAGCGCTCATGCACACGCGCACACATACACGCAAAAAGTTCGAATTCCCAGTAGAAACGGACTATACGCTTGAGGGGGTTGCTGCTGCTGCTGCTGCTGGCTTTCGAGAGGGGAAGCTCTACAACGTCGATCGACGTGATTTGAGGCTGGCAGACTCGAATTAAGATCCGATAACATCCGAGTTCCGTGCGCATCGCCGAGTCGCAATTTCAAGCGTCGCGCTGTGTGTATGGTGTGCACGCACTGCTGCTGCCGCCTCGTCGTTTTTTTGCGCCTTTTCCTGCGCCTTCGAGACCCTCAAGGCCTTGGATCGAATGTCCTGATGGGCTAGTTTATACGAAAACGGCGCTGCTGTCTTTTTATTTCTGTTTTTGCTTAGATATTCGCTCGACGTTTTTCTTTCTTCTTCGCGGAGATTCTGGGTGCAGTGTTGAAGGCTTACGGTGTAAATGCGCATATAGAGCTTCGATTACACGACGAATTTGGAGATTTTCTGAATGTGACTTGTTTGTATACGATTACAGTTTTGAATTAAAGTGTATGAAATAAAAATTGTTTATTTATTCATTTATTTATATATGGCACGAGTCCTTTTACATTTTTGGTGCATATTTTTTTATTCATTTTTTATAATACATACAAATTTAAATAACACCCGCCCTGCTATAACAACTTGTAAATAAATAACAGCTTTGAATAGCCAATGTTTTAGTAACAAATCAATAGTGTATTAAATTCGTTTCAGTTTATAGTTTAATACAGAATTTCAATGATATTTTTGGATGTTTTGTTATACGTAGCTATTGTTACGTAGTATAAATAATAAATGTTTTAATTGATATTAATCTATTAGTAGAATAAGAAGATTACTATTTAATTGATAGCCGTAAAACGAGAGGATCTCAAACAATGTTTTTTGTAGTTTTACGCACAATAAATACATAAATTCATTATCTAACATAATAAAGAATAGAGACAAAAATATAGATACATCATTAACGGATCTTATATTATTATCATTCATGCAGTAACTGAGATTATAATTAAAAGCGTATTTTACGAATTTCGAGATAAAACCTGTTCTCTCCTGACTTATGGCGCCGACGGAAGCACTGCCTTAATTCGAAGCATACTGGTCGCCTAATTAGCAGTTTCTATTTCGAAACGTAGTAGTCTGGAGCGAGGTTCAAAAAGAAATGTCAAACATTTAAATCACAAATAATAGGTGTATATACTGCGAACAAAACTTTAAACTAAAAAACACGTTAATTAATTGCATTAGTTATCTATCTTGCTACATCTGTAGATTTCATAGGAACCGAGATTATTGAAAGAGCGCATTAGTTCTTACAATTAAACTATTTTGTTAGGACTTTTTAGTGTTACCTGAAAATTCTATACTAATTGTTATCAACTTTTTAATTGTACTGTTTATA
This sequence comes from Gastracanthus pulcherrimus, assembly GCA_949152435.1. NCBI lineage: Eukaryota > Metazoa > Arthropoda > Insecta > Hymenoptera > Pteromalidae > Gastracanthus > Gastracanthus pulcherrimus. The sequence goes on from OX424573.1 coordinate 16,522,492, forward strand.
ATTTTGAAATAATCTGGTAGCGCTAAAGTGTATTAATAAATAACAAAAAATATTTATAGGAGAGTTTCTCAATACGTACGGACCCACTTCCAGTTTGGAGACTCATGATAATTGGGCTCCTATTGCTAGATGGCAGCACTTTACATGCTGGATTAGATGCATGTTGTAGATATATTAAACGTGATCCATGGTTATTGATTTTAATTCACCACTATCAAAGAATTAAAGTTCTTGTATAAAGATAATACATACGATAATGATATAAGAACAAGTCGGTTTGACCGACTTTTCGTTGGTCTTGACATTCTTTATGTCAAAAGTAAATTTCTGATTCTAATCCCTTTTTCTATAAATACGTTTTCGTCTTAATAACAATCGATATATCATTGTTATCAATTCATAAATAAGTGAAAGTGTCGCTATATACTGATAATTAATTTCTCTTACGCGAAGTAACCTAAAATGGTAAAATGTAATTACATATTGTCCAGTATCGACCCTGTTGCTGAATATGAACCACAGTTTCATATTTATTTCTCGTAGTTCAATTTTGGCACAAATCGAGTGTATAAGTTAATTCCATACAATTTTGTTAAAAATAATGTATTGAGTTAATATATAAATATTAATATTAATATATAAATATTAATATTATATTATTATTTACAAGTTAATTATATAAATATTACTTATATAATGTATATAAAGTAATGACAAAATCCCAAAAAAATGCACTTTTTTAATCCAATTTCGCAAAAAGAAAATTGAATGCTCAGATTTCCAAACCTTTTCTATCTTGTTTTAGGGGCCAAATTATAAAGAAAAACGCGTTTGAACAATGAAAATTGGCCATGTGACTATGTTTTTCTGGCAAATTAGATGTTTTTTTACGGTTTTTTTTTATAAATAACAAAAAAAATGATTTTACTGCGCAGTTAATAACTGTGCACACAAAGGCGGACAATTTATTTTCCATAAAGGATATAAAAATAGAAGAAAAGACCTTTAATTTGAGTTTCTGTTCGTTGAAAATGGATGTTCCGAATCAATGTTATTTCCAATTGAAAATAGGGTAATAATTCGTTGAAAATAGGGTAAAAATGGACAAATTTTCCATTTTTTGCAGAATTTGAGATTTTCGACGAATTATTACGCTATTTTCAATTGGTCATGACATTGCACCGGAACATCCATTGTCAGCGAACAAAAACTCAAATTAAAGGTCTTTTCTTCTACTTTTATATACTTCAGGGAGGAAATTTTTTCCACCTTTGTGTGCACTGTTATTAATTGGGCAGTAAAACCCTTTTTTGCTATATATAAAAAACCGTAAACAATATCTAATTTGTCAGAAAAACATAGTCACATGGTCAAGTTTCATTATTCAAACGCGTTTTTCTTCATAATTTTGCACTTAAAACTAGATAGAAAAGGTTTGGAAACCCGAGCATGCAATTTTTTCTTTTGCGATTTATGGACCATAAAAAGTGAATTTTTGGGGGAATGTCGTCATATGTGTAATTCAGCTAGTATCTGTAATTACGTTATCTATACGTGAACATATCGATGATTTTAAATTAAATTAAATTGTTAACAAGTATAATTCAGAATTAGAAATATCTTAATAGAGGTAAGATTGAATTTTACATTATTACTATTACATTATTACTATAATTATATATATATATATATATATATATATATATATATATATATAGTTTTTTTTTGCTTCAAAAAGGACCGTTCATGCCATGAATTTCATTTTGAAATTTTGGTTTTCACCTACGTAATGAAAAGTTACGTACAAAATAGTTACATGGGTGTTTGCGATACTGTCTCGATAAATAAGAAATATGCACTCGGTATTCATTAACATTACAGTGACAAACATGTAGTTACTAAATAACTTCAAGCACACAAAATGTACCATTCAGTAGTAACAGCCGATACTAATAAGACAACCCGTAATGAGTCGCGCGTTTCTCATTCTAATTTCTCTCTCCAAAGAATTCAATTATTTCTCAGCCTCCTTTTCCTTGAGAATTAAACAGCTGCTTGAAGTTAAAGCATAAACCGCAACTTTAATCGGCATTAGACTTCAAAAGAGAAAGAACACCAGATCGCAAACCAAGATAACCCAATAACGACCGATTTCCCAAAGAACCCAGCGAATTACTCACGCCAGCGTATATATCCTACCTCCTGAAAACGCCCGTGCGTTCCGCGCGCAAAGTCAGCCGAGTCCGCGAGAGCTCACATAACTGTACCCCATTAAGCACTGCCGGTACACTTTCACATACCGCATTCAACAGGAAGGCGCGGAGAGGTTGCGAAGAAGCAAGAAGAAAAAAAAAAGAAGAAAAACGAAAAGCGTCCAACGCGAGGCTCGCCCAGCTGAAATATTAAGTACGTCCAATCTCCGAAGCTGCGGCGGCAGCACCAGCTAACGGCTCCGCTTCCGTCCGCTTAGAATCTCGAGTAACGCAAGATATATACACATAAGTCTTGTGTACCGTGAGCCGCGCACATACATCATCTAGGAACGGAGCGAGAGACGCTCCTTATATATATGTATATATACGCGCGACCACCTCTCCCTTATCAGATACGCGGCTTCTGCTGTATATACGTGTATTATGCCGCGTGCGCACGCGGGTTTATATAATGCACAGAGTATGTGTGTGTGTATACTTGAACGCGCGACAAAACGGTAAACGAGGCGCATAGTCGAGCAGATTACGGAAAAGCCCTTGTTAAATGGAATTGTTAATCCGGGGGAGGGGGGGAGTGGCTCCCGGCGACGCATCCGCCCTTTTGTGCCTGATGTAAAGTGAGAGAGAGAGAGAGAGAGAGAGGGAGGGTGGGAGGAAGGGAGACAGGTCCCATTGTGCGGAGGTTTATAGAACGGTAGTGAGAGGAGGGGATGAGAATGAAGTGAGAGGGAGAGCCTTGGCGAGGCGATATATTTTATTTACTTGTTTCTTAGTGCGCTGTGCAAAATGTCTTCTGAGGCAAAAGAAGCTGATTGAAAGAGGGAGGCAGAAAGGAGTAATGAGTATATTTAGTTGTACGTTACATATGGTTGTGGAGCATCGACTGACATATATTTCGATGTTAAATTTAATAATGATAATCATTTATTGTGATATATTTCAGGCTTGTAATTTTACACGAATCAATCAATAGTTATTATTTTGTGAAATTAATTTTATAATAAAATTACGAGAGTGTAAAGTAGTTCACTTTCGTACTAGTGATAATTTGACTTTTGTTCCTCTCAATTAGGAAGATTTGAAATTCGATTATTCCATTTCTCTTCACGCTCGAATGGAAATTTAATTCGTGTAATTATAATTCAAATTTCATTAGAAATAACTTTCTTTACCACCCCTAATATATACCATGAATGTTTAATACTGTCCAAAACTTATATTATTATCTCCCTATTATATTATTGTGAAAATAATTAAAAATAAAGCCCTTTTAATATTTTCGTCAATTTTGAGTATAATATGAGAAATTGTATAAAAATATTCGAATGTTAGTGATTTTATCGTATTTTGTGAATTATAGTGCTTTTTAATCGTTAATAACTTGAGATATTGTTAAACAATTTGAATGTGGTACGTATTTAAAAAAAAATTTAAAAGATACATAACCTCAAAAATATCTCGAAATATAGCTGCCGATTTACTCCAGAATTTGCTACTGAATAAAAATCGATTTTTTTTACAAAAAGATTTTTTTTCTTCAAAAGAAAAAGATAAAGCCTCCAAAATTTTACAGAATATTTTTTTCCATATTCCTAATCATCTCAATTTTTTCAAATATTTTCCTTGTTATATTTCACAGATATAACCGTTTGAAAAAACTTACCATTTTGTGAATAACCAAACAAGAGAAATAGCTTATTCAAAATTTAGGGTAGGAAAAGATAGGTAATTTCATGCTCTTTCAAATGCATTATCACGCAATCTATGATATTATTTCTACGATATCAAAATACCCAAAGAACCAAAACTCAGAAATAGAAAAACCGCTAACAAACAAAAAGGCATCGAAAAACAAAAAAAAAGTTATAAGCCGCCGTCCTTAAAGTAATACCAAAAAGATGAGCCCTGAAACATTCATTTTCACGGTGTATATTCCGAGTAAAGTTGATCCACATCCATGCATACAGCCAAACACACACACACACATACACACATTCACACACACACTCACACACCACACATACACGCGCGTGCGCATGTGCGCACACACGCATATCCATACAGACATTCTCTGAAAATAGTGTATTTTGATTCCCAGTATATCAAAACAGGTTTCTAACATGTTTCTAGCAATACTTTTTTTAACACTAATCCTGCTAAGTTTCAAATTATTTCACCGCGCCCATTTTCGCAAGGAGCATTTTTAAGGACAAAAATGAAGTACTGAGAAAAACGACTTTAAAGATTACAAGTTGTATATAAACCAATGTAATTAAATACTATAAATATATTCAAAAAACTTGTAGGATTCTTTAAAATATAATTTGGAGCTTTCTAACGTATAAAGTGAAGCTTCAAGGAACACTTTTTCGAAGAAAAGAAAAGTGGATTTTTTTCTCTGCAAGTGTAGTCTTAAAGAAGACGCTGCCAACTGCTTTGTCACTATGCTTTCTCAAATAGATTATTATAAATAATAGAAATAGAAATTTAAATAAAATTATTATATAAATAAGAAAGCACTGCACAGCACCATCCATCATGATTATTTTCCTGTCTACCTATTTTCATTTAGTGATTTGTGCTCTTTGAAAAACGCATATTTTTCAATAAACATATTATCGTATATATCGTATATCAGGGTGTGTTTAGTCAACGATATGTCATTGATTCTAAAATCTATTTTTAACTATAAAATTGAATGAAATCAATACCTATAAAAGATTGAATTATTGGTTTTCTTTCTTTCATTGCAAAAAAATTGCATAAGACACAAAAACGCATCATCTTTTAAAGTCACTCATTAAATAAATTTACTACTATTTAATATCAAAATAGTATAAAAATTATGATTTTTCTATGCAATATTATAGATAGATACAGATTCAGTATTCCAATAATAAATTATGTCATTATTAAATCATTTTTAAAAAATCACAAAATAAAAATATTTTTAATATAATATTATCTTTGGATTTTTTCGTGTAATATCATTATATGCGTAAAGTTGGCTAGAAGTGTAGAATAGTAAATCTCATATATAATAATACTTAATATTTACAAGAAAAAGCACAACGATATATATAGCTTAGAGATGTCGTAATACACAGGGTGAAAATGTATTGTTTAAATTGAATAATCTCTAATATATCAGAAGACTATGAAATCGGCTCAAAAATATTCAGCGATTAATCTGACACCGAACAAATATTCTCTAAAATTTTCAAGGCATTACATCAAGTATTCGTTGTCCAAAAACAATGCATTTATTTGACATTTTGTTTCCTTTCTCAAAAACCAAGCAGTCCTATTACCTAAAAAATTACAGGAATATATCTGTATATAAAACAAGCATTCAGAAAAAATTTCACTGACTTTTATCGTACAGTTTTCGAGTAATAAATGTTGAAAAAGAAATGTTGTTACACAATATAACAACTGAAAAACTACTGATATAAAATCATTTATGGTCCTAAAATGAAGGATCTTATGAGTACTTTATTCTATAACAAATTCGCTTCTGAGAAACCAATTCTGCATTGAAAAAAATTAAAATAACCAAAATGTGAAAATTCTTAAATTTTGAGAAATGGCCATAAAAAATGTATTTGGCCATTTTCGCTGAAACTTTCAAGCGCGCACCGGGTATTGATAGCAAACATCTGTTCAAAGTTTGGGAAAGTTATACCACAGATTGAACGAAGGGCGATATGCCACATACTAACACACACACAGTAAAATAGTGTATTCGGACTTATCTTAAGATATAACACAACATTTTTTGGCATAAGTTATTGCTTTAATAATTACTAAAGTTAATATTTCTATTTCTATTTATTTATTTATACTAAAAACTTGCTTAATACTTTAATAAATTACTAAAGCAATAACTTGATAATGTATTAGGCAGTCACCGCCCTCTCAGCGAAGAGAGTTCTGAGAAATCCGGTGTAATATATTTTTCACCGAAGCCTTTTTCTCAAACCACCAAACGGGAGAACATTTTTCTCGGAAAGTATGAGACCTGGAACAAAAAAACAAAGAAATTCTTAATCTATATAACGTTAACTTTGAAAGTACGTAGGTTTTTTTTTATTATTTCAATTTTTGTAGAAATGGCGCACTTCTGAAAAAAATGTCGATTTTTGAAAAAAAAAATCGATGTAAATTGTTTATAAAAAAAAAACGAAAAACGTCTACGTACTTCTTTAGAGAATCTATTTGTAAAGCTACAGTAAAAATTTCAATCCAATCCATGCAATAGTTTACGAGTAATCTGTTCTCCCAGTTTGAAAAAGGCTTCTCACGAGATTCGCTGTATAACCGGCATTTTGTATTTAAATGTAAATAAAATATATTTTTGTACCTCAATATATGTGTATAGTAAACCCTCAAAAAAAAATTTGATCCCTTCTTTCCTACTCTTGTAAAAAATCGTACAAATTAGGCATTTTTCGGTCCGCTAGAGTGGTGTTACCCCTCAAGATTCTTTGTGAGAAAACCATGAAAAGTGCTAGGCTTTATAGAAAAAATCCGGATGTGTTATTTCTCATGGTAAATGAAAAAAACGTGATAGTATATGGGTAGTTCCATGTCAAGTGAGCATGTCGAAAAATAAAAATGTCTGAAACTCTACAAAAATGTTGGTATGTGTACCTATAGCATATAAAAAAAATTTCAGACCCTACGGAGTTATATGTCAAGGACAATTATAGGCTGAAAAATGCATTTCTTTTTATATTTTGAGATTTTGCCAACACTGTTTGATTTTTAACTCAAAAACAATGGATTTTTAAGAAAAAAGTGTAAGAACATTGTTTGTTCAAAAGTAGGTAAGAAGTCTAAAAACATTTTTATTTGATCCTATTGTGATATTTTGTGATCTCATGCATTGTGGTATATTGTGATATTAAGATTCTAGAAAATCGCCACAACTTTTTTCAAATTAAAAAATCTTTAAATTTATTTTTTCATATTTCCTTTAATTCTAGACTTAGTTAGAATATAGTCTCAAGCTTAATATAATTCTTGCTGAATTTTTAAATAGCGCACTATGTTTCGGTATTTCATCTTTATAAACCCATGTATTATGATATATTGTAATATTCAAATTCTAGTTGATCGCCATCACCTTACTCAAAGCAAACAATTTTAAAATTTAGTATTTCATGTCATCTTTTATTCTAAACCTTGTGCAAAATAATCTTAATCTAAATCTTAAGCTAAATATAATTCCTGCAGAGCTATTAAATGGTGACTTTTTATTACAGTCACACAATGAAAATACCAACAAAAAAAACTGCGCTATTTAAAAATTCTGCAAAAATTATATTCAGCTTGAGACCAAATTCTAATTAGTCTTGAAGTAAAGAAAATATGAAAAACTAAATTTTAATATTATTTATTTTTAAAAAAGTTGTGTCAATTTTCTAGAATCTTAATATCACAATATACCACAATGCATGAGATCACAAAATATCACAATAGGATCAAATAAAAATGTTTTTAGATTTCTTACCTTATTTAGAACAAAAAATGTTCTTACACTTTTTTCTCAAAAGTCCCTAGTTTTTGAGTTAAAAATTAAACAATGTTGGCAAAATTTCAAAATATTAAGAAAAAACCGCATTTTTCAACCTTTAATTGCCCTTGACATATAACACTTTGGGGTCTGAAACTGTTTTTACATACTCTGGGTACACATACCAACATTTTTATAGAGTTTCAGACATTTTTATTTTTCGACATGCTCACTAGACATGGAACCACCCCTATATATATATATATGTATATATATATATATATATATATATATATATATATATATATATATATATACTATCACGTCTTTTTCATTTACAACGAATATATACATATATAATAATAGATAGAAGAAAAGATTAAGGTGGACATTTGAAATAAAAAAAATACGTAGTGTATATATATAGATATATATATATATATATATATATACTATCACGTCTTTTTCATTTACCACGAATATATACATACATAAAAATAGATAGAAGAAAGGTTTAAGATAGATTTGAAATAAATATTCAACGCACCAATAGTAATAATGTAAAATTCAATCCTACCTCTATTAAGATATTTCTAATTCTGAATACTTGTTAACAAACTTAATTTAATTTATAATTATCGATATGTTCATGAATTATAGATCCTGATATTATAGATACTAACTAAATTACACATAATATACGTTACGTGCACTTGTTTACAGCAGGATTGCTTGTTAATAAGTATTCAGAATTACCAATATCTTAATAGAGGTAAAATTAAATATTACATTATTACTATTAATCCGTTGAATATTGTTGGAATAGCGCAATACTTTAGCATACGTATGTATGTAACTATAGTTATAGACTACTAGTTATTTACTACATGCTTGTACAAAAATGAATCGACTTACTAAGAAATATCCCAAAGACATAAACTGAAATGCGAGATATAGAAAAGAGTGGGGAACTATATGCGTCAGCCCCGATATTCTCTTATGCCCTTTTGTCAAGTGTTTTTAGTCGTACTAAAGCATCTAGCTAGAGCAGTCGCACATTACTGACGTTATTCCCTCTTTGTGCGAGTTTGAATAAACGAAAGTTATTTTATTTGAGATATACATTGTGTATTATCATTTATTTAACACCCATTTCCAATAAATATATATTTCAAATGACTATCTATATGCTTTCTTCTATCTATTTTTATGTTTATGACGAAATCCCAAAAAATACACTTTTTTGGGTCCAGAAATCGCAAGAAAAATTTCAATGCTCGGGTTTCCAAACCTTTTCTATCTGGTTTTAGGGGCCAAATTATAAAGAAAAACGCTTTTGAACAATGAAAATTGGCCATGTGACTATGTTTTTCTGGCAAATTAGATGTTTTTTACGGTTTTCTATATGTATATATATATATATATATATATATATATATATATATATATATATATATATATATATATATATGCATATAGAAAAGGGTTTTACTGCGTAGTTAATAATTGTGCACACAAAGGTGGACAAATTTTTTCCCCTAAAGTGTATAAAAGTAGAAGAAAAGACCTTTAATTTGAGTTCTTGCTCGTTGAAATTGTATGGTTAGGTGGGCATAGTGCGTTTCTTACACATAAGAATTATACACGTAATTATTGTGCACAATATAGCATTGGTCAAGTATATCTGTATATAATTTGACCAATGCTAAATTGTGTAGAATAATTAAGTGTATAATTCTTATGTGTAAGAAACGCGCTATGCCGTTAGGTGCAAAGTTATGACCAATTGAAAATGGGATAATAATTCGATGAAATAGGGGGGGGGGGGAGTACGAACAAATTTTTCATTTTTTTGCACAATCTGAGATTTTCAACGAACTATTACCCAATTTTCAATTGGTCATAACTTTGCATCGAAACATCCTTTTTGAACGAACAAAAACTCAAATTAAAGATCCTTTCTTTTACTTCTATATACTTTAGGGGAAAAGAAATTCCCACCTTTGTGTGTACAGTTATTAACTGGGCAGTAAACCCCTGTTTTACTATATATAAAAAACCGTAAAAAACACCTAATAATTTGCCAGAAAAACATAGTCGCATGGCCAATTTTCATTGTTCAAACGCGTTTTTCTTCATAATTTGGCCCCTAAAGCAAGTTGGAAACCCCAGCAGTTAAATTTTATTTGCGATTTCTGGACCCAAATAAGTGTATTTTTCTTAGACTTCGTATATATATTATAATATTTACATAAAGTAATGTACATGCGTAATTTAGTTAATATCAATAATAACTTAATTTTTCCAGTATCTGAAATTATGTACATTTACTTTTACGTTGAAATCCAAAATTCACCATTTCATTGACCCCCCACCACCCTTGCATTTTTGTGCCGAATCCTCCGTGTATTCTCAAAGCTATCGATGTTTTCTCCAGAGCAAAACAAATCTTAACACCTGCTGGACCAAGCAACCCTTACAAGCAAAACTAACAGCCTCCATACCATCCTCCCGTAAAAGGCGCGGGCGGAAACCCCATTGAAAATGATAAAAAGAAATCCTTAAAATTCAAATCCATCGAATGCCGCCATTATATTATTGTATGTTAATTACTTCACACGTGTTCCGTGTCTCGAAACCCCATGCGCACACACACACATTCTCTCTCTCCCTCTCCATCTCTCTCTTCCTCCAAGGATACTCTCAGCTCGCACGAAGCCCGACGAGAGAGAGGGAGAGAGCCCCCGCCGGCAGGAAAAGAAGAGATTGAGGAAAAAAAAGAGGAGGAGGAGAAGGCGCACTGGAACACCTGTCTGAATCTCGAGTAACGAGGCCCGAGGAGCAAGCGAGAGAGAGAGAGAGATCGAACGCACAGCCGGCCGGCGTAGTTCATGCGAATTCGCACGAGAGGAGATGAGAGAAGCCTCCTAAGTCACTTTGCAGCGAGAGTCCGAGAGTCTTTTGTAGCCAGCTGGCGCTGATTTTCGCCGGGGCAAGACGCTTTGAGTGGTTTCGCCTTCTGGAGGCGGGGGAGGCGGAGCTCACCGAGTGCCGTGTCGATGATGGAGGTTGTTCGGAGGGAATTGATGTTGTGCAACTTCATTTTTGAAGATCGCTTGTGTGCGTAAACTGAGTTTTCTGATAAGAATTGTAGCGTTGAATGCACGGAAGGCGAGAGTAACGATTTCACGGTGAGAAATGCTTTGGTACACGACGAAAAATTAACGTTGTTCATTATGATTTTTATTTTATAATGAAGGGGTACATTTTATCGTGGTTCAGGACAATTTTTACCGAATATGCGGATACTTTTTACCGTTATGTCAGAATGTCCTGTGTTTACGGTGTTTTACACTATAATCTTTATTTAAAAAATTCATTCTTTATATATATATGATTTCTAAACGATTCATGTATACATACTTAGCTAATGGATCATCGGTTCTAAACCCTTACACAACACTTTATGGCGAAATATAAAATTTTTTATTTTTTTAAATGGATACTGAATAAATAAAATAATATAAGAATAAGGAGGATCATGCTTGTTCGTGTAATAAAAATATGCTCTCTCAAAAGTCTTTTTAAATTGCGAAATAGATTGACTAGAAGCATCAATCAAATTCTTATTTAGATTTATAAAATGATATAACCAGTTTATAGACGACCCATGGGCAATATAGCATTTTAATAAATCAATAATAAATTCCAGGTTTTGATCATCCAAATAATGTACTTCGTTACACGTAAAACGTAACTTTATACAAGAAATAAAGAGCATCAATAAGAGTTCTATCTACTCACTATAATTTTTGGAGTAATTGTGAAAACAGCGATTGCTGTGAGATGTTCACTCCTAGAACTTCAGAGAGTAACTTATAAAGTAAATGAAAATCCTGATGCTCACTGAAGAATGTTAGAGAACATGAAAAGATGTCTAAAATCTTTTAGTAATATATTGATGAATAATTGTGGTCGTAGATTATGATAGGAGAACCGCAAAAATGAAAATGTTTGAGGAATCTATGATAAATATGCTCTAAATCATTTGAGTATAATGTAATAAGAAAGTAATCAAATCATAATATAAGAAGCTTTAAGGTGGTTGTTGCAGCTACTGGGCTACGGGTATAAAATAAATAGTAATTATAAAATTTCTAATTATTTTATCTGTATTACAAAAATACCTATATTTTTTCTATTAAAAACGATTTCAACAATTATACTATAAAATAATGAAAATTACTAATTACTTTATCTGCATTTTAAAAATACCCATATCTTTTCTACTAAGAACAATGCCATCAATTATACTACCTATAAAATAATAAAAAACTTAATTACTTTATCTATATTACAAAAATACCAATATATTTTCTACTGAGAACGATTTCATTTTTTTGTAAAATAATGAAATTTAATTAACGCATATATTCTCCACGTTTATATATTTGTACATACCCTCCTTCTCTGTAATTAATGTTTTACGATCGTTATAAGAAGAATAAGTTCAATTTACGCTCTTCATCGAATATTTTAACAACGTCTATATTAATAATACTCCATAACTCCGTCGATCTCAGACTGCACTAAATAATTTAGTAACTCTGCAACGAAAATACCCTACCCCAACCACCTCAAAAACCTCACCAACCTAAATTAAAAAACAATTCCCACCCGTATATATATATATATATCTCCCACGCCATCGTCAATACAACGAAGCAACCCGCGCCCGCGTATATATCTCCGTAATACAAACACCCGATCAGCTCGTTTACGCGGCATAATAACGAAAATCGGCGTCACCCATGTATTGATAAAAGATCGAACCACGCGCAGACTGCTCGCCCCGGTTTAAAGTGCCTTCCTATATGTATATATACATACACTTACATTGTACAGTGTGAGAGTTGCTGCTGCTGCTGCTGCGTGCGGTGCGTACCGGTGGCACTGCGCCGCGCCGCAGAAGCGGCCCTTCGACAACCGGTTTCTCGATCGCCGCTCGCGCGCGCGCAAAGGCAAGGATAAATAAATAAGGTTTCCTTTCGCTCCGATCTTACGTACCTTCCTCCTCTCTCTCTCTCTCTTTGGCGTATATAGCGCCAATATATACGTTTCTTTGTTGGGGCTTTAAAAGCGCAGTCGAGCGAACCAGAACTCTCCAACGCGATATCCAGTGCACGCACATGTATACACGCACACACACACGCGCGTATCAGTGTGTATAAGGTATAACGTTATTGTGTATATAAACAGGCATTCGGGGAAAAAAATTATATCCTTCGGTGCGAGCGCGCGCGCGCGCTGCTGGTATTATATTATAGTATGCGTGAGAATTCGTTCGCCGAGCGAAAACAAGTATATATAGGAGATAAAAGGAGAAAGAACGAGAGCTGCTACTATATATACGTATACTTACACACGTCGCGTTTATAAGAGAAAGAGAGAACGGCCGAGCCGAGCGTTAATTGGGTTGTTTCGTGATTTTTTTTTTAATATCAGATTCTGATAAATTATGGCACACTTTCTTTGTAAACTTTTTGCAATTTTGGCAATACAATCAAAATTAAAGAAGATAGAGCGCTTCGAAGATTCTCGTGACGTCATGCTTCATACGCGGCGCCTTTGAAATTGCATGAATCGTGACGTCATAAAGAAACTTCCGATAGCTGTAACTCTTCTATAAATATCGTTCATTTAGCGAAATTCTATCGAAATCACCGATAACGAAAAGAAAAATTTGGGCCCCCTTAAAATATCGGAAAGTTATTTATTCGGAAAGCAAAAATATAGAAATATTTAAAATTCGGATATTTAAAAAATCGGAAAATTGAAAAATAGAATTTATAAATATTCGGATAATATTTTTACTGAGAGTTAAAAATTCGGAAAATTAAAAATCGGATGACTAAAATAACGTAAATTAGATATTCGGAATGCTGCAAATTCGGAATATTAAATGGAGTGGCACGCCGTACTGAAAGTATGCACTCTGTAGGGAATTTAACTTTAAAACAGCATATTCTTATTGGCGCCATAAGGCCCATGTAAAAATAAATGAAGTGTCTAGATTTGTAATCAGTTTACATTTGTTAGATATGAGAAAACATAGTTTCCTTTGAATTATTTTTCCACTTTTCGATACGTCCGACTTTTAATTTTCCGAATTTTTAACTTTCAGTAAAAATATTTTCCGAATTTTTCTAAATCCTATTTTTCAACTTTCCGATTTTTTAAATATCTGAATTTTAAATATTCCGATATTTTGGCTTTCCGAATAAATAACTTTCCGATATTTTAAGGGGGCCCAAAAATTTGAAACAGCCCAATTATAATTCGCGTTGTAAAATGAAACCTGCCTCGCGCAGTGATCCAGCGTCGTGTATTATCAGCGTGAGCCGATCAATCTCCATATACATATTGCACGTGTGTGGTGTACCTATGTATAAAAGGTGAGAGGTATAGCGCAGAGAGCGACAAAAAAGAAATCGCATACCGCGACGGGAGTGGCGATGTATATATATACGTGTGTATATGGCCAAAAATGATATAACAATGGGATTGTAGACCGTCGCCCCCGCGCTCACGCACCGTGAAATATGTATCGGGATATACGTTTGGATGTATGTATGTATGTAGCGAACTGCGAACCGCAATAGGCGAGACCGAGCGTGTCACGATCGGCTATTGTTATTGGTATATACTGTTGTGGTTGTTTTCGCGGACTTTACTTCTGGGCACAGATCGGGGGATACGCGAGAGCACGGCGTTTTTTTCGTTGTTACGCGTTGTTGCGCGTGTAAAGAGGATGTCGGTGCTATAAAATCGTGTTTTTTCTTTTAGTGATTACTTTCGAAGTATAGAATGCGGGGGAAAATGAAGAGCAGAGCCGCGTTGTGCTCTTTATAATAAAGCTTTTGCATGCAAGACAAAGTTTATATGATAAGTTGTTTTTTGAATTAATTGGAAATACGATAGGGTGTTTACGCATTGAAAGCTAACCTGAAAATTTTAAACCTACCAAACTTTTGAAAATAACTTTTTACAATGTTATTTTACATTAAGATTCAGAGCAGACCCGTGTAGTGCTTGCTATAATGAACTGACCTGTACAAGATCATGTTAATCAAACTTGTAGTTTTTACAAATATTTGGAAATAATAAATAGGTCGGATATCCCCTTTCCACCGGCTCGCCGCCGCGCGAAATTGTATGCGTAATAGGGAGAGTTTGTACAGATGTACTTAGAGATTTTTCGTGGTATTTTGGTAAACTGATGGTGGATTGAGGGATAAAGCGATTGCACGCGAAGTGGAGATTTTGCTATGTTGATTTATAATTTCTAAGGATGAAGAGTTGCTGTTGCAACGCCGTTACCCTAAGCGGGTCCTGGGCGTAGTCGTCCAGAGCGGACGGGTGGGTGCCTATCACCACTACACAGCGCGTCCTCAGGTTGCGGATAGAGGAACGACCCCTGAGAAAGAGGTTAGCTGCGAATAAAGCGAATAAGCAGTCGCGGACAGCCGATAGGCCCAGGCGTGGGTGTGATGAGCCCGCACTGGCGAACGCATTCATCTAGAAACACTACGCAAGCACCGCAACAACTACAAACACTATACAAAATCTCCTATCTTACTTTCTTCTTCTACCTTACTCTGTAATCTATCTCTTTTACCACACATTTCAAACAAAAAATGGGCCAAAAATCCTGCTGTCGTGGAGGATGCGGGAGCGATGACAACTGCCCTGAGAGGGGATGTGTAGAATGATTCGCCACCTGGTCTTACATGGCAACGAAGCCAGCGAAGGCGCGCTGCCTTGCAGGGGGGCGTTAGGATATGAGAATGAAACCGAGTGTGTCTGACGACGAGTTGACTGTGTCCTCGCTAAAGTCAGAAAGCTCTCATACTTAGTTCTAGGGAGGTATGAGGGTTATCACCCCTAGACGGATGGACTCACCTGCGATCGGAACAGGATCCAAAACGCGCGGGTTTAACTTACTATCATGGCTCAAAGAAAACAAAACCAAACCAAAACGAAAAGAAACTTGAGGGTGGGAACCTGGAATGTACGCAGTCTACACAGAGCAGGCGCGTTCCGGGAAATCATAAATGAAACTGAGAGGTACAATTTAGATTTGGTAGCAATACAAGAAACCCGATGGAAAGATAACGCGATGCTAGGATCCGGTAACTTCACCTTTTTATATGGGGGCGCGAGCGGGCATTCTCTAGGCACCGGATTTCTTGTTAACAAAAGCATCATACATTCCGTTAAAAGTTGCAATTTCGTGAATGACCGACTCTCGTATATCATCATCGACGGAGCGTGGTATAATTACGTGGTTATTAACGTCCACTGCCCCACGGAGGACAAAGAGGAACAAGTCAAAAATCTTTATTATGAAACTTTAGAGCAATTAATCGACCAATTCGCGTCTTACGACACCAAAATAGTAGTGGGGGATTTCAATGCTAAAATAGGGAGAGAGGAAATGTTTAGGCCCACCATAGGCAAAGAAAGTCTGCACGAAACCAGCAATGATAACGGTATTATGGTCATAAATTTCGCAGCCGCAAAAGATCTTATAGTCAAGACCACGTGCTTCAAGCACAAGGATATACACAAGGCAACGTGGACATCGCCGGATGGGGCCACGCACAATCAAATCGATCATTTTCTTATTGATAAGAGGCGCCACACGAATGTACTCGACGTAAGGACCTATAGGGGGGCGGATTGCGACTCAGATCATTATCTCGTAGTGGCCAAATTAAGAGCCAGATTAGTAGCCAGTCAAAATAGTAAGCGAGCGAACAAAGTAGAAACCTTTGATATTGGAAAACTACGAAGCGGGATAGAACGAATCAAGTACCAAGTAGAAGTTAGCAACCGATTTCAGGCGCTCGAGGAAACGGATGAACAGACGGGAGTAGATGACGATCCGAACAGGTTGTGGGGGGCTATCGAAAAAACTATAAAAGGGGCCGCGAACAAAGTACTGGGTAAGAAAAAAAGGCCGAAGAGCAAACCATGGTTTGACGAAGAGTGCGAACTCTGGTTTGAAAGGCGCAAGAAGGCTAAATTAGATAGTGTACACAATGAAAGCGATAGGGCCGTAGAAGAATACCATGAAATAAGAAAGCAAGTACGTGTGATTTACAGAAACAAGAAGCGCGAGTATCAGAAAAATGAAATTAGAAAAATAGAAACTAATAGTAGGGAAAATAACCCGCGCGAGATGTACAAAGGAATAAACGCTATTAGGAAGGGTTTTCAGAGTAGATCGCAGTTAATGAAGGATAAGGACGGGAACCTCGTGACAAGCGAAAATGAACTATTGAAATTATGGAAAGATTATTTCGATAAGTTATTAAACGTGCATGAAAACTCCGAGGAAATGGGAGACGAAATCCACACTGCTGAACTCCATATGGACGAAACGACCTACAAAGAAGTAGAGGCCGCGATCAAAAAGCTAAAAAACAATAAGGCCGCAGGAAACGATTCTATACCAGCTGAACTACTTAAATATGGAGGCACCGCGCTTACATCTAAAATTTTTTATCTAGTATGTGCTATTTGGAGAAATGAAACAATACCAGAAAATTGGAAAGAATCCATCATCATACCGATCTTCAAAACGGGAGATAAAACAGACTGCAATAACTACCGGGGAATCTCACTTTTAGCTACCTGCTACAAAGTTCTGTCAAACGTAATACAGGCCAGACTCACACCATTCGCGGAAGATATAATAGGAGATTATCAGTGTGGATTCCGGCGCAACAGGTCAACGAGCGATCAAATGTTTACCATAAGACAATTATTAGAGAAAAAGTGGGAATATTGCGAAACTATACACCAGCTATTTGTGGACTTTAAGAAAGCGTACGACTCTGTCAAACGAAGCAAAATGTATGAAATCCTAGTGCTCCTTGGCGTACCAAAAAAACTCGTAAAATTAATTCAAATATGTCTGAACGGAAGCACTGGAAAGGTCCGAGTAGGCGGTAATGTATCCGAATCGTTCATGATACGCGACGGTTTGAAGCAAGGTGACGGGCTTTCAACGGTACTCTTTAACCTGACGCTAGAGCATGTTGTTAGAAAAATGCAGGCTAGCGAGCTAGGCGCAACACTCAACGGAACAACGCAAATTTTAGGCTATGCGGATGACTTGGATATAGTGGGAGATAATGGTGAAACGGTGGCGAGAAATGCGGAAATCCTTATAAATGCGGCTAAAAACACGGGGCTAGAAGTGAGCGAATCGAAAACGAAATATATGATCATGGAGAAACTGGGCATTCGTGAAGCAGAGGGGGATCTCAGAGTCGGAAAATTCACTTTTGAAAAGGTTAGAGAATTCAGATATTTAGGTACAACTATAAATGATCGAAACGAAATTAAAGCCGAGATTAATAAGAGACTTCATTCGGGTAATGCCTGCTTCTACGCTGTGAACAGATTACTTAAGTCAAAGCTACTGTCGAAAAATGTCAAAATAAGGATATATAGGACTATAATAATGCCGGTAATCTTGTATGGGTGCGAAACCTGGGCGCTCACTAAAGCGGAAGAAAATCGTTTTAGGGTATTTGAAAATAAGGTTCTGCGGAAAATATACGGGCCAAAGAAAGATGAGGAAACTGGGGAGTAGAGGAAACTGCACAATGACGAGCTACATAATTTGTACGCGTCACCAAATATTAACAGAATAATAAAATCACGGAGACTAAGATGGGCAGGGCACGTGGCAAGAATGGGCGATGATCGTACAGCAGCGCGCATAATGAAAGGAAAACCGAAAGCAACGCGACCTCTTGGTAGACCTACACGCAGATGGGAGGATAACGTAAAATCAGACATAACTGAAATTGGGCGGGAAGGCGCGAAATGGATGGGGTTGGCACAAAATAGGGAAACGTGGAAGGCTTGCGTAGATGAGGCGATGAACTTTCGAGTTCGAAATGCCATTTAAAAAAAAAAAAAAAAAAAAGGATGAAGAGTTGAAAGATTGTCAAACGCATCGATCGATTCGTTATAATACTTGAATGTTCCCTCAATTTTTAGAGAGAATTTTTGTAGTGTTTTTAATTTTCACATATGTATGACTATATTTTTTATCGTAAGAACTTAATTATACGTAAATTGTAGAAAGAACTGCATAAAAGATAAGTATGAAATAACTATTATGATCTAAAAATGATTCGATTCCTGCAGAATAGAGATAAGTAGATTGAGCCGGTATCTAGTAAGACGCGTCTTACCTACCCCGGTATGTATCTACTTACATGTGTATAATATATAATTATTCGCCTAATGGGATCGGAACTCCTCTCTATCGGTGAGCTTCGTAAGCTGTCAGTGAAGGCTCCTTTTCTACATGGAGTATATCTATATATAGCGGTAGCCAGCGCCAAATGGCCAATATTCGAAACCGTGAGCGAAAGCTACTTCAATTGTTTTTACACGGATAATAAATCTATATAGGGGAGGGTGGGGCATCAGCGGCACCCTAACTTTTAACAAGGATTATATAAAGATGATAGACATTGAGAAAATTTGAAAAGCACAAAAAGCTAGGAAATTATATCAAGAATCGAAAGCGACAGTTGAATATGTGTTTTCTGTGACACATTAATTTATATAAATCGAAAAGTAAAGTCAGTCAAAACTGCTCTACGTGCCCCACTAGGGGGCAACTGTGGCACCCCGGTGGGGCACGCAGAGCACGGCTTTTCATGAGGTATTTTCACATTTATAATTTTACGTAAATAATCAAATGAAAAATTAATAAAATCAGAAGTACTGTGCATATATTTGATTGTATGATATGATTTGCAATGAAAAATAGCGAAATTCGATCTTACAGCGTTATAAACTTTTAAAGGTTAGGAGGCAAACAGCTGCCGCGCCGCGCATCAGATTTCGTGTGCTATTCGTGCCCCACCTAGGTGCCCGTCGTGCCCCATTTTCAATGCTTTTCCCGACTGTTAATACACAATTACTGAGCACTGCAAGATAAAATATCAAGCAAGGCCTGAAAGTTGAAAGTATAAACTATCAAGTAAACTTTGTTTCAAACGGATCCATTCTTTTTTCGCGTTCTACCAGCCAAATGAAAAATTAAACCAACCTATTATTTCGACTTTGAACTTCAAGTTCATTTGATTATTTGGTTGGACTTTCTTTTTCTATATTATGATCAGAGACAAAAACTAGAAGTATTTTTCTTTAGATTTTCACAATTATTTGCTTAAAAATATCTATTAATCGTTTTAATGTAGGTGCCAAACCAACCCGCCTGCCACGCCATGCCCCACCCTCCCCTATATTTGCACGTATATATTTGCAGTTCCAATCCCAGTAAGGATCACGCCAGCAACGTAAAATTCCCATGACTGTATAAATTACGTTTTGATTTATTTTGTTTAAAATGGTTATGTTATTAGACGCCCTATATAGGACACGCATGTTTGGAACTTCATAAATATAGATAGAGTTATATTTATTTTAATAATTATATCGATTGATACTTGATAAGAATACTCAAACTAACTAAAGCCATCTTTAAAAATCATACTTAGAGCTTAGTTTTACTTTAACAAACGGTTGGAATGTAGGTTCCAACCATTCTGCAAAATGTAAAAAAAAACCTACAGCATTTCTAGCAATCTATTTACAGTATATCATCTTATATTAATGTTTACGGAGCCTTGACATTAAAAATCTTGTATGCGTTGAAGAATAGTATCGAATTTTTTACTTTATTCATGAAAAATCAATTTTCATTTATCTGTCTTTTCATATTCCGTAAAATTTTAAAATACTAACGTCGTTAAAAAATCAATTCAAACACATTTTTCTAGTCTTAAATGAAGAATGACAAATATTCAGATAAAAAACGATTTATATTTGATAACAATAATTCAATACAGTATAAAAAAAACAATCATATATTACATCTTACTTGTTAGATTAACATGAAAAATACAATCTCACTCAAACTATTAAAGATAAAAAAATTTATCAATAAATTATATAATATATTTTTGATCATAATCCAATTATTTTACGTTATTCAATATTTTGAAATATAATTTAATCTTCTCGCAAGATACCAAAAGTTATAAATAGCAATATTTTCCAAACGTAACATTGAATACCGCAGCTATTATTAGTATATTTACAATATAAAATACAAATTACATTTTAAGGAAATGTATAAATTCTAGAATACTAACTTTTTAAATCGATTACTGAACCACGATTTTTGTTTCGAAATCGTTATATATTTATTAAAGAAAAAATAGTCAAGTATTCTCTAAGATATATGTTTAAATGAATAAACACTTAATTAAGGTAAAATAATAAATGTCAACTTTCGTCATTATACTAAATTTAAAAAAAATATGTAATTTTTTATTTACTAAAAATACAATGACATTCAAGTATAAATTAAAATAATGTTTAGTTGAAATTACAAGATTACAACATTTATAAAATAATACGTTTCCTTAAAACGATCGACAAATTTTAAACGTTTTTATTTATTAGATTTTATTTTATGTAAAATTTTATTTGAATGGTTGTAATGAAAACCTGTAATTTGATAACTACAATAACTGTAGGATTATTTGTTTTTTATTCTCTGAGTTAAATTAATACTCTCTAAATTAAAATAAAATTGAATAAATTATAATAATTGGTGTTCATTTATATTACAATAATAATTAATAAATAGTTTGCAACATTTTAGTTTTGCATTCTTACTTAAAAAATTCATTTTAAATAATTAGGAATGAATAAAGTTTAAACATTAAGTATAACAAAAATACTATATACTTTGTAAATGTAGAAAATAAAGGGACTTTAAAAAAAAGTATCACAAATTATTGATCCTTGCTCAAATTGAATAAATAAAGTTACATACTTCTTAATTTATCAGTAGAAAATCGCATTGATCCGTTATTAACCAGTCTACGGCTCTTTCATTAACACATGTACACTACATATAATAACGAGAAATGTAACACGATTATTTGCTTAATTCTTCTTTTGTTGATTCGGCTATCAGTGAAGAAATTTCCTGAATGTAACTGGATTTACTCAAAACGGGATCTGTTGACAATAGTGATGGACTATCATCTTGAGATTTAGGAATGTCTTCCAATAATGATGTATCGTCAATGGAAGAAGTATCTGAACCTACTGAAATATTAATATTTTTTTTTTCAAATGTAAAATGAAGTTAATACATTTCTCATAAAATAAAAATGTATTCTTACGATCGCCGGGCAATCTTAAGTCTTTTTCTTCTTCTAGTTCGCGTCTTTCGTAGCTGAAGGTGTCGTCGGGATTTTCTTCTTCAGAAGCAAAGTGCAAATATGACAATATGCATATAAGTACTATGAAAAACAAGTTGGTACCAATGCCGACAATGGCAGACAAAATGGGCCAGTGAAACATCAAATAGCGGAGGCCAGACAGATGGGCATTTATCATTATAGTGGCCGAGTAAAACTCAATATGCCGAGATTGAATTTCAACGTAAACTATTGTCACAGGATGACTCTGTAAAAACGATAATTAATTTAAAATTAATGTAAATTCATTTATTTTCAATCGAAAATCATTAATGTGTTTAAATTCAAAGAATAAGTATATTTTAAGTTCAATGGGTTAATAGAATTAAGTTGAATAGTTCCATGGTGCAATTTTTTCTTATTTTCTTGAATATGTTTATAGATAATCTTTCTTTTACTTACCTGATCTTCCTCAAAATTACCAAATAATTCCAAAACTATATTCTGTTTCTCTTCAGTAGTTCCAAATATCATCATGGGTGAATAAGTTAAGGTTGTCAGCGTGTGCAATAATGTGCTGCGATAATGCAACATAGCAGATCGACACGCATGTTCAACTAGCACTCCATCTCGACTGCGTAGTTGAGCACAAACCATAAACATACCTGAAAATATTATGCATCAAAAATAATTTTCAAAACTAAAATAAAGTTAGTATTCATAACAATTTCTAGCAGACTATTACCAAGATCCTTGTTGGCTGGTGATTCAGGCATTTCTAAGTGCAGATTCACCTTGTAAGGCTGTCCAACCATTAGTAATTGCTGCTTCTTCGTCAGCTGTACGTAAGCTGATGGAAAACTGCATACTCCTTTATCTTTATCACATGATCTTTAAAAATAATATACGGTTTATTAGAATACATGCACCAATTAATTATAATAATTATAAATAAGAATTTAAAACTGACTTGAATTGTAGATGAACTGGTCTCACATAGGTCATACTTGGCATGTAAGCATAGTAGAAAGCAGTGTACAAGAAAATTGATATCCACACTATGAGAATGCCGCTTATGATGATCAGTCCGCCTCGAAAAATGGCATCTTTTGCCGACTGCACTCCTTCCGTCGTTTTTTTCTGAACATTAAACCATCTTTCATGAACATGTTGAATTATACTCGAAATAAGCATGATTTGGCACGTTAATCGTCGACCTCGTCAAATGTTCGCGACAAAATTATGTGTTACTTAATTACACGAGACTTATCATTTGATAAGATAGGATTATCAGTTTAGTTCAATACATAACTTTGGAGATAATTATATGAATCAGTATCAAAAACACAAAATTGAGTTACAACTACAAGTATAAAAATTTTGTTTACGTTCAGTCAATAAATTACACATATTTATTTGTCTTTATTCATTGTGGATTAATGCACAATGTTACTTTTTATGTTATAAAGTAATTAAAAAGCACATAAATGGTTCTAATAACCAATTAAACGCAAATAAAACTTAGCGGTGTTTAAATCTACTTAACCTCACTGTTATCATAACACTCTTGCATTACATTCGAAGGTGGCAACAAAATATATTCAAACTTCTGATGTATTTTGTTGGTGTCACTGATTTTCCGTGCAGTGAAGTGATGGGCCTAGAAATATTCAGAGAGTCCAAACGCTACTTTCAAGTCGTTAGACTAGTTGGTTTTGTCGAGTCCTGCGGCTACTTCAAGTCGTTGATGATGGAACGTTGCTTGAAGTTGCCGCAGGACTGTGCAGTTTCCTGCACATAGACTATAAAGAGCGGTAATTTTTGAATATATTTAAGTAATGATTTTCTTGACTTTTACAGGTGTATATTATAAATACTTATTGTATACAATAATAAGATAAGCATCGTTGCTTATAACATTTTTTTGTAGAATTTATAAAAGTATCTTCAAAACACAACTATATTTTTTTAAATATCTATTTAATCAATATGTATAGAACTTCTTTTTTTATTAATATTCATTCAACAATTAATTGTCGATGTATAAATCTTAATTTTTATTATACTGTACAGCTGAATACAATCGTACACTATAGTAAGCCCTATTGAAAAAAATCGAGTGATAAATTAGGTGAAAAATCATATATCATTGACATGTTACGTCACCTGAAACATCCACCTCATTTTTCACCTGATTCTTTCGACTGTTTACCTCCTATAATGAAATCATCTGATCTTATCACCTGATTTATCAGCTAAATTTTGTTACGGATTCTTTTTTCAAAAGACGTTGTATGTCAAAACCTTTAGGTCTAACTGTCAAAATAGGTAGTATCATCCGGATGATACTTCCAAAATGTAACTTTAGATGTACATAATTAGACGTTTTTAACATTTGTTTAACATTATTTTCGTAAAAAACTTTTGAATGATAAAGCAGGTGATATATCAGGTGTAAATATCAAGTTGATGTTTCAGGTGACATATCATGTCAATTCATCAGGTAAAAAGTCAGGTGATTTGTCACCTGATTTTTCACTTAATTTTTTCATAGTTATATTATGCTAATAATCGATTTTATTTAAAAACGCTAGCTACAATTAATAGTTATTGTGTACCAAGGGTGAGAAATAGTCGAGAAATACTCATCTTCGGATCGCAAAATGCACTCGCCTTCGGCTCGTGCTTGCTCACCTCCGACTCCTGCAGCAAATTCACACGCAGGCGGGGAAACCCTCGCGCCCATGTTGCACACCGTATTTTTTGTGACACATGTCCATCGAGCTTAACCAAATGTGACCGTTTTTCGACACGGTGCACAGGTTTGCCAAACTCTGGCTAATTCATGGATTTCAGACATTTGGCAGAGTGTATGGCAGAGTTTAGCAGATTTAGGCAGAAATATTTTTTTTCTGTAACATCAGATTTTTTTTAAATAATTCGATGAGTTTAACGGACTTACGCAGAGTTAGGCAGAGGTTGGCCGACTTTTGCAGAGTGTAGCAGAGTTCGACAGACTTACGCAAAGTTTGACAGACATACGCAGAACTTGACAGATTTACGCAGAGTTTGACAGACTTATGCAGAGCTTGACAGATTTACGCAGAGTTTGGCAGACTTATGCAGAGTGACAGATTTTATTTTAAATAATTGTCTGTAAAACTCTGTCTACTCTACTAAATTGTTAAAATAAAATTGATTTGAAAGAAAAAAATTATTTCTGCCTAACTTTGTCTAACTCCTACTAAACTCTGCATAAGTCTGCCAAATTCTGCTAAACTCTGCCAAACTCTGCAAAATGTCCGAAATCCATGAATTAACCAGATATTAGCAGACTTTAGCAGACTTGAACCGAGTTTAGCAGAGTTAAGCAGGGTTTATAGGCAGCCCCTATGGAAATAAAAAATGTACGGAAATGTACAAAATTGTATACCTATTTCTGTTATAATTGAAACAATAAAATTCGGATGACATCGGCATACTATGCTACACTTTTGTACATTTTTTTACACTTTTTACGTTTATGTACATTTTTATACGAAAAATTCCGCTAACTAAGAAGCGTCAAGATAAAAATAATGTAAAATAATTAAGAATTTTTTTTAAACTACCACTGTTTCTTAAGTAACTGAAAGTTTCAATTTTTTACATGTAAATTAATTTATATGTGCCTCGCCACTTATCGGTGTTAAAGTCAAGCTGTATTTTTCTTCTAAAGTGTACAAACATATATAAAAATGTACAAAAGTGTATATATCTGTGGTAAAACCTGTTCCAACTATAACAGAAATATACATTTATATACTTTTTTATATATTTATACCTATACGATTATAAACATTTTTCATTTTCACTGAGGAGGGAACCCATTTCTACTACAGTATTTGTATTCCTAAAGATGTGAATAATATACTGAGCTCAAGACGAAACTTTTAGCACATATTTTAGAATTTAATTTTTGTCAGGAAGCAAACCTGATGGATAGTGTAAAGTTTCACAGTATGCGTAAAGTTGCACTTTACCCATTTCATAAATACTTAAAGTTGCAATTTCACATCTACTATATCAGAAAATAATGTTCGATACTATTGGGTACATTGTTTTTTAGCGCATGTGACTTTTCTCAGTCGCTTCGCTCGTGCGAAAAACGTCCCATTCGCTAACAAAACCAACGTACACAACAGTGTCGAAAAATACTATTTGTAAACCTTTCTGTATTAGGCTAGTAGGCCTGTGATTTGTTCTTTTTTGGTTTTTATGGGTTATATCTATAGGTTTTTTTTTATTTTAAAATACAAGGGACTATATCCGTACAGTTTAGTATACATACATTGCTTATTAACTGCAATCTTAAAGTGTGCTAAAAACTGACGTTCATTAAATACGTCAAAAAAGAACAATACATTTTCTTTAATTGGGATTCATAGATAATTAAGTCAACATTAAAAAAAGAAATTGAATAATTTATACATTCTTATTTATAATAACCTTCTTTTTCTTTTCTTTCTCGTACAAGTGACTAGGTATAATCATACACTCTAGTAACACTCCTAACTATAATTGACTGCAAACTCAGTGTGCTAAAAATCGACTTTCTTCAAAAACCCACTAGCAAAACTCTTCGCAGTGCGCATGCCTGCTACCAATTTCGAAAAACACAATCTCCTCCACCCAAACTCCATCAATACGAACCAAAAAAATTCAACCCAACCAAATCCTTCTTAACCTGCACTGCACACTACTTATTCAGCACCCCAAATCGTAATCCACATGCTCATTCCCTATAAACAACAAACAATAACAAAATGTCCACTTCTCCGCCAAACACCAATCGCATTTGGTAGCCCTGTTTATTAACTATTCGCCATCTTAAGTGACCAGTAACGCCATTTGACCCATGTAAAAATAGATGACGCGGCAAAAAATTGAACTACCCTTTTGGTGGTAAATACATTGAACGATACAATACGCCAAATGTTATAAATATCGGTTCAACATTAATATTTGCTATTGATTACATTTATTTTAACCAGCCTCTTACCTGTCACTACCACAATAAATCAACAAATTTCCCTAAACCTTTTAAATTTTTAGTTAAAAAAAAATAATTGTCATTCTACCGTGTAGGGGAACGTGGAGTGGTATGGGCATCACATTTTTCAGCTAGATATATTTTTTTATTTATGATGCATTGGCAGTTCTATATTAGCTCATTTTGTTCAGCATTAACCTAAGAACAAAATGCGCTAAAGTCTTGTCAGAAAAAATAATCTATTTTTTTGTAAAAATACATAATACGAAGGTACCTCAAAATACCCATACCGCCTCACGCGTGGGGTGATATGGGTTTTGCACGAGGGTACGTGGGTAAATCCTATTATTAATAAAAATGGTTAACGATGATAATTTATTTTTAATTTTATTTCATGGAAAGGTTAATTAAACGCATAGAAAATACTTTTGCAACATTTATTTAAAATATAAAATTTAAAAATGCTTTTTTAACATACATATTTGATATTTATCAGAAAACTTAAATTTATGAGTCTTTTCACATAGGTAGTTTTCTTATTTATTAGGAACATTAAATAACTTTTCATTGCAACATCTAACTTATACTAAAAAAAAGTTTACTGCTGTACACCTACGTCGCAAGAACCTACCGTCTGCTCTTGTTACTTCGCCTCACATGCCCATAGCGCCCCCGTCATTTTGCCCATACCGCCCCACAAGCTATATTTTTTAAATCGCTATATTAATTTAATTATAAAAGGAAAGTAAAATAAAACAAGTATGCAAATTAAAGAGAAAAAGTCAATTAGTTGAATGAAACCATTAAAAGTTGCCGAAATATTTGAAAAACTATCTTTTTAGTCGATCAAAGTTCGTTCAAAATGGACTTTGTTAGACCTATAACAATCCGCATTTTCTAAAATTTGATTTAACTTGTAAAATCACTTTTTTTTGTTATAATTACGTTTATTATTCTTTTATACATTATTAAAAAAATTGCAGCTATTCAGTGCGTATTCTTTATACCTACTATTAAAGATACCCATACCACGCCACGTCCCCCTACTTGGTATACACGGCTATATTACACACCACCAATAGAGCAAGTCGATTTTGGGATGGCGCCACGGTCGGCCCGCGTGTGCGCGCGGCCTCCCTCTCGCGGCGAGCTTTCCAACCGCGCCCACTCTCTCTCTCTCTCCGTTGGAGCGCGCGCGACTCCCAGCGCGCTGGCTGCTGCTGCTGCTGTGGTGCTGTCAGTCCAGTCGCGCTAAAGATGGACGGCGGTGGAGCTTACGGCGGCGGCAAGGCTGGAGGCCCGTTCGACCCGATTTCCTTCGTCCAGAGGCCCCAGGTCATCCTGCGCGCGTTATGCCTGGTGAGTACTCCTGATCGCTCCTTCCTCCTCAAAGACGCAAAAAGAAAAGACTCTCCCCCATTTGCATCTCCGAAAAGAAAAAATCATACTCCCCGTGATTACGACTGTGTGTGCGTGCACGTATATATGGACATCCACGGCCGAGTGGACACATCGATTTTGACACGGTATATACGCACCTACACCTCCCCCACTCGTTTCTCTTTCGAGATTCTTGTGTGTATTATATGTGTGTGTGTGTGTGTGTGTGTGCGAGGTAGCACCGCTAGGTTGATGGGGACATGGGGCTGGTTCTTCTCTGTATTGATTTTCCGTTGTGGCGCGCGCGCGCGCGGGCGCGTGTCACCGTATCGTAATCATCCCCCCGCGCGAGGGGCGTTAAATGAAGGAAGAGGCTCCGGCGAGCTTGCGGTTCCTTGGATTCTCCATCTCGAGATGATGCAGCTGATATTCGCGTGCATACGCGACACTTGCGCTTGCGTTCGCCTCGCCCGTGCACGCGCGATCGACCGGGCGCCACGACGGGTGTATATATAGTTATGCTTCCTAGAGGGTGAGGGGGAGGGGGGGTTGATCCTTGAGAGATATAGTGGGGAACGAGAGAGGGAGAGAGTTGGACTTAAACTTTCTGCGCTGGCTCTCGCCTTTTTTCTTCCTCTGCTTAGGTATTTCTCTCCCCCTTGGCTCGAGACCCCGCAAGCACGCGCGGAATACAATGTGGGTGTTATGTATCCCCCCTCCTTCTCTCGCCCCCATCTTTTCTTTTTTCGTGAGATTCGATCTGACGTGGTGGTATGGGGTTGCTGCTGCGCGTAGGATACATTGTTCCCCTTTGCGGAGATAGGTGTAGAGACTGGGAGTCATATAGTTTTGGCCCCGATGAGGATTGGATGTATTGACGTTGGACTGTGCGAGGGCGAGGGTTGTCTCTGATGGGTCGTGCACCAGGAGAGTGTCGTCCGAGAGTCGCTCTCGCTCTTTCTCTCTTGCGGTTATCGAGTATTGATTGATATTCAACTTTTGCTCGCGTTGAACTTGACGGGGAATATGCTCTATGCGGTTGGGTGGTAGATTATTATTCACGCGTGAAGGGTATAATAAGCCCTTGACGGGACACACGCATTGTTCCGAGTCCGCGAGTAATGAATTGAAGAGGGTATGCGTGGAGACAGCGTGTACAATGTGAAGTCGCGTATCTTTGTCCTTTTGTTTAATACGCGCGCGTGGAGAATGTTCTATTTGTTGCAATAGTTGTTTCGTAGGAGTATGAGGTACTGGGAATGAGAAAACTTGCAATTTACATTTTAGGTCACTTGGAATTGCAGCCTCCTGATTGTAATGATCTGTAGTATCTTTTTTAGTTGGAGTATCTTTAGCAAGCGAGGTGGGGGAGAAACCAAAAGTTGGCTTTATTTATTTAATATTATTGTAGAATAATCAATATTTATTCTAGTTACTGTAGGGTATCTGTGAGTCTGACCTTTAGGTATTGATTGATACTTCTTTTATTTCATTTTGTTATTAAAGTCTTAAAAATAGTCTAATAGATACTTGACAGATAATTAAAAAATTATACTTATTTTAATAAGCAAATTTTAAAATGACTGATCACAAGAACAAGAAGAAATTTATCCTGTAATGCTTTTTAAGATATTCTGTTTTTGACACAATTGCATAATTGCAAGGAGATAAATTTATTGATGTCAGTTAGAAAGCAATGTAAAAGATTAAGCCCAATGTAGAGTGTTTCTAACTGGTTGTTGAGTATTGATTAAAATTGATTTTTGAATAAATGAACTTGTCATGAACTTGACGAGAGGTCTTGTTAAGGAGCGGTTGTAAATTATACCTAACTGACAGATGACTTACTGAGTCAACATGGAATATAGAAAGAATTTAATACACACGAACTAGACACCTAAAAATATTATTTGTTTTCTTCTTACTAACTTAACTTAAAATAACTTGACTTTATTCAATTACGTTCTTTAAACATGTATTTATATTCATTTTATTCCATATAAATAATATTATTTATAAAAAATACTAGAAATCCAAAATAATAAAGAATTAAAAATCATTATTTCAAATTCTATATACTATACTGGAGTAAAAATGTCTGATTATTCAATGCATGACTTCAATAACTGTCAAGACAATTGATGCATTTAATTTATTTATAGAACCTGACCAATCGATGAATGCTGAAAAATTAAATGTCATTCACTGCTCCGACCCATTTATAATTCTGTCTTATTTTAAAGTAAAAGTTCTTGGTCGCACTCAAAATTAGACCAACATGCAATCTGTTCTATTGTACAATGTTTATGAGTGTTGAGTTACTATTGATTAAGTACTTTTTGATTAAAATTTATTGTGGTCTATTTAAAAAAAAAATTGGCGTCACATTTCTTACATAGGTATCTAAGGTCAAATTAAATTTTTGTCGTCATACATTCTTGAAAAGTAAAAATTTATAAAATTGGTCATAAAATGACAAGCAGTTAATTTGAAAAAAAATATTTTTCCTCGGTCATACTTTTCTTATTATAAAAACTTTTTCACTGACCTATTATAAAATAAAAAACAATAAAAAAGGAATAAAAACAAGAAAGATAAGCTAAATGTTATTTTATAAGTCATATGAGCTTCTTCTATTCAAAGAAAAATACTTTTATAAATCAATGTCTCAAAATTTACAAGAAATTGTCAAATGGTAATCTTTTTTCAGCTTTTTGCTATCATTGTCTTTGGATGCATAAGCAGCAAAGGATACTTGCTAGACAAAGAAGGAAAAGAAGTCTGTCTATATAATGGAGATGCGAATGCATGCAACTATGGCACAGGAATTGGTGTCATTGCCTTCCTGGCAAGTATTGGTTTCTTAGCAGGCGAATACTTGTTCGAACAAATGTCCTCCGTCAAGACTCGAAAACACTATGTTCTTGGTGATCTTGGGTATGTATGTTTCCTGTTACATTGTAAAAGTATTAAATTTGGAAAATTATGTAATTTTCAATTTTCACACACAGGAGAAAAAAGGAAAAGCTGTTGTATTAGGTCAAAGCATACTTTAAACATTTACTTATTATATTAATTTTTCAGTTTTTCTGGATTTTGGGCATTCCTATACTTCGTGGGATTCTGTTACCTGACAAATGCATGGAACAAGAGTGAACAGCCACCCGATGACATTGGTGTTAATAACGTACAAGGAGCCATCGCATTCTGCTTCTTTTCAATCTTTTCTTGGGTTAGTTGGACTATTTGTAGAATTTGCAATTGTTAATGATAACATTTAAACTGAAATACTGCTTGAACTTTTTAGGCGGGGTGTGCGTGGTTTGCATTCCAAAGATTTAAGCAGGGAACAGATGCAGCATTTGCTCCTAGCTACGAGGCAGATCCTACTGGAGGACAGGGCTACACGAGTTACCCAGATGCTACCGATGCTGCTTACCAAGAGCCTCCATTCGCTCAACAACAACAAAGAGGTATGGGTGACTTCCAAGCTCCAGCTTATTAAAGTCATCCATAGTCGTTATAAAATATGTATATTCCAAGGCCACTGCAGCGAACTAATAATGATAGGAGTTTATTTATTAGTTATTGTTATCTTGCGTTTTAAAACAAACTGCAACACAAATCTCATACTGTCGCGTATCGTGATCTGAAAAAAAAAAAGTATTAGCATTTTACATGAACTCGCTTGTTTTTTGCCAATCTACCTTCCATCAAATCATCTATATATAAACTTCGTAGTTAAGTGCAGGCATGGATTACCTTTTGTTCACTCTCCAAAGAAACTTCTTAAAGTTTATTTATATTGTACATTTGTTTACTTTACATTACATTGTGAAAATGTATAATTTCAAACCGTGTAAACATTTTACACATTTAATCAAAGTTGAAAATTTGTTATTGTACAAATTATTTAATATATTACTTTTATGTTTTATATTATACTTTGTTGTTTAATTTTGTAAAATCTTTTATATGAAAATGGGATTTCAATTCATTAAAAAAATTAACAAAAGGTACTCAGGTCTGTTTACAATGCATATTAGCTGAAGTTAAAGGCCTCACACAAGAGCTTATTTGCTCATAGAAGTGAATTACTCCTGTCGCTGATAGATCACTACCATGATTGGTCTTAGATTAAGTCTGCGTAGCAAGATACGAGAATAAAAAAAACCTATTTGTTGAATAGTGGCAATAATTGTTGGCCACTTGTAAGTTGTACTTAATTGTGTGTCTGAAAGATAAAAGATAGGATGTAATTGAGACGTACCATGTGAGGCACTATACAAGAACTGCGACCATTTCTCAGCTAATACAAAACCAGAAAAAAACATCAAATCTCATAACAAACAAAGATAATACGTATGTATTAATATTATATGTTAGTACATGCACCAGCTATGTATATTTTAATGTCGTAACGTGTTCAAAGTATTCGCAAGCGAGATATATAAATTAATACTGCGTGATATTTAGAAAAAATCAACGAAGTGGTCGTTATAAGTCTGCTTAAAATGCACATATCCTACGTTGTCGAGAAAGCGATAATTTACTTATTTTTTAACAGAGATTGTGAGTAAAACTATTGCCAAAATACATATTTTGCTTTTTATAACGATATGAATAATGCTTTAATAGAATCTAAATAACGTGTACAAAAGTTATTCTTTTAGGCAAACATCTGTAAAAATTAATATAAAACTAAATTAACACAATCATTTATGAATTTCCTTCGTTAACATACATACTTGTTAAAAATAAATTAAATTCCTATTTATTTATTTACTTATTTATTTATTTATTTATTTATTATACGGGAATTGCTGCCTTTTTACTTTGATTTGACAACAGTACGCCAAAAAAATTGGACTGACGGGGATTCAAACCCCCGCCTTAGGAAATAAATATCTTATTGCTTGAGCCATGGTCATTCCTTATTTATATTGTTATAAAAAATTAAAAAACTGAGTTTTACTCAAAGTTTCTGTTTATTACTGTTCACTTTTTGTTGCACAACATTGAACAATTGATTACTAACTGTGCAAAATCATCAGGGATTACATTGGTTAAAAATTTTTAAACTCTAACTAAAATTTCATTAAAAATATTAACTAAATATTAAAAAAATATATAAAGAGAGAAGTGCTTCTTGGTTGGTCTACTGATTGTAACGATGTATGGTGTTGTGGACAGGAGAAATAGTATTATAATCTCAAGCCAGTCGAATTACAAAGGTTGCGACTTGAGTTGGTTAAGTTGACAAAAAATAAAAA
The DNA here is from genome assembly GCA_949152435.1 of Gastracanthus pulcherrimus. Classification (NCBI taxonomy): domain Eukaryota; kingdom Metazoa; phylum Arthropoda; class Insecta; order Hymenoptera; family Pteromalidae; genus Gastracanthus; species Gastracanthus pulcherrimus. The sequence continues at coordinate 16,556,223 of OX424573.1, forward strand.
TAAAAGAGGTACCAGTTCATGTTGCATCAAACGTAGATGTTGAGCACGACTCTGATTAAAACATTTAGCGACATAATACATTAATTTTTTGATTAACAAATAATTGGTGATGAATTTACACTTTTAGTTTAATATTAAAAGTTTTAATTTTAATATAATATGATACACCAGCTGATGGATAAATAATGAGAGTGAAGCAAATTAATGACTAGGTGTAACAAAAATATGAACTTGACTTTACATTTATGTACATTACCCAGAAGGGTATTTTTTCCGAATGTTCTTTGAATGATGTAACATTATTAAATACAGTTTACTTTTTAAGCGCGCGTGTTTTAAAAAACATTCGGAAAGCAGCACATTCATGTTAACATTTCATTATTCAAAAACTTTAATTAATGAATGAATTAATTTGGTATATGTAAATTTTCAATGAAATTGTCAATCTAGAGAAGGATCGTCGTTCACGTTGATGCAAAATTTCGAACCAGAAAAAATTATAGTTATTGCAATGGACATTACTGCTGTAGCGTGTATAAAACAAAAACAAAAATTGAAACGTCTATCAAAGCGATATAAGTAATTTATTGAGATAAAAAAATATACTTATAAATGTAGCCAACACGCATTTATTCTAGTTCTGTAAGAGATGCCCCTGTGCAGTGCAGAGATCTCAGTGTTTACATACAATTCTAGTCTAGTGTATGTATGATTTACAATAGCAATTATAAAATGAAACGAAACAATTGTAACCAACTTAACTTATAATTTATAGCCTGCCCAGATTAAGTCGAAGGAAAGCCCATAGCCACACAATGGCTCCTCGCATCAATTATTTTCATTAATTGTTGTAATTCATAAATTGTTGGCTATGGAATTTCCATTATAATAAAATGAAACATATTTGTATTTTTTATAATGTTTATGTTATACATTATAGAAGCGCGTGCATTTATGAGATGCAAAAGAGTATGCACTTGAACGAGATTGTGGATTTTTTGACATTTGTTTATTTGTTGTATTGATCAACCCAATTCATACAGTGACTAATAATGATCCTTTCTGCTTTATAAATTTAACTCCTTTTTCCAAAGATAAAATTATTTAATTTTCTTTTTAAGTATTTAATGTTATTTCATAGTAATTTTTAAGTTACTTAACAAATGTAAATAAAATCTGCAATACAAGTCAAGGCATCAAAAATCTATCCCATAAATGAAATCGAGGCTTCCGTAATCTTGAAAAAAATTGGGCTGCACTCATACCGCCGAAATAACAATGAATGTAAATTATCAAGCAATACGCGGAATTCTGCAGTCTATAAATTTGGATGCATGATAGTCATTAAAAGATTATTGATTGAATTATTGAATTGATTGTTCATAAATTGTAAACATTCTTTCTTTGAATATCCTGACAATTAAACTGTATTATACATGATAATGTCAGAATCTATCCCGAAATGCAAATAAATGTTATTATTTATTGTGTTAAAAGTCTTTTTTATTTTATCAATCAACATGTTCATTAACAAGAATTATTCTAATCAAGATTAATAATAAGCACTATTTAATTAAAGGACCAAGCCTAAGAATTTAAAAAATGTATAATAATTTGTTAACTCTAATTAAATAAAATAAAAGAATATAAGGATGGATAATTTGTTTGAATTTTTGAATTGTTTTTTTTATATTTTAGATATTTTATATATAAAAGTTGATACATTTTATAAACTCAATCATAAAATTTTTAATTAAATAGCAAAAGAAAATTGGAAAAATGAAAGGAATAAAAATAAAAATAATTAAAATTTGTTTTATAAATACACATATTTATTATATAATATATTAATTAGTAAGCACACATCGCTCTGTAGGCTTAATATTAAAATTTTTTCAGCTCGTTGGCACTTTCCGTAATAGGATGTGAATATACAATAATATTTTGTGCTCCAGTTAATGATTTTGTCTCTCGAAACGTTCTTCCTATATCGAATCAACTTTTTACACGCGAAGAACCTCAAGCTAAATTGGTACGCGTTAATTGTAAACTTTAAGATTTTTTTATAATATATATATTTATAATTTTAATACAGCTCTCTTTGCCGATACGTTTTTTCCTCTTTTCATTTCCACACATCATTATAATCTGTGATGATAAAGGCCACAAATGTTTTGTAGAGAAGGAAGTACGACTATTTCTAACTACATGGAATTAAACTAACGTGATGTTTCAAGTATTTGTTTCTTTTTTTTTAATTAAACAATTTCACGCGATAAAAGTTTTTAGTCTTTCAAAAAATGCGTATATTTACAAAAAAAATCTATGCATTTAGATGTGTAAATATATATAATAATTTATAGCTGAAAATTTACTAATTTCAACTATTTTTTGCAATCTTAAGAAAAATATTTGCAAATTATGTATAATCATATATATATATATATATATATATATATATATATATATATATATATATATATATATATATGATTATACATAATTTGCAAATATTTTTCTTAAGATTGCAAAAAATAGTTGAAATTAGTAAATTTCTATATATATATTTCTACTTATACATATTGCTAATTAAATTCAAATTTTACTACTTGAACATGTAAAATTTTTATCACGTAAAAATTAGCATTTAGAGTACAAAAACTTTTACCGTGTTCAAATGCATTCAAAATGAATAAAACATCTAATTACATACAATGCAATTAGAGTGTACAGCTAATGGAAGTCGCAACTATGACGTTTTTATATCATTTAGGCAATCCCCATAAAAGGGAATTTCGATTTATTTTCTATTTAGTTATTTACGATTATTTATTGTGATAATAAATCATTTTAAAACTTTCTGTCTCGTTCTATTAATTTCCTGCTTTTTTATGAAAATCATAGATATTTACTTAATGCAGTTAATATATTTTTCGTTATTTTTTATCACATAGTTGTTCATTTATTTGTCAAAGGTTAATAGATTAACTGCTAAAAGCCTTTGACGAGGGATACATACATAAGCTAAACATTCTGTGTGATATACAAAAATTTTTGATGGTCTTATAGCTTAATTTCTTCAAATTGTTTACACGCATACGTATAAAAATTGAAAATTATATAGACGCACAACAAATGGCAACTATTTTAAACAACTGAAAAAAACGTATTTTTTTTTAAATTCTATCGAAACCACACATTCGATTCTTTTTATATAAAGATTTTCATCTGCAATTTTTTCTATATATTCTTTATACTAAGTCAATACGCCTGAAATCTTTAGTTGCACAAATTTACTTTGTTCATAATACTATTCTTTTCTGACTGCACTATATCCTATAAAATATTATACGTAAAGCTGAAAGTAAATTTAAGCAATGTGTGTATCAACTGCTTTTCTATACCGGTGAACTGTATCGAATCAATTTAAAATACACACTTTGTAATTAATTTACAAAAAAAGACGACTGCTTAATGTCATTACATGAGATCAAAAGTGAAGGTAGATGATGAAATTTGATTGGTTCCAGAAACTGAGAACCACTATAAAAATTTTATTTGGCAAGATAATGTCTAGGTTCTTCAACGTGTTCCTGGTTTGCGACCCGAATACATTTAGTTTATTTTTTTCTGGCAGTAGAAAAATGTTTCGTTCTTTTGTCGTAAAGAATTTGATATATGTTAGAAATAGAATAATCTTAGGTACACAGATATTTAAGTTATACTGAAATTAAGGCCAGTCCTTGGTAGCACCTCTCTAAACAAATTGATCATCTAATTTAATATGGTACCGCGCATTTTAATCATTCTTTTTTAATATATTTGAAGCGAAACGGAAGAGACGGTTTTAATAGATATACTGAATAAAATGAATCAACAAATTAACCCTTTGAACCAAATTGTTAATATAATAAAAGCATTTTCTAAATTGTTTACAGTGCCAGTTTTTTCTTCTCTTTACAAAATTTCGCTTATAAAATACCACTAATCGAAAATGGCTCAATGTCGATGCTATGCTCAATGAGTACTCTCATATTATTAAAAAATATTTTCTTCTAGTCGTATAATGTCTAGCAGATGCGAGAAACGTAGTTTAAATTTTGTAGACTAGATACATTTTTTACAGAAATTCTAGACCTGCTATTTGATGCTAAACTTTGTACAAATACTTTTTGTTTTTATTTAATTTACTCTTTAAAGAAACGGCTACAGTCAAAGGGTTAATACGTTGGCCTAACAGAGTAAATAATTTAGCTAGGAAACTTTTTTCTAATGAAACATTCTCGTGAAATATTTCCGTGATAAAATGTAATCATTTCATTTACATTATTAAAATACATTGCAGGAATCGATTAGCTAATCGAACTAGTCCTTTTATACAAAATACCACAAATCACTGGACTCTTTCCTCTATACAGCTTCAACTAATTTTCATTTCTTGTTATAACTATCTTACACTTAGAGACAATAAGTGAATGATAAATGGATTCGAGCATATGTGTATCACAAGTTTGGATCAGTGTAATGTTAATTTAAATATCTGCACTGTTCTGCATATATATGAGAAGATATACACTTTATCAACCGTTAAAAAATATTTATATCAATGATCAATACTTTTTAAGATAATAATTCACAAATTTTGTATAAGCATATATATATAAATCAAGTTGATCTATCACAGAAAAGTTGTGACTATGGTATTCAAAAACGTATATTTGAAAATTTAAAGACTGTAAAACTTTTAAGAACAAGTTTATTAGCATTTTCTTGTTCATAAAATGAGTCAATGTTTAAAATCATCTATTCGTAGAAAATACAACTAAAATCTTTGTAAGTAAGAGAGGTTTACATAGTATTTTTTACACTAAAATAAAGTTGCAAACAATTCGATTTACAAAGAAAGTATCATGACCTCTGGATTACAGATTTTGATAAAACTTTGGTAATAATTGATACCCAGTATCTGCAGTTTGATCTCATAGGCCCTTGTGCAGCAGATACAGGATGGTTCATTAACGTTGCTAGTATATCTATATTTATGATATTTATATAATATCGTAAATACATTGCATATAATAAGAGCAGAATTAATGTTTTTAACTGTATCTCAGTTTCTGGGGCCCATGAGATCAAATTATGAGTTCTGGGCTTCATTTTTAGGTACCAAAAGATATTTCCCAAAACCTCATCATAATCTTTTCCCTGCAGGTATGTTCTTCTCCTTGTTAGAGATCTAACAATCCAATAACATATTTTAAGTTGATTAGGTGTTGATCTCCCCACATATTTATATACATATATCTTTTTATATATTTATATACACATATATATGTATATGAATATATATAAAATATTATATAATTATTAATTGTGGACTGGAAGTATTTTGTTTAAATGTTAATGGAAAGACACAAAATACAGCTTATAGAAAGCCAAATTGTATAATTTAAAATATATTACACTAAAAACACAACAAAAACACAAATTACACGCAAAATTCATGTTTTAGTCAAGTATTAACAACAGTTCCCAAGAAAAAGATACTTTGCACAGCTAAAATATCTTTTACAAAACCTCCATGTCCTACATATATATGTGTGTGTGTGCGCGTGTGTGTGTATATGTGTATGTGTATGCATATGTATGCAAGGATGTGATCGCCCAAACAAAAGTTTCGCTACAGTAGTCGCGCTTTCTTTGCTGCCTTAAATTAAACCCTCCTTAAGAATATCTTATTATTTTAGTTATTTATAATGCTCTGAATTTAAACAGCTGGCGTCGATACTATATACTTCGCAAATTAACTAATCAATGACAGATTGTCATTATTGGACAGCGTCAATAAAATAAACAAAATTTAATTGTTAGTATGTTATATATCACGATTATCAGATTGCTAAAAAGTTTGTAAATTCGTTCTCGATAAAAACAATCCTAAAGTAGAAAAAAGAACGTAGAGATCGCAAGCTAAGCTAAAAACGTTATAAAAATTCTATTCTAAGCTTGCACTTAAGTTTGTGTGACTTTAGAGAACCTTATACTATTGAGTCTGAAAAATGAGCACTTTTATAATTATTTAGTTTGAAAGAATATTCCATCTATCTATACTACCATATGCTCAAAAAACGCATGCTATTGTACAATAGTATATATTGGTTCTTGGTCCATTCTACAACTTTTCCCCTCGAAAGAAAAAAATTGCAAATATCTTCGACATTCTCAAAATGTTCATCTTCAAAGTTAAATCACATTACACCGTCCCCGATCGACAAACAATGATTCTCTCTACTTGAAATAAAAATCAACAACCAGCAATTCCATCTCACCTAACAAACTCATTTTCCAGACTCAACGCCGTATACGAAACCCCTCCCCCCGAAAACTCCTCTCTCCTCCACGAAGCAAAGAAGAATAAGAATAAGAATAAGAAGAAGAAAAAGTAGCCGAAGAAAAAGAAAAATCCAACCGAGTTGAAAGACGCCAAGATACGCCGTGACTAATCGTTCTCGGCCTGCTGGGCACTCGAGTCCGCGCCCCTGATGAACTCCTCCTTGCTAATGTTCTGGTTCATCTGGTCGTTCTCGTACTCGACGAAGTCGTCGAAGAGACTGGGCCAGGCCTCGGCGTCGTCGTACGCCCCTAGATCGTCCCCGATGCTCTCGGCGAAGTTGAGGAACATGTTCCACGTGTCCCTGGGTATGCCCCGCACGTGGTGGCACTCGAGGAACTTGAGCCAGCGCTCGAGCAGGGGGGGCTCGCGAATCGTGAAGACGAGCCTCCAGAGGACGATGGCCATGTCGGCGGGCAGGATGCGCTGGCCCGAGCCCACGTCCAGCCCGAAGCGGAATGTAAATCTGTAGAGGTCCTTGAAGGACTCGGGACTCGTGCGCAGCTCCTGGACGATCTCGGGCAATTGGAGCTGGACCCCGCGTATGCTGTCGACCCGCATCGAGCGGAGGCCCTGGACGAACTCGTCCCGCGTGAACTGGCACATCTGCTCGGCGCTCAGCTTCCACGCGAGCACCAGGACCTTGAACTCGTCGGGCGTCAGCTGGAGGTCGTCGCAGAGGCGCTCGATGCCGTCCGCCAGTATTATGTCCTCGTGCGGATCCTTTTCGAGGGGTGAGAATACATCGCGTGAGTTATTTGGTTGTTTGTTTGTTGAAAGTAGATGGATAGATAGAGGCTTTGTTTTTGAGTGATCGAAAAATATATTAAAAATATCGTGTAAGTATGAATGACAAGCCTGATGGACTAGAAAACGCAAAGATATTGTAGTATAGCTTATAAACTATACTATATAGCAAAAAGCACTACTAATTAATAATTGTTTAATCATTTGATTGGCAGTATTACTTTTTATATACAAGAATTTTGACAATTTGTTTGTTGGGGCTCAAATCTGCAGTTGTAAGGCAAAAGGCTATAAGTTGCTTGTAAATTATTTTGAGATTGCAATTTAATCGCCGAAATTTATTAAGGAGTAAATAGGATTTTTCTATGTTGCCAACTTATTTGCACTATATAAATGTACTTGGGAAACTGACAATTTATTGACAAGATGCAGAGCACTGTAAATAATACTAAGATATAGTCTTAATTCAATTTTTCAAAAAATTGGACTTATAGCCTCCTTGCCTTGAAACCACAAAAATCAAAGAATAATAAGTCTAGTTTATAAATATAATAACTAAATTAATTTTATATATGATACATATAGATTATTAAACATAAGTAAACAACTGAAAAGTATAAAATAAAAAATCTTTTAAAAGAAATGAACCGACTTCGAAAAATTCTCTTATAAGAATATTAAATTTCTTTTTGAAAACAAGAAACTGACTTCGAAAAACGCACTAAAAAAACCTTTTCGAAGTCGGCGCCGAATTTCAAACTGACTTATTGTATCTTTCTTATGGATATGATTTAGAACATATATTGGATGGGATCTAAGTACATATACTTATGATGCTTCTAAAGACCACCGTAACTCGGTAAAATTCAGCATCGACATCGAAAAGGTTTTTATCGATTATTCATACTTTTTATCGATTATTTCATACTTTTTAGTACGTTTTTCAAAATCGGTTATGTTATTCAAAAATTTTTTTTTCAATTTTCAAGCTGCTAAATTGGATCTTCCATGTTTAATTTATGTTTGTTTTACAATGTGTTTGATTTCAAAAACGTCGATTTTTTTCTCCCCTCATTATTTAGAATTAACACTTTTACTGTGGTATGAATCACCAGTAACTCATATGCATCGTTTATTCATATATTTTTCAAATTTGAATACTTTCACAAAAAAGATAATTACAAATCGTTTTTCAATGATTCTTTAACTATTACATACATAGAAAAAAAGGCGCATTTACTGTCATAAGTAAAATGTACTTTTAAATGAATGCACTTCGTTTGACGTTCGTACATTTTTTATTACTAACAAAAAAGTACTAAAAAAGCGTTTTTCCATAAAAATGAAAAATTAAGAATCAGAGGATTAAATTTTCTTTCTTCAATTCAATCTTAAATAGATTCATGTTACAAATTACTTTTGAATCTTGCTTTACAGTTGGGGTATTTTTACTATATTACAGAGTAACAGAGAAATAAATCCCACCATAAAGTAAGGGTTATAGAGGACAAACTATTTCAGGTTCTAATGATGTTTGATAAAACCATAGAAAAATATTTTCACTGGTATTTTGTGAACCTAAGTTTTATACCGCAGAGTATTTAAGCTTACCTTATACTGATCGAAAAGGGAGTTGATTTTGTTTTCTGAAGGTTCTCTCTGTTGTTTAGAATCAGTCGTTGAGTTGAGGCCAGAGTTTGTCCCTGATCGCCCTAATGGCGGCAGTCGGGAATAAAAGCCACGAGATAAACGCAAATTACCCTGAACCATGGGTACAGAGCCACAATTATCTGAACCCACACCGTTGAACGTAGACATCGTACTCAATGATGATTTCTTGTTTCCATTGGCATGAGATTCTATAGTTGTGTGAGGATGGTTTTGACTTGCATTTTGTGGAAACAAAGAACGTAGCTCCATTGTTTCTAGTAAAAGAAGTATCATTTTTATTAATGTGTAGGTATAAAATGAAATGATTTTGTATATAAAAAATATTTAAAAATTCGTATAATGATTGATTTTCTCTATTAAACTATAATAATTTATTATCTAAACAACTTGCAATATTTAGAAATAATTCATACCGTCTTTGTGCTCCAAAATAGTCGACTGATTGGTCGTAGATGGTGGGGGAGGCACCTTAAAACATGTAAAACAGTTTCCCATTGATGCTGTCTGTATGCAATAACAGCAACTGTCCCTTGCATCAGTGATTCAGTCTTAAATTGGCAGTCTTAATCAAAAGCTGTAAAAAAGTTTAAATCAATGAATTAATACCTTTCATTTGTCCGATAAAAAATAGGTTATCAAAGAATTGGTACTCTAAAATGTTTACCATAGTGTTTGGTTTGTTCTAGGTTTGCTCCGTTTTATTTACAACAAAAGCTGTATAAAGGGATATTACTAATAGTTTAAATAAGAGGAATTAATAACAGCTAATAATTTTGGAAACTGTACATGTTAAAACAAAACTATCATCTAACGTTATAAATATTTTCTATCAACAATGCATTTCGATGTACTTGAACAAACCAATTTAAACATTTTTATACAAATTTAACATAGAACATAATTAAAGTTTCATATTTATACATTCATATATAGTTATAACTGGAAGATATTTAAATAAGTGACTTTAGCAAACCAGTGCACAACACTAGTTCAAAGCAAGGTACTAGGTTAAAAAAATTGCTCGTACACAAAACTCTGCTCGGCAACAATGAGCAAGACCTAAAATCATCGAATGACCCAACAAATAAAGACCAATCGACGAAGATCAAAGGTAATATCAATCCTCTCAAAAGCCTGCCAAAACCCTCCCCCAGAAACTCGCAAACAACAAAAAAAAAACAAAAAGCGGAGCAGACACAATACCTTATTGTTATGAAAGATCTTGAGGCTAGTGACGGATCGGTAGCCCCGTTCAAGGCATCCCGGACGAAGCTTTTGTGCTGGAAACTGCATTAATGTGGCTTTAGCTCCGCACGCTCCTCGAGGAGAGAAAGATCGCGGAGGTTCACACATATACAAAAAGGTCTCTTCTCTCTTTCTCACTCTCTCTCTCTCTTGCAATCCTCTTATCCTCTCGCTCCCTCTATGCCCTCGGCGAAATCAGCAGGTGATGTGCGTACTGCTGCTGCTGCTGCTGCATCGTCGTGTGCAGCCCACTGTCATTTGCCCCGAGAAAAATGCTGCTGCTGCTGTTGCTCCGCGGCGGCGGTGGTGGCCGACGATAACATGTATAGGAAGAGGTAAAAATGGTGTGCGAGACGCGCCGCGGCGGCTGAGCTTCGAGTAGGTATAGTTTGAGCTGCTGCGTCGTGATGCGGACGCACGCGCGGGGACGAGGAGAAGTAATGGCCAGCTGCGATCGGATTCACGAAATTTTCCCGACGAAAACACGACGACGCATTTTCTATAGCGCTTGCTCTGTGTCTCCGTTCGTCTCTCTCTCTCTCTCTCTCTCTCCCTCCCTCTCTCACTCTCTTGTGTCTCTTTCTGTCGTGTATACCTCCATCTCACTCGCACTTTCTTGTCGTCAACACATCTGGCTGAGAAAAAGTCACTTTGCTCGAGCTGTGTGCTTCCAACAGGCCAGAGTGCCTAGTCGCAGTATATATACTTAATTGTTGCCGACCGAACACTTTGCATCGCCGCTGCATCTGTACAGATGGCGCTTTGTTCCCGCTAAAATTCATTCTAATTTTTAATTGGGATACTTATATTGGGATTTAAAGTGTCGTGGCCGAAGCAAAGCAGTTTTGAAGATTTCTTCTTTCCTAAATAAACATACATAACGGATGAATTTTAGAATATTAATTATACTAAAAAAGTGGTTGCAAACGCTTTATATGTAATACATATAATGAAGAAATAAAAAGGGGACAAAGTTATTAACTCTATTTGAACTGACTATAGTATTTTTAAATCTAATATATTTTCTAATCAATTATTAAGCTATTAAAAAGTTGTCATTAAATTATTTTCTTTGCAGATTCTGAAACTGTAAAACATGCAGAATACTTTTACATAATTAGTTTTTAAATGCATCCATTTTATATGCTTATTAACGAAGAAGAAAGTGTCGTTACTGTTTTACTTCGTCCATGAGACTTTAAATCCCATTATCTTTAATAAAATTTTCATGTCAGTAGAGGTGATTTTTAATCAGTTTAATTTTTGAATAATCAAATTTTTTATTGCATTTTTTAACAAAGTAGATAGGGGAGACCGGGGCTAAGTTGGACACTTTATGTTTTGAGACTTTTACTTTTTACTATTTTATGAAAAATAGTACTATTGCAATTAGTCTATACTTATCAAGTATATGGTCGTAACTGATTATTTAAATAGTTTGTACCCCTTATTTAGTCATTTACTAGGTTTCTTTTTAGTTTTAAGAACTTGGTTCACTATCCAACGTAGCGCCGATTTCCCCTATATTGGAGTAAACCTAAATTAAAATTAAGATATTTTTTTCATTGAAATTTGCTGAAAATCTCAACTTAAAATGGCTCAGACTAAAACTTCATATATTCTTGTAATACTTATATTGCAAGATTCTGGAAGAAGATATCAATGAATTTGACATTTTATAAGTTTCATTATACTCAGAAAATAGTATACCTACTTGCCATTTTCAGGAGTATATCGGAATTTATACAATGATTTTTCTGAGAGAAAGTATAAAGAACTGAATGTATAAAGTTTATGAGCAGTATCAAACATTTTTTATTTGCTCCGATGACATTAGGATATGAATTTGTATCACGTGTATTTTAAATCAAAAATTGCATTTTACAATAAAATTATGTTTAAAAAATTGATTTCAGTTTATAATTTAAACCACAAAGCACGGTTTGATTACATTATAATTTTGTAACAGGGACGTGGAAGCATTAAAATCTTTACAAATGAATAAAGTACTCAAAGCAAAAAAGTAAAGATTCTTCATAACTATTAAATACTTTGATATTTAATGACTACTGGATTTGTAATGAGATTCTGATAAATAGGATATCTTTATTTTCGACGAAACCACAAGTGCGATGGATGCTAGTGACATCTATACGTCGATAACGTCAACTATATTTAAATATTATCAGCTTTACGTTATTATGAACTTTAACATAAGATTATTTGCATGTTGCAATAAAAAATACGCATAAACCCGATTTACAACATCTAGCAAATGCTGCAAATACTTATATGTAATTTATAAAAATAAACTATCTTTCTGCGTCAATACCAAACGCTTCATTTTATGACACAAAGAATTATTCTAAACATAAATTAATATTTTTTATAATCATCACATTTTATTGTTTCAAGAAAGTACCTAGGTATTAGTAAAATTAAGTATGGACAGACGTAGTATATATTATTTCTCTTCAAGCTGCTCTATTACGTAAGCAAATTGCATTCGAAAATTCGCAAATCCAAAAATTACAAAATCAAGCAATGTATAGTATAAATTGTGTAGTTAGATCCAGTCCTAACTAGTGAAAGCCGGCACATGTATACTTCTCACCTATTTATATCGTCATTTGGATTGCCTTGCGGCTTCATTGTACGAGTGTAATAATACGTATCTACCCACTTTTATTATTTTAAATTCATGAAAATCTATTATCCATTATTATAATAATTTAGAATTTTGCGGAAAAATAAAATAGCGCTTAAAGCAGATTTATTTCTCAAATAGTTCCGAAAAATAGTTTTAAATTATTTCATAACGTATATATCTTTCTTCAAAATGGCATTAAAATAATTGTTAGATATGAATTAAATTAAAATAATGAATATTTTAGGATTATATATAAGTACTTTTTATATATCTACAATACAAAGTGCCAAAAATTGTTTTTAAATTGCTAAAATAAACACTTTTGAAAAAAAGCGTATTTGAATTTAAATTTAAGTCTTTTTTTTAAGAAAATTAGTTTAAAGTAATTGTTAGATATATATCTGTGGCAAACCGGGAAAACGGCTTAAGTCCACTTTTTTCAATTTCGAGTTTATACAATATTTCACCATTATAAGTAGCCCCTCTCACGTGAAAGTGGTAAAAATTGCCGTAGCATAGCTATCATCGCCGAAAATAGCACATTACATAACGACTTAAGTCCATTTAATAAAATCTTTGACCGACATACGACTCAAGTCCATCTGTATGTGGATCGATCAGAGCGCAAATTTTATTATATAAACTATAGTTTTACACATAAAAGCACATATGGATTTTAAAAGATATTTCAGATGATTCCCGAAAATACGACTTAATTCCCCTTTTTAATATTGGGTTAATTTACGTTAGGTTGGGTTAATTTCATCATTATAAATACTTCTTTTTCTTGTATAAATAACAGAATTTGCCAAATTATAGCTATACATGTAGTCTAAAACTGCACAATACATAATGATTTAAGTCGATTTAATAAAATCTTTGCTTATAATACGACTTAAATTCATCTTTACATGGATCAGAGCGCTTATAGTTGACTTTATTTTATTTATGTTAATCCATTTTACGATACAGTACATACTTACATAGCATTTGTTTTTCATAATGTTTTAGCTGTTTGTATTAGTTACTTATAAATCGCAATCATCGGCCAGCTACTTTTTATTTTGCATAAGTTTTTACTGGTTCATTTTTATACAAAAACGCCACTTACACGCCACCCAGCACAAGGTATTCAAATTCTGCTTATTGCAACTCGCTACGACAGTCGCCCGCGTATTTTCTAGTGGTACGGGAAGAGGGGAGAGAGAGAGTTAAAAATTGTTTTTTATACTGTTACTAATAGATATGATGTAGCAGTATATTTCTAATCATGTATAAAAAATTAAATTTAAAAAAACCCATACCAACTTAGGTCCACATTTCCCGGAAAACGACTTTTTGTTTAGTTCACGATAAAAATCTAGAAAAATTGTCTAATATTCATAATATAAAAAGTATGTATTACAGAATTTTTCAGAATTTTGACCCTCTTAGATATCAAAATATGCACACATTAGTCTTTTTTAGACCAGAATAAGGTAGGTTTTGTAAAGTTAGTTTACATCAAGATATTCATCGAACAGATTTATGACAATTTATCATTATTCTAGACATTAAAAGGAAGAAGAGTTACCATTCATTATACTTTTAAGTCAATTAATTTACTTTTAGAAATATAATATCTATTGAAATCATGAATAAATGTCATATTACGATGATTTTTTAAAGGTTTATATCATTATATGTCATTAGTAATTCGATAAAAGTACATTATAAAATGCTAACTTTTGTTCGACATACATCAAACAATATTTTAAAAATAGATTCAAAATGATTCTCTGAATATGTGGACACAAATCAACTTTATCATACTGGAAAACTTGAAGCTGAGAAAATCGAGCTTTTGTAAAAACAAGACTAAAATTCTGATATATTACGTATTGCATCCATTTATTAAAATTTTTTAAATCTTTCATGTATCAAATTCATTTGGTAATATTTTAGGTAACTATGTCAAGTACTACATTAGGTAAACAATAATTAATTATAAATATACTAAACTTTCAAGTCTTCATTATATTTGTTAAAAAAGCGTAAAAACGATAAAACTTTATTTTTAATGTATTACTTCCACTACAAAAAAAATGTTTTCTTGGGCTAGGATTACTTACTTGTATTTTTTCCCTTTACGAGTAAAGAGTACTTTTCAGCAATAATTTTTTTTTTAATTTTTCGGTCAAAAATTGCCAGAAAGCTATCTTAACTCAATTGTTTTGTAACGTTACTCGAAAGACAAAAAGTATTTCTTATGTGTAATTACTATGGTTAGAGTAATATTTGACACTTTATTTAACAAACATAATTTGTTAAATATCTCTTATATTTCGGTCTGGCATATCAGTCCCTACTGAAAATAGTTCGTAAGAACTTACGTAAGAACTTACGCGAGAACTTACATAAAAACTTACGTAAGATCTTCGTTGAAATCCTTACGTAAGTTCAGACATAAGTTCTTAAGAACCATTTTCAGTAGGGGTGCAAATATTAAAATGTTAATATCTCAAAAACGCGAAAAATGGACTTCAGTCGTTTTTCCGATTCGCTACAGATATAAATTAAGAGAAAATTACGTTTACTTCATAAATATACATGTATATTTTTTATATCTAATATAAAAACTAACAACATTTCCTTTTGGATTTTACAAATTTTTTAATTTTATATATTGTCGGTTATTTTTTATAACCCACTATTAAGAAAAATAATAAAGAATAATCCCACTAAAAATATGAATCTTAAACTTAGGAAAATGTTGGTTAGGTTGGGTCACCAGGTAAACTGAAGGAAACAAAATATTTAAAAATTATTTTTCATATATTATAACATATAGGTATATTTTGGTCAATAAATATGACAATTATTGATACTGAACTATTTTTATTGGAATTGTGTGGGTTAAAAGAATACAAATTTTTGTGCTTTCTACAGTACTCCTCGTAAATGTGGTTTTACGCGATTGAGGTATCTTAATATTAACTCCAAAATTTAATCAGTCCAATATATTAAGTTCGGTTGCACGTGATATAATGCCTGTAACATTTCAGCGCGAAATATACAAATGATTCCAAAAGACATACCTAATGACCACATACTTTTATCACGCACGCGTAGGCACTCACGTACACACACGCGCGCGCGTACGTGCGCACATACATGCACACACATGCACGAACACACTGCACACACATGCACACGCGCGCGCATATTGTCTCGAATCAAGGATATTCTCAAATTTCTTAAATGCAAAATTAATTAACGAATCTGTATACGCTACAATAGAAATGATTAAAAAATCTCGAAGCATCGTTGGTCTCAAGTTTCTTAATTAAAAAGTTGTTAGAGAATTTTCTATTAGAAAAGTCGCAATTAAAAAATTTCAAAACACAATCGTTAAAAAAACATTATATTCCCTCAATCTAAACCCTACCCTAAACACCTTAATGCATAAATTCTTACTACTTTCCAATATACAATTACAAGACATCCAATCTCGTCTAGTAAATAATCTTGCGATGCAGCTCGCAGCTGCAGGTGCACTGTAACTCAGCATGCAGCGTATATCCACTCAATTCCGTGTATGCAGCAGCAACGGCCAAAACAGACACTTAAGTATAGGTATACCCTTGTCTGCACGCACAATATAGCTACAAGCTCGGTTGCGCGTAGAGATACAAACCCCTCGTTTGGATATAACCTATAAACTGTAAAATACCCTCCGTAGAAGTGCAAGTGCATTATAAATCTATATACTTGCCATCGTGGCGCTACCGAGCCCCTCGATCAGAGATTGCTCACTATTTTTACGCAAATTTTCTACTCTGAGAGTCGTATAGATATGAATTTTCTGTAAATAAATTTACGTATAGAATGTACAGTAATTCGGCAGTAAATTCACATTGCCATTGTAATATTTTACGGTCATTGTGAAACTAATAGAATTATAGTAAGATTAAAATGTCTAGTGGAACTAGAATAAATTATAGTATACTACTTTCAAAATAGTTTTTATTTTAAAAGAGCAATAATCGGAGGTGATAATTCTAAGAAAATTCATTTTAATTAAACTTCTTGGTACTTTTTGCTTGTAACAGTATAGTATTCTGATCAAAACATGTGCTCAGTCCTACGGAGGGCAATCATATGATTAACAATCTCTATTTCTCGTCTATCCTAAAATCTGAAAATCGATGCTCATAACCTTAAAACTCAGTGTTTACAGCGCTTGTAAAATTACAACGCGACAGTATCATTTACAATTCCCAAGTATATTTATTTGCTACTCTCAGAATAGCTCTCTAAGTTTCTAGCTCTCAGAGTAGTAGTTTTACAGTGTACGTTACGCGCAACTCCGTCCGCATCTCATCGCGCAAGTTCGCAAGTACTGCCCCCGCGCGAGGTCGCTCCATGCTACATCCCGCATCCCTCGACTCGTCGTCCCCTCTGCCTCTTTTTCGTAGCGAGGGAGAGAGGGAGAGAGGGAGAGGGAGAGAGAGAGAGAGGGAGAGGGAGGGGAGGGAAAGAGTGAGAAACTTAGAGACAGAGAGAGAGAGAGAAATAGAATCGAGCAAGGCGCTTCACCGCGTGCTTACGCGCGCCATAGCGATGCTTAATCCAAATAATCCAAGCCGCAGGGAGACCGGGGTGAAATGGGCACGCGAGGTTAAATGACCAACCCTCATATTTTCAAATATTCTGACTTTTTTCTGTGCTCTTTTGGAATTTATTAGCATTTGATGTAAGATATAAAATAACTTGCATCGTACGATAACGTAAACTAATGCTTTAAAAATATTGTTGGTACCTAATATATTCCCCAGATATCACATCTCGTTGCGGCAACGTTGCGTCAACGAGCTTTTGATTACATGGACACGTAATCAAATAAGGTGCCGGAAACGTTGCCGTAACTTTACGCCAACTTAAAAAATCTCCGTGCGTGTGTCAAAAGCACGGTGTAGAAACGTTGAGACAACGAAGAATATGCATATTATATGTTGGATACGTGAATAGAACATACGCGAATATGGCTAGAAGAAAAATATAATGTGGTACGGTTAGTAATTACTCACAGCTAAACCAGCACTGGGTGCAATTATTTTAATTAATTAAATTAATCTGGTTGACCGAACTAAACTGAATAATGCTGCGGCAACAATACTTTGTTATTGGTCTCACAGGTATATTATTTTGATGTGACAATCATGCAATATCACCGATAACCATAATATAGCTAAGGCAGCAATATGCATGGTTACTCTAGCAATTCCGGTATATTTATCATATAAATATAAAAGTATTGATGTGATACACAATCCTTCTTCTCAGTGTCTTTATATATAAGTTATAATATAGTATTTTTGTTTCCTTAGCATGATAGTAAACATCACAAGCATGTCTAGTACTGAGTCTCGTAGAACCAAAACAAGATACAATTGGCACTCAAAACAAGACGCCTAGTATTTAGTTCTAAATTTCATACTAATGAGTAAAATTGTCCTACATCGCATTGGATTTACTGGACAGTCTAGTAATGGTTACTAATTTTTTCTCTCAGTATATGAAAAAATGTTCAGCATGCTATTTTTAAAAATAAAGTAGATAGTTAATGATTCTTGCATACGCACAATTTTGTATAGTCTAGAAAAATTCCTACTTTTATCCTTACTTTTGATACCATTTTGAAAATAGTACTGACATATTCGCGTGCATGAAAACAAGACGCGAAGTACGCGAAGTAAGCGAAATCTTCACTCTGAACCCAAAACTCCAAACGCTTTTCGTGTACGGAAAACCGGAAAATCCTTCGCGTACGCGAAAAAATTTTCCCACCGCTTTTCGCGTACATATGACAATACGAGCTATGATAATACGAACTACATTTTTACTTCGCAAAATCAATACGCGAAGTGCGCAAAGCAGGTGACATCGATTCACGAAATACGCGAAACCAATACGCGAAGTATGCGAAACCGATACTCTAAGTACGCGAAACCGATACGCGAAGTACGTGAAACCGATACGCGAAACTGATACGCGAAGCACGCGAAACAGATACGCGAAGTATGCGAAGTAAACAATACGCGAAGTACACGAAACCGATACTCAAAGTACGCAAAACTGATTCGCGAAGTACGTGAAGAACAATACTGATACGAGAAAAATGAGGTATGATGGTGGATGGGTTGATACTTTTGAATATGTGGATGCGTAGATAATAGATGATCTCTGGGAGCATGTGTACGTACACGGGTGGATGTGTGGATAGGTATGTAGGCTTATAGATTATGCGTGTGAGTAGATGGCTATGTATGATGGATGCGTGTGCGGGAAGGTGAATAAATGTGATGTGGTACTGGCGTGAGTGGATGTGTGTGTTGGTAGGTATAAGGATGTGTGTGGATGGATGGGTATTCAAGATACCAACTAGAGTTACCAAGTGTTCGTAGTTGCCGAGTACGGTGTCCTAGTGGTTATGGTGGCAGATGACGAGGTCTAAGTAGTGCGCTCCGTAGTTTTTGGTATCTTATATTGCTACACTTAGATAACTTAGAGAATCAAAATGAAATAACTAAAGTAAAATGAAATATTAATCACACAAAATACTTAAGCATAAACTATTTTCTTAATTCGGGTCACTTACATGTGCTACATTAATAATGCAGCGATATAATGGTAATAGGGTTTTAATTTGCTTCAACTTTGTTGT
The DNA here is from genome assembly GCA_949152435.1 of Gastracanthus pulcherrimus. Classification (NCBI taxonomy): domain Eukaryota; kingdom Metazoa; phylum Arthropoda; class Insecta; order Hymenoptera; family Pteromalidae; genus Gastracanthus; species Gastracanthus pulcherrimus. The sequence continues at coordinate 16,575,633 of OX424573.1, forward strand.
TGGTCGTCTTTTTTTACATAATATTTAGGATATGACCTCCTAAATTCTAATTTATATTATATCGACGCCCCTTTCGAACACTAGTACATTTCAGATTTCTCAAAGACACGTAGTTATTTTCAGAGGTCTCTTATAATAAATCAGCACTTTTAAGATTTTCTGATGAATACTAACACTTTCTGAGACACTCTAATAAAATTATAGTTTGTGTTTGAAATTATGAAAATTGCTAATTTTCATAGGAGATCCCAGATAAGCACTGGGTGTTTTTTGAAAAATCTGAAATGTGCTGGCCTTCCTAAGAGGCGTCGATATATTGTTGTACTTTAGATTATAATAAGGAAATACTAACTATTCGACTCACACTCACAATAGGGAATTTGCATGATAAAATCCATTAGGTCCGTCAGATAGAAGATCAAAAAATAATCGATACGTATTTTCTCTTTTTTGAATTAAATGTTTATTAACAATGATACACCACGTTTAAATAAATAAAATTCGCTGCAAAGCTTTCTCTTTGAGAAAGCAAAATGAGCTAGTTCTTAGATATATGAAGAACCCGTGCGTGTCCAATGTCGTTGATTTTTGGAGGAAAAAGATAAGCCCTACCCAGATATTCTTCCACCATTTCAGCATAGGCACGTCTATGATATTAACTAATAATCAGAGTTGCGAACGAAAAACTAGGTATAATACCGTCATGAATTTTCAACATTTTCGAAGAATAATATCTTCATTTTTCGTAGATTGTATTTCAATCACAAAATAAACCACAAAGCCATTGTCTGTCTGTATCATTATACCCCATATCTCATTTAATCCCAATGAGGTAAAATAGGCTGACAATTTTCAAAGGAACTTTCTTTTTTAGTTATGTAAACGTACGAGAAATTGGAAAATTATTGATATTTTAGGAAACATTTTAAGTAAAATGGTAGGGATCCTCCTTAAATATCCATTAGTTGGTCAAAAAGAATATAGTCCAATGAAGATATTGGAAACTTATCTTTATATTATACCTTTATATGATTCCTAAGCAAAAAAATTATTTTTCAAATTAAAACATATGTATAAGTATATCGCACAGCCGTAGAACAAGACTATGATAACTCAAAATTGTGTTCACTTTATTTCTATACACAAAATATTAGCTTATACTAAAACAAAAACAAAAGCCCGTCGTACAGTTCGAATATCAGTCGAAAAGATGAAGAAACTGAAAGAATAATAAAAATCAAGAAAAGAAATTTGGTTTCGTGGAAAATTTACGTTACTTGGTTTTGCAAAAAAATAAAATTTTTAGTTGTTTTAGTCTTTTTCTGGGGAGGGGGAGTGGTGCGATATAAAAATCGTCATATTTTTAATTTTTTGTTCCAGATTAACAATTAATAAATTGTATGTAAACACATAGCATTGTATAAAATTTATCTAAGCCCTGGTAGAAAATTATCTAGTTTTATCGAGGCCCTCGATTATTCCCATGGCAAACTAGATAGATCTACATAGTTCTAGATTAATTTTCCACCAGGGAGGTAAGTAACCATTACAAGAAAATCAGAACATCATTTTTAAGCTCATTCTTACTTAAAAATTTGAAATGACTAATGAGGAAATGTTTTTTTAAATATTTTTATACAAAAATAACTTATATTCGTGACTACAATATAAAGATTATAAGCCGCTTAGATCATAAAATTCATGAATCACACATTTAAGAGCTTACGTTCACGTCTATAACTTTAAATATGATAAAAACTTTTGAAAAAATTGGTAATAATTAATAACGTTATTAAAAGAGCAATAATTGTTTAAATTAATATATTAGAACAAATAATTTCATATTAGAACAATTACTCTCGCTTTATTGTGGGGTGCCTTTATCCATTGATTTACTATGGAGAAGGAACCTCATCGGTATAGCAAGGGTAATTAAGTTTTAGAAAGTTAAGTTCCAATAAATTGATGGTTTTTCAGTAGTTTTTCTTTTCTTAATTTGAAATTATTGATTATTATTTTTAAAATCGTTGCTAATTTTTATAAATATACTTTAGATGTTAAAAAAACTTATATTACATAAATAAATGCGGATTTATACTTATTTTGAAGATACTCTTGTTTTGAGACTGTAATACTTTAGTTTACGATATTTTTTTTTTTGTTATAATACCTGTTCTGGTATTTTACAGTATGAGTCCTCTGAACCATACTGGAAACCCAACTCTGCTTATAATACTAATTCAACTACTATATCCGCATTATGAACTTTTTAAAAAGTAATAGTTTACATTAATAATGGATGGTAAGCGTTCAAATACATTTCCTTAAAATATAAATGATTTCTCAAAACTCTTTAAAATTTTTATATAGAAAACCTTCTTAATGACAAATATGACAGTTCAATTGTTTACTGAAGTTAAACAAATTTAATATGAAAAATGCGGAAGCGAGGTTAAAAATATCACGTAGTATAGTCATGACGTAAGCGATTTGGCGTTCCATGAAAATGCACCTTCAAATCATCCTTACCCTTATTGAATTCCGTCTTATTTCCTGAATCAGATTTCCTGACAAACCGGATCGAAGATCGAGCGCTGCATATATATGTGGGGAGAAGTACATGCCGGGAAAGTGAACTTCTAAACCTTCTTCTATTATTACAATAACAAATGTAATAAACCATCTTACGTATGCTCATAAGTACAGGCACTTTTTTACTTCTTTTTTAACAAAGTATGTTTGAAACGAACCTAAATTTAAATTGCTAATACCAATGAAAGTCAATTTTTATGGTCAAATGTACAAAAAGATATTTTTTTTATATTTTTTATATTCTTTATATTTTCTATCTATGCTTCTTTAACAGTAAACTACTTTTTTATTGGAGGGAAAACAACCAATATCGTAACATTTAAGAAATAGTAATGGTTATTGGAGAGTCCGTTACTTGAAACCGCCCAGGTATAGAGACTGTCCAGGTACTCGTGCATGTTCCACTAGTACTATTCTTATTTTATTACGTAAATCTACAATTATCGTTAAATGTCTAACATAAGTTTTAATGACGAAGTTTCCAAATTACGTAGTGTATTTTTTAATTAATTTATTACATTTTCCAATAAAAAGCTTAATATTTAATTATAAATAAGTTTTTGAGCAATGCACATATCAAAGCTTATAATGCTAACAAAACATATTCTCAGAACCGACTTTAGGTAGTAGGCAGAGTAGGCACTGCCTACGGGCCCCCGCCAATTGAGGTCTTTACCATAAACCCTAAGCACCCAAAAGAAAAGAATTCTATTTGAAAAAATAAATGTAAATCCTCACTCTCCGGAGGAAACGAGTGCTATCAACTATAAACCTAGACCTCGAGTAACCAACGGACAGCAAGTTCTACTAATAAATGATTCCCAAATTCCACAAAGTAAGATGATGGTGAACCTGATACAAAGGCCCTGCAAATTGTATCGAGTAGGGTTCGATTAGGTCTACACTAGTTAGGTTTAGTTGAGCTAGTAGGGTCAGCTCATGTCTAGACCCAACCAGACCCATTCCTAGCATCTCACTATGAATGGACCTGTTTTTATAAATTGAATAGTTTAAGATCCTCTAACTCCGTTATTCTTAAAATAAACATAAAAATACGTAGTATTAAATAAAACTGTGCAATCTCGCCCCAGTCTCCCCTAAATACCCAGAGAGAGATAGAGAGATAGAGAGAAGGAGGAGTGGAGCCGAGGAGCGAACGAGGCACAGAGGCCCATAAGACGAAAATTACCTGGCGTATATACGCGAGAGCTGTGCTACAGTAGGGCAAGATAAAGGGAATACGCGAGGGTGTATGTATGTACGTGGAAGGGCGAAAGCCCCCCCAACGCGCGCATTCCCTTCTCCACCTCTCGTCCCGTGCTCGGCTTAGGGCACCTGCACTCGCCTAGAAAGAAACGGAAGACAGAGAGACAGAGAAAGAGCGAACGTATATACCCCGCTATAGGGTATCTCCGTAAAGCGCAGAATCGTCGCGACCAGGGACGCCGGCGCGCAGACGTGGCCGCGTTTTGCCGTAAAACGGGAACCAGTACCCGAGAGATAGAGAAAGAGAGAAAGAGAGGGGGAGGGGGGAGCGAGAGAGACGGAAATAGACGGACTGCGATGCCCCTTTTACGCTGTCGAGTTTCTACGCGTACGAGCTTGCGGGGACTGCTACATCGATTTTAAGCTCGATCATGTGCGAGAGACGGACACAGTGTCTCAAAATCCAAACACCTGCTTGTCATTCCGATCTTTGAAGGTTCACGGGCGAGGTGCATGCCAACCCGGGTATAACGGGAGCTCCGCGACTGTAAAGAGACCCGCGTCCAAAGCGCTCGAGCGTGCAAGAGCCTAAAGGCGAAAGTGAGCGAGAGGTCAAAGGAGCTATATACGTATATTTATATTAAGCCAGAGAGAGAGAGAGAGAGTTCGTGTGCGCAAAAGAGACAGAGACGGCGCGAAAGCCACGAAAAAATACATATACACATATATATCTATATACATTTAAACTCCTCCGAGGCAGCCGTGAAAGCGAGACGGAAATAAATCCGATCCGCGCGCGATCGACGAAGACAGAGACACCCCCACACACATACACACACACACACACACATAGAGAGAGACCTCTCTATATACGTCAGGCGCAAAGCTCGGCGTGCGCGCGGCGAGCTTATTGGTCCCGGTCCATTGTTGCGTATTGATTGCCGCCGTGTGTGCGCTCCCCTCAACGTATATCTACACCCAACTCCGAGAAGGAGAGGGGGTGGCAATGCGCGCGCGCGCGCAAGCTCTGCAGGCTGCTGAAGAGAGACGGAAGAGAGAGCGTGTGCGCGGACTCGGCCAAAACGAGCGAGAGCTGCCAGCAGCAGCGGCAGCAGACGGCGGAGAGCTCCGCGTATACACACTGTGTATGTGCTCTCTCTCTCTCTCTCTTTCTCTCTGTCGGCTCTCTCCTCGTAATAACCGCGCACATACGCGGCACAGTCGTCGTCGTCGTAGTCGTCGCCGTCGCACACGGGAGAGACACTGTCCGCGCGGGGCAAGAGAAGCGACGTCTCTAAGAGAGAGAGAGAGTGTGTGTGTGTGTGTGCCGTGGAATACAGAGAAAATAATATAACGTTCGCGTGTATATACATACATACATACATACATATATATACATACACCTGTGCGCGCGTGCTTGCAGAGTAGAGGCGCGAGCGCGTGTCCGTCCGTGTGTGTGTGTGTGTGTGTAAGTAGATGCATACACACACGCGCGTACATAAAGCGCGAGGGTGGGAGAGTGTTGAGGAGCGCAGCGCCAGGGATACAGACGTGTGCGCGAGTCGTCGTCGTTGTCGTAGTCGGTCGTGGCTCGTTTTCGCGAGTGGTGCCAGCGACAGCAGCAGCAGCAGCAGCAGCAGCAGCAGCCATATCGTCGTCGTCGTCGGTGGTGGTACAGTGTCCATAACTCTCTGAGATTCTTCCCCGTTCTCCGGAGCGCGGAGACTAGACCGCGCGCGGAGCTCGCGACTCGCAGAGGAGAGGAGAGAAAAAAAGAACGGCAAAGCGCGCGCGCCCGCGCGCGGCGCCTCGCGGAATAATCGCGGTGTTACGCGCGCGTATCTCTGCGTTGTTGGCTCGCGGCTCTCTCTCTCGCGGCTTCTCTCTGTTTGCGTCGCGCGGCCCGCGCGACCCAGCGAGGCCGTTAAAGCCAGAGAGAGAGGTACGGCGCGCCGAGCTGCCTGCACGCGCCGTCGTCGTCAAGGTACACAGTCGCATATAATAACGGGCCAGGGAGAAAGAGAGACAGAGAGGGAGATAAAGAGAAAGAGGCACAGCGAGGTAGAGAGGAGAAAGAATCGAACCCCCGAACTCTCTCTTTTCTCCCTTCTTTGTTCCTGCCGTTCGTTCCCTCCGTTCTCCTCTTCGTCCGCCTCTTTTCCTTTTCTCTCTCTCTCTCTCTCTTTCTCTCTCGCTCTGTACGCTAAAATAACGTGGTTGGTGCAGAGGCTTCCGCAACACGTATATATATCTTCCGTCTGGTCACAGTGCGCGAGTGTCGCGATCCTCTCCATGTATATCCCTGTACGTGTGTGTTTCAGTGCGCGCGCGTAGCAGCATCAAGAGAGAGAGAGAGAGAGAGCGAATCTCCTCTCTCGCAGCTCCCACCGTGGGAATAGGTCAGCGTGCTACGGAAAGAGATAGCGCAGTGGCGGCAGCAGCGATAGCGCATAAGGGGGTGATAGCACGAGAGCTCGCCGCGGCGGGCTGCACCGCGCTGCTGGCGCAGTGGTATCGGGCCGCGAGTTTCCCCCTCCCCCCTCGAGCGCTGCGAGACAACATCCTGGAGCTGGCGGTGTCGAGCCGTGGGGTAGACCGAGCAGCGTCCTCCTCGTCATCGGCATCCTCGTTGTCGTTGTCGTCGACTAGCCGAGGCAGTGCGCAGCGCGTGTGCCCGCAGCCACGAATCCGTTAATTATGAAGCGCATGAGGAGCAGCAGCGGCAGCAGCAGCAGCAGCAGCAGCAGCAGCAGCAGCGGCAGCGGCAGCAGCGGCGGCAGCGGCAGCGGCAGGAGCAACCGCCGCAGGCACAACAGCGGCGGCGGCGGCAGCGGGTGCAGCAGGTGGGGAGGTAGCAAACAGCAGCAGCAGGTTGAAGAAGTTGTGAGGGGAGCGCGCCAGCGACGGTGAATGTGCGACCCGGGGGCGGCGCTCGCAGCAGGAGGAGCAGCAGAAGCAGCAGCAGCAGCAGCAGCGGCGGCGGTGGCAGCGTCATCATCGGGAGCTGCTGTGCCGGCTGCCGTGGTCGGCGCCGCCGGCCACTATCTGCCCTACTACTACTCCTCGCTAAGTCGGGAGGTAGCGGAGCTGGTGGGGAGTGAGGAGGAGCGCCGCGAGAAGGTGTTATCGATAATAACATCGAGTTTGCCGTGCTGGTGCTGGTGGCCGGCGTCGTCGTCCTGGCGGCGCGACCGCGCGAGGAGAAAGAAGAAGAAGAAGAAGAAGAAGAAGAGGAGGAGGAGGAGGAGGAGGAGAGAGGAGTCGGTGTCGGTGTCGAGGGAGGAGGAGGAGAAGGAGAACGAGGACGATGACGTGCGAGGACACGAGCGAGCAGCCGCCGGTGGTGGACGACTGCCTCAAGGTGAGGAAGTGGTGGTGCTTCATCCTCTCGAGCATCTTCACCTTCCTCGCGGGCCTGCTGATCGTCCTGCTCTGGCGGGCCTTCGCGTTCCTCTGCTGTCGCAAGGAGCCCGAGTTCGCGCCCAATGACCCCAAGCAGAAGGAGCAGAAGGCTGCCCGCCAGGGCAAGGAGTTCGAGGGCACGTTTATGACCGAGGCCAAGGACTGGGCGGGCGAGCTCATATCCGGACAGACCACCACTGGTCGCATCCTCGTGAGTATTACACTTCTATACGTTTCGTTGCTGGCTTTCTTTCTCCCAGTGTATGTTGAGGGATCTCTGGGAGCGAGGGGACGCGGCTGCTGCCGGCAAAATTCTCTCTGCCTAGAGACAATATTATTATAACAATTGACATCAAAATACTTGCAAATGCGAGTCAAACTGATTTCACAGTAAGGATTTATGACATTATGAACGTTAATTTTTATAATTCAATAGTGTAATTGTTATCGTGAATAAAGGATGATCTTCTACATTTACGATGATTTTCACGGTAATATTTAGTAAAAAATTATCTCTGTATATATTTTTTATTCTACGTAATTAAAAATAACATTATAATTGTATGAATATCGAAAAAGTTTTTACATTTTTAGTAATTATTTTTTTCTATTGGCTATAATTATATTTGCAACAGCACAATTATTGATAAATTTTTTTTTTAATGTTCATAATGTCCACTGTCTTCTCATATATAAATATCGACACTGATAAGTTTTAATTACGTATAGAAAAAAAATTGATCAATTTAAGAGAAAACTCCACTGTTTTTTAAAAAATCTCTCCCTTTCGATCAATAATATTAAAATTTCCGTAACTTCTTTTGTCATGATTAAAGAAGGTTATAATTTTTTCACTGAACTTTTTTTACTAGTTTTTGAAGAAAATACATACTTTTGTAATAAAAATAAGGGTTTTTAGAAAAGTTCCTCGCGCATACGAATTTGAGGAATTCTATTTAAAAAACTTCTACAATATTTTTCAACTTAAAATGAACAAAAGTTAATTTTTTTTTAAATTGTTTAATCTCAATTAATGGTCTGTAATAAATGAAACGTTTTTTAATTTAAAAAAATATTTAAAAAACTACATGTTTCAATACTTACAATTGACGAATAAAACATTTAATTTCAAAATACCTCCAAACAAAATATTAACTTCTTTTCAAAATACTTTAACCAATATTTTCTCGAATTTTAAAAAATATCCATGGTCATGGATTACGCGAGAAACTTTTTGAAGTTAGAAAAGTAAGTTTCGAAAAAGACGCGTTTAAAGTTTTCATTTGTTATGGTATCCAATGTAAATTGTTTCACTTAACTAGTTATAACTTTGGTATAACAAAGAGTTTTGATATCCAGCAGGTCTAAAAATGTTTACAAAACTATAAACATAAAATATATGTAATAAAAAAATTTTAGATTTTTTGGTAAAATATCAGTAGTTTCCCCTTAAAGCGCCCGAACCTCCTTAAGAAAATATTCAAAGCATACAAAAGAGCTAAACACAATTTTTAATCGGATGAAAATATAACTAACACAAATTTTATCAATCATTAACATTAGAATTTGAGGACCAGATGAGTATAAGAATAAAAATAACAATAATAAACTATAATTAGCTTATTTGTTTATAATCACTAACATAGATCTAAGCCAATGTTTCGATCTTTTGATGGCCAACAGCCAATGACCCTAATCAAGGCTAATCGAAGAATGACAAACAACTTGTATTCACAATAGCTTCAATGATTATAGATTGTAAACTAACGTAGGATCATGGGCATATTCAAAACAATTGTCTCATATCTCTATTTTCTCTTAATGAATATTAATATTAATTTTGCAATTCCATCAGCTTATAAAATAAACAATAGGATTAATACTATTTATATATATATATATATATATATATATATATATATATATATATATATATATATATATATATATATATATATATATATATATATATATATATATATATATATTCTTTTAATAGTATTAACAAAATTATTTACTTCAATTAAAAGTAAATATTTATAAAAATTATATAAATACCTTTTCTATATCAAATAAATATTCACTATTACATAGTAATTTGGTTTCGCATTACTATTAAAAAAAATATTTACTTATCTTTTGAAAACTTCTATTTAATGACTAATAAAATAAACTAATTTCCACCGCGTTTGAACGAGTCATTTTTTTACACACCAAAATTCTTCAACGTTGCAAAAAATCAGCACATCGCAAACTCGTAACCACATCCTCCCGCAAAAATCAAACATCGCAGTCCATCCACGAACCACCTCCTTCACGTCTCCTCGCGAATCCCGGAAGCAGCCGGATAACAGCTCCGGAGAAGCTCTTCCGGTCTTCGCGTATCTCTCCTCCGCGTATATTTACGCACGCGCTTTTACAAGCGCGAAGGCGATAGAATCCGAAAAACAGGAAAGCAGCAGCCCAGCGGCCAATTATTTCTGGGTCGCGAGACGAATGCGAGAAAGAGAGACGTTCGAATTTTTAATTCACGGCCCCGAGTCTTGAATCACACGCGCAAATGCGGCTCGTAATTCACGCGCGCGTGACGTGCCGGAAAATTTACGCCTTCTCCGCGACGCCCTCCCTTCTCTCGTTTTTTATTCGCTCGCTTATCGCGCAAATATTTATTCGCGGAGCTCGACTTTCGCCCAGGGAGCGAATGATCATTATAGACGCCGCGGGCGGGCCGATAATCGATTTGTTTTTCGCGGGGGTAGGGCACTTAGGATGATTAAATTTAGACGGATGGACTGCGGGATCGAGCGGACGAGCTTTAATCTTCGAGTTTGTTTACGCGGGGCTCGCGCGTGTGCCGCGCGTTTGCTTATTTTACGTCGCGCGGCGAGACTATGGTGAAGCGATTCTGGATCTGTGTATTGGTGATTTTATAATTTGAGGCGAGGAATGGAAATTGACTGCGGTGGTTGGTGATTTTAAGAGAGTTATGTTGTGGAGATAATGAAATTGTAGAGTTTTTATGAGATTTATGAGGTGGGAGGAGGATTCGAGTAGAGTTGAAGATTTTGGGTATTTTTAGGTGTACGTGTTTCTGGAAATACTTTTTCTGTTCAATGCGAAATCGACATTTATACGGTATAAAATGATGATAGAAATTAAGTTCTAAAATCCTAGTAAAACTAACAGGAGCAGCGATAAGTAAATAATGTTTAAACTACTTATTAAATATGTAAAAACATTCATTGATCAATGAATACTGTACATCGAAGCGAGTAAAAAATTTAATACATGGACACATAAACGTTTTACGTGACCGATCCAGCCGAAAATCACCGAGGACCTTAATTCAATATACTCTCGTTACTCATTTCGAACGGGCCGAAAGGGACCTAAATGACGTCGTCGGATTCTCGGGGACGCGCACTGACGAACTTTAATGAGGTTTCCAGAAGCGGCAGGGTACCTCATACGGAAAACTTAATGAGAACTTAAAGATCCGCTCGAGCTGAAGTTACATCAACGAAGAATATAGGAGATTTAAAATTTCGATCACGGTAGCGGGTTGTTAATATTATAAATTGAAAATTAATATAATAATTTAAATAAATATACGTTAACGACTAATTTATTATGAATATAATTATAATGTATATTTCGCAGGTTATCAGCAAAATTAGATAACGAAAATTCTTACACGAAAATAAATGCTTTGTTAATTTAGCAAAGTCACTTGGTAAAATACGCACTAACTACTTTTTTTATTATACTTACCAAGTAATTTGTTGTTTCTCTAAAGTGACATGTTAATTTTACTAACCCATAAGTTAAATTAACAAATTATTTGGTAAGTATAATAAAAAAAATAGTTAGTGCGTATTTTACCAAGTGACTTTGTTAAATTAACAAAGCATTTTTTTCCGTATATGATGATTGCTAAATCAGCATTGCATAGCAGATAATCTAATCAAGATGTACATTGATACATCTAAATTGTCTATTTTTCTTATCCGAACATGGTATATATACTATCTTGATTATATGTGGATTCTAGTTTAAATTGCATACCAAGTGACTTTGTAGTTTGATCGATTTTTTTAAGCCAAATTATTCTGGGAAAACAATATTGTAACTGACGCAGCATATATCGTAATGATTTATAATTCTGAGTGTGTCAGCAATAAAATTAGCCCAATGTATTTTGATTATTAGGTTTCAAAAACAAATCTATATGCTGTTTAAGTAAAACTCTTTTCTAAATATTATGCAGCTCCCTATATGAATCTGTGTATACACATTTGTGCTATTCTCATCGATGTATATGTATTTTAATGTCCTAAACAAAAATCAATACACGTCAGTCGTTATTCGTTAGCTCGTGAGACAGTAATCAACACCCTCACTCACGCATATACACACGCAAGAACGAACCTGTCTTCGTGATCATCCACACTAATGATCCCCACTGACACGTAATATACATGCAATCACACACGCACAGACAGAAACATATACATGCATACACGCAGATATATACATAGACCTAAATATGTTCACGTACGTTTTTTAGTTGTAGGCTACCACCGTTCGGTGGTGACGACTCACAAAGTGAATTTGGTGTATGCTGTGGTTTTATTATAACATAATCTGCAGTTGGTATTTTAAATTTACGTTTTCGGGCAAATAACTGATTTAGCCAATTTTTAACGAGTCAAAAGCTATTTTTGGAAGTTCGAAATCGCTAATATTGTATTTTAATAGATAAATAATTTTACAAATTAAATTTGAACTCTACCAATTTTTTTCTTCAGAGAAGGCTATCTAGAGAATAAATATTTTTTGGGAAATCAATGCTCGTAGCTTCAATCTTTTGCTATATTTGAAATCCGATAGGTTGTTCATGTTGGACGCCACTATTTACGAATCTTAAAATTACCACTTTTACATTTCCGTAGATAAATAACTTTGCCAATTATATTAGACATTAGCCTAATTTTTTCTTTAAAAAGAGCCCTACAATTAAGAATAATTACTATTTAGGAAAATCAATGCTCGTTGCTCTAATCAAAAGTTACAGCCAAAATAGCCATTGGGTGTTCACACTGCATGACCTTCCCATACGCACCTGCACTTACATACCCAAATATACGTGCATACATACCCATCCATATATACGGAACGGCAGGGGTTAGCAGTAGAGTTCGATCGCAAGAGAGAGACAGAGAGACAGAGACGGAGTACACGCCGCAGCAAGTACCGGGCTTTCAGTTTGGATGGGCACTTGATTATTAAAGGTCCTCGCATGCTTTCGATTTCGCTGATCGCGCAGTACTTCAGCGCGGCAGCGCACGGTTTTCGAAACGATATATTTATAGGGTCAAGGCGGCCTTGTCGTCGTCGTCGTTGTCGTCGTTCTATAGCGCGCGAGAGAGAGAGAGAGAGAGAGAGAGAGAGAGAGCGCTTGCTCATCGGCTTAAGCCGATGCGTCATTTATGGCTGCCTGATATCCGGAGCTCCGCGCGAATTAAGGCGTGATTTTCTCGTGCGGTGCTTCGGCATTGCTGGGAAACACTTGGATTTGGCGTTAAAGTGGCGAATATGGAGAGTAAAGTATTATGTTGTCGTCGGGAATTTTTGCGAAAAGCTGAGAGTGTTCTTTAATTCGTATCTTGTATAGTTGCTGACTTTGAAACTTTGTTTATATATGTTATGCGTGTAATATTTTTAGTTGAGCATGCACAGGATTATTCAGAGAATTAAATGGATATCGAAGTTCACATGGTAACGACCCTGTGGGTTCGATATATGGGAGATATTTGTTCAATCAATGGTTATTTCGGTTGCGTATACATAGTTTTCATTCATCAATGTTCAGTGCGTGAAAAGTTATTAATAAAAGAAATAGATACTAAAAATGCTATTGGCTGGACGAGATATCAAAACTCTTTTTTCATCGATTTTGTACGAATCCGCGACCTACAAATTTTTCGTTCTCTTGCAGCCCTCACTCGGTATAAACATATGCTGCAGCAGCAGTATAGCAGCGAATCGAGAAGCACCGTATCATCCATTGTACGAGCGAATATGCGCCTTCGCAGCAAAAATGAGAAGTAAAAGCGCCAGTCATCGGCAATTTCGGCTACCCGAGCTCGCGAGATATCGCGCTAGATACACATACACACATCTACATATACACACATCCACACACGGAAAGCATACACACACATACTCACACATAAATACAAACACAAACAATCATACACGCAGACACTTTTTCTCTTATAAGTACAAATACACTAACACACACACACTTTTTCCCTTATAAATACACATACACTCACACACAAATTTTTCCCTCATACGTCTACATTTACTCACACACACTCACAAGCACACACACTTACATGCACATACATACATGCAAGCATACGTACATACACACACACGGGCACACACAAGCACACACCCACAATCTTGCACACTCAAACGCACACTCACACAAACACATATACACACACACACACAAATACACACTCAAACACGAACACATTCAAACACACAGACACGCATGTACACATGCACATTCATAGACACAACCACACACAACACACACACATACATACACACACATACAGCAAGAACGAAGAGACAAGAAAGCAAGAGAGAAAGATACAGAGAAGCGACGCGTGCGCGTTCGCAACGAAGTTTTCGACACACGGCACGAGCCGAGCAGAGGCAGGGGCAAAGGCAGAGCGAAGCGCGGAGCCCCCCCCTGAGTCGCGAGAACGGCTGACCCAGTTTCACTCGGACCTAGTGACTCCGTGAGAACGAGCGAGCGCGGGGGAGCAACGGCGCTCGTAGCTTCTACGCAGTGCGTGCTCGAGGGAGAGGGCGCGTCCGACTCTCTCTCTCTCTCTCTCTCTCTCTCTCTCTCTCTCTCTCTAGATTCGCGCAACCCCCTTCTGGGTAAGAGGAGGAGAGAAGATCGTCGTCGTCGTCGTGGGCCACCCTCGCGCGCGCGCGCGCGCACGCACACACACCCGTTTGTTACACGCCCTCTGTCACTCGTCCCCTCCGCGATCGCTCTCCGGCTTTGCGGATAGCGAGCTAATACCGCTTGGCTACGCTTCTTTGCGCCGCTGCTCCGCGGCTGTGTTCGTGCGCGTTTTCGTACTTACGTTCGTTTTGCTTGGGAGTTCCTTTTAGATTTTTCGGGAGACGTTGCGACTGGTGACATAGTTATCCAAGTCTGAAGGAAAAACTCATGCTTGCTGTTTTAGTAGATTGCTTGTACAAACGGATATGAAAAATTTAGCAGTAATCACACTAAAGTATAATTAATAATCAGTCGTACCGGCAAAGTTTTAGCAAGAAGTACGAATGCGTTCGAGAGTTATGGTGGCCACGAGATTTAAAGACGCACACATGCTCGCACACATGTACACACACATATTCAAAAATCTTATCGTTTCAAAGCTTTTTTTCTGAAAGCAAAACTTAACTACTGAACTCCCAATATTAGAATTCTACGCTGAATCACCTTTGTGGTTTGTTACAACAGAATTTTTTGGTTCGGAATCGATTGATAATTTCAAGATAATCCTTTAATTTTAATTTTTAAATTTATTATAGCATCTTTTTACATATCAATCAGATAAATATATTGTTAAAAAATAGACATAAATACCGAATAGCGAGGTACTTTTTGCTTTAGAATTTTTTCTCACGTAAGGGTTTCATGTTTGTGTGTTTTAGCGAATATTTGAAAGAAATATAGAATATCTCAGATCTTTACCAGGAGGTCTTATAATTTTTTAAAAGATTTTAATAATAAAATCAGGAACGAAAACTCAACTACCCCACAGAAAGTAATTTCCTATTATCTAATAATAAATATACAAATAATAAAGTTATAAGTTTATTTTCTCTCAACAATAAACGTTTTAATAAAAAATTCCTGAGGCAGTTCGGTTTCAGAATTATCGTTTATGCTTTCATTATTTAAATTGAATCCAAAGATTCTTTATACGCGATAAATAAGATTTACTGGAGAGAAACTATGATGAAAGAAACAGTAAAATTCTGAAGGATTATACAGCTCAAGGATCAATATTTACACTTTATTTCATATTCCAAAAGTGGGCGTATTATTATGATATTATAATGAGTTTGATTTACGGGTATACATATGTTTACGTATCGATACTACAAGTGTAAGATTGATAGTGCGAAGAGTGCTGATATATAAATAGAATGTGCGTCATAGGAGCGTAGAGCACGCACGGATATATATGATTAATGATGAACTTGGGAATACCGAAAATTATAGTGTAATTATATAGACGAATGACAAACAGCGTAGATAAGTGCTCTTACCTTAATTTGGAAGAAATTTATTTCTGTATATATATTACAAAATTTATTCCATACTAAATTCAATCAGAATTTAATGTTGAATATGTGATTTTATATATACAATTATTAACATTTGATTTTATTAAAACTTAAGCTTTTCAAAGTTCATCTACAATATTTAACTTTTCGTATTAACCGTCCAACAATAAAAGATTCTTTTGGGCAGAAAATCTCGTCATTAAGGGTAAAGTCGATATTCCGGAAGACCGGGAATTCGGGGTACTTCTAATCCTTAATCGATACAGATAACACGCCGGGCTCAGCCTGTATTACCTAGTTTTCGGTTGCACCCCTGTAATTGACTGTACACAATCATCCCCGAACTCGCTTCTTTCCTTCCATTCGTGAACATCAGCCCCGTGTGAACACGAAAAATTGATATTATTGAATACGCGTGTAATTACTGTAAAGTTACATCTTTTACAGATATTCTACGTATATAAAAAACGATCATGTCGCCTTTTCCACAAAGATATTCTAAACGTATTCAACAAGCATCGTTGCCCTTTTTCTCAACCACTACCTACCTATTTTTTTTCGTATCCAGGAATACGGCCAATAAACATCTTAACCGCAATATATACGATATCTTCGAGTACCTATAATAGCGCTCGTAACCCCCGGCGGATTTCGCGATTTATATACACACGCACGTACACAGGTGTACATATACAAAGGGCTTTATTCAAATCGCGACCGAGGGCGTATAAACGGCGATTGGATCGGCGTCCGGGAAGGCAGTTTCGGATTTTTCGCCAGCTCCCGATCCTCGTGTTATATTCGCAGACTGATCCCCCGTAAGTCCGCGCGCTCTGCGCGTATAGGTATAATACACCGCCGGGGAATTTATTGGCCCGCGAATCGGACGCTTTTAGCTTTTTCTCGCTGATCGTGTGGCTCTCGGTGGCTCGAAAATCTTCGCTCTCGCCGCGCGCGGTGTAAGAGAATGACGGAGAGTTTATACATACTTTTTTAAAGAAGTGTATTAACAATTTTCAGCGATGACGTAGAGAATATTTGTGGTTGGCGTGACGCTTGCGTTTTTCTACCCGTAGATATATTGATATTCTATAGCAGAATAAGTAAAAAATACTATATAGATTTTTTTACACGTATAAGGAATGAGTAATAATAGTTATAGTAATAATAATATTAATAATAATAATAATTATATTATCATAATTATTATTATTATCATTAATATTATCATGAATATTATAAGCAACTAACGTTTATATCTCCCATTTTCGTAGAAATATAATATAATATAATGAAAAGCGAAAAGTAATATTTATGAAACTAATTATCATGCCACATAAAGCTCGCGGCTCTTTTTTCCTTTTCGCACACGTACACACATACACAGATTGTAAATCATTTTTTCGCTCGCTCCTGTATGCGCGGTTCTCTTTATTGGCTATTTTGCTTTCTTTTTTTATGTTATGACCCAGTTCCGTGCGGCTAGTACGCCATTTTTCATTCATCGTTAAACAAAAAAAATAAAAAGTCGAAGGGACGGAGTACAGGCCCCCGCCGCATTCACATCATTGAATAACGCAAGTTTTTACTCCGCGGCCCTTTCACGCCGCTTTTCCCCTCCCCTTCCGCGCTTTTATTCCATTCAAAAACATCGCGAGGCGCAAGATCGACTTGGACTCTCTCTCTCCCTCTCTCTCATTCGTTCCCTCGCGTCTCTCGCGCGCTGCATATAAAGCCTTAATCCTCGACGGGTCCGCGCGCTGCGAATTACCAGCCTCGAGAGAAACCCTCCAGTATACATAGCGTGTAGAGCTTCGATTTCTCTCTCTCTCTCTCTCTCTCTCTCTTTTGCTCTCTCGCTTTGGACGAGGCGCCGAGTCTATTTTCCCATTCTGTCTTTAAGTAGGTTAGCGCCGGACAGGCTTGGCTTATCGAATTGTATAATTATGTGTGCGATAAGATTTACGATCTTTTTCGGTTTGACGATTTTGCGTAGGATGTGATGAACAGTATTTTTTGCCAAAAATATAAGATAATTGAGTCTAATATGGCCTACCTAAAATTTGAGCATTTACTATAGTTGATGTATTTAAAGAATTTTATTTGGGCCGGTTGGATATCAAAATAATGGGACATATTGGGTTTCATGTATACCCAATTTGGTCTGTCATTATTTTTCATTCTTCAATCACTGATAAAAAGTAAATTATTATTTATATTTTTTCAATAAATTAATCAACAGTGTAAGTATCTTTTGAAACAAATATGGGAGAGTTGTACAGTATGACAATTTATAGCTATTTTGGGTATAACTTTTAACGGACTTGATGAAAATTAAAATTCGAAAAAATTATTTGTTCATTGAATAGAGTCCTCTATCATGAAGAAATTGACTGGAGTCAAATTCAAGCATAAAAATGAATTATCAGCACAAATGTAAAATTTACGATTTTACAATTTCTTAAATGTGTTGTCCAGTACGACAAATAATCATTTTAATTCAATTTTGATATCTGAATGATTTATAAGGGTACTCACAACATTTTTATAAGGAACAATATAGTACATTTCTTAAATACATAGCTTTATAGACAATTATAAATTGCTTTATAAACTACAATATTGTATTTTTACTAAAATATAGTACTTTAGTTATAAATAATGAAAAATAACAAATAACGCTTAATACATGTTTGGAGATTATATTCAACGCATGATAAATCAAAGTAGACATTTTTCTTCTGAAAAAAGATTAAAGTAAATTTTTGTAATATTTTACCATTCAATTTACATGTGTCATACTGTACGAGCATCGTATTTGCCCCATTGCACGACAAGTAGATTATATCGTTTTAGGTTATACGGCCCGGGTAATGATAATTAGAATTACAGCGACCTCTCAATGGACTTATTAAGGACTAAACTTGATACAAAAATTGTTACAGAGACATAAACTTACCTAGCGAAAAAGAGGTCGGCCTCATAAAATAACTTTTGTTACTCGTAAAATTGAATAAATTGTTTGTTACGCGAGAAGTTTTGGAGCAATGAACTTTATATACCGGCCACGGAGTATGTTTAATAGAACACCAAAGTGCGTCAAATCCCCCTGGTAAAGTGGCGCCATCAGTCGGTGGAAGCCAGAAACACATAATTTATCATACTGTAAGCTTTGTCATACTGTACGACTCTTCCCTATATATTTCTTATACTTGAAAAGCTTAAAAAAATTGTAAGGGTGGTCCTTAGATACAAATCTTGTACACTTCGGGTTATGCGGATCGTATTAGGTAGAATGAGTGTGTAGACACACATCCTCTTATACTAAAATGGTACATATCGGCGCGTCATACGAAGACTAACAGGTTGGGTGATAAATTCGAACACATTATTTTTTTATAAAAATAAAATCAAATAGTGTCATTTTTTCGAAAAGCTGATAAAATAAACTATGCTACTGAAAAGCTGATGATACGTAGTAACATCAAGAATTCACTTAAACGGTTACAAGACAAAGTACACTGCAGGTTAGTCCCCTTGTGCTTCTGTGAGAAATTTTTCTTCGATGAAATAGCTTCTACTGACATCATATACATAATGCACCAGGTACTTAATACCGGCTAAATCGCGTAACGGCTAGAATACCCATGGTGGGCCATATTCGGTACAATTACCTTGGATGTTTATGAATGAATTTCGATCTTGTATGTTTCTGTTATCTGATGTTCTTTTGATTACAGTCAATGGAGGGTAAATCGTTTGTATTCTGTAGTATTTTAATTCAACAAAATACTGTCAAGGACGAGCTTTACTAAATTTTGTCCGAGAAAGCTTTGTATGCATAAATATATATAGAATATTTACATTTACTTTCAAAACATTCAGCTTCAATACTATTAAATTGGTAAACTGGTTTTTACTTAAAGCATTAATTGAACACTGCAATCAAATAGCTTACAAATCGTGTACATTTCAATGTAACTAAACCGCAATTATGAAAGAAAAGCTTATTTTTCAATTCTAAAATCCAGCTCCTCCAGAACGAAAGCCAAACAATTCCAAAGAAAAGAATCAATATAGACTCCATCCCATAATTCACAAATCTTCCATTTTCTCCCTTGCTCCTGGAATAATCCAGTGAACCGGTCAACCCTCGCTCCGCGCTAATCCACCGGTCGATGATACGGATTCCGCACAGTGCCGAGATCCGCAACGTCAACCGGCAGCGGACGCGCAGCCCTGATTCGGAAATCCAGACGCGTCCATCCCGTGGCAGGAACCGTCGGTCGCGTCTCGCATCCCGATCAACGTCGAGGCTCGAACGCATCCCTTCTGCTGCCGATGCGTCTGTTTATCGTTTAATTGGGTCAGGCATTCCCCCAGAGCTGACGCCTCTTTCTTTTTTTTTCTTTTTCAACCCCAGGTCGCGCGAGGGGAACTTTTTCCAGATGCCGACGCGCTTTGAAATTGGATTTGGAATTTTTGCGAGGTCGCGCGCGTTGAAGTTGCAGTTCGCGCCTGGGAAGTCGGAAACTCGATAGTGGGACTTATTTGTGTTTTTGATGACAATTTTTGGGGTGGAGTGTCGTCAATGGGGGTAATGTCGCAACTTCGGAAGAAGTCTGTGACAAGTGAAAAATTTGGACTTTATGAAGATGTGAGTTGCAAATTGTTGCGAGAAATACATTATTTTCATGAGCTAAAATCATTTCATTGACATCTTCTGATATTTATTATTGTACTCTCCAAATGTTCTTAAGTGAAAATCTTATTCCATCGACTGTATTTTCATGTATTTGTTGTTAAATTTTACTTCAAATGTAAGAGAACACAGTCAATATAGTGAGATATTTAATCCAAAAATTTTAGAGAGTAAGTATCATTAAATTTTATTATTAAGGAATATTATATTTAGGTAAATTATTTACAAATGTTTATAAATGTTCAAATTATTAGCATAATGGCTTTATAAGTTACTTTAGTATTATACTAAAAAAATATCATACTAATAAAAATGATAGTTGTTATAGTATTGCTTGAAGAATACGTTGTTACAATATGTATAAGAAGTAAACATAGAAAAGTTTGGTATCCGTGGCAATATAGTTCATTTAGCTCTGGGAAAAAATATATAAAACCAACTGTGTAAGTAAGTATAAACTTTGAAGAAATTATAAAAATAAAACTCGACCTCTCTAATCGATCAAAAAGTTGAGATAGCCCGGTCAAACTTTGCCAAACAAGTTTGGTAGTATTTCCGAGTATTTTTGCAACGGTGCAAGTAGTAGATACAGGTCGAGTTGGGTAAGACATGCTTTATGATGCTTTCGTTGCACAATTAGTAACAATGTAGCAATGATGTCTAAATATAAATAGGGGAGAGTAGTATACATTGAACCAACGTACACGATGGAAAATCTAATTTATTTTCATTTTGAAAAAATTCAAATGAGTTTGGAAATCTGAACCTAATATCAACACGTAGGAATGTATAAAAAAGGGTTTTTCTAGTTTGCTGCAAAATATCTGCCTATGTTGGGCACTCCATTAATTTTTTAATACGTATTTGATTAATGTTTTACTTAATAGAAAATAATCCTTATGAATCGTTCTTCAATATTCTATGTTAAGTAATGTATTGCTTTTATAAATTATTATAGGACGATAAAACCTCTATTAACAGTGGTTATACATACCAAGTACACAATGAATAATGTCAAAACAGCCCGAGTTAGGTTCATAGCACTACAAATTTTTAAAAATTATTTGGAGTACTTAAAAGTAACTAGATTTTAAGCTCTTAGATTGCCATGTACTCTTGTGTACCATTTCTTTTTGACATTTTTCAACATTAGAGAGATAAATACGCTCTTTTCGATTTAATTTCTTATTACGACAAATTTTCAATAATTTTTCCAGGAAATCAATTTTAATCAATACCTTATGTTATTTTCTTAAAATCCAATCAAGATATCCTATTATAAAAGTATTATTTATAGTAGTTTGAGACAATGATTCATTGTATAGGCGATAAGTGCAAAAACATCCATAATGTACCATTTCTTATTAATGTTAATTGTTCTAATTCATTAGGTCTTTTACAGCTTCTATGAATTATATTATGTTCTATACGTCATCATTTATCGAACATAATATACAATTTCTATGAATTATATTATGTTTTATATATACTTTATTTGTAAGGATTTTATATAAAACACCAAATTGTGGGCCTTATAAATTTCACTATATCCAACGTGTACTACTCTCCCCCACCTTCAATATTGTCTCGAACCCGTTTCACCAAGTTTCCATAGCCCTCACATTCTGCTCCTTAATCTCGCTCAAACATCTTCGCAACTCTTTCCCCAAATCATATTAAAATTAACACAATCCCTGCACTCCTGCACGGCAAACCTTTAAAACCCCGAGCACGTTCAAATACCCGCCAAAACTCGTTAAAAACTTCCTCCTCAATTCTAATAAACACCGCGCGTGCACGGAGTTTTATTCATCGCGCGGGAATTCTCTTCTCGCGAGTTTTCCCCGCGCGTATATACGTACACCGCGCTGATTTTCGTCGCTGTGCACTGCGGGTAATTAAGGGGCCCGGCGCGCTTGCTTGCTCGCTTTTAAAAAGGAAGTCCGCACTGCCGGTGCGCCAACGGGCCGGGGCAAACATAAATATTTATCAGGCTACTCGGCCCACTTTTGAGCGCGCGCGCGCGCTCTGCGACACGCTGCACGCGGCGCAATGTATGCAGAGCCGCGCCGGTGTGTTTCGACGGGATTGCAGGGGCTGCATTCGGACGACGCCGATGTCGAGGAGTTTTCCCTTGAAAAAGGAATTGAGTCGTTTGGATGTTGGAGGAAGGATACTTGGGAATTGGGTTAGTTTTTGGGGAGGAGTTGAGTTTGCGGTGTTTGTTGTGTTAGGGGAATGTGTAGATGCACGAATTTTGAACGGATAAAGGGAGTGGTATGCCTTTGTGGGGTAGGGATTTCGACGAGGCTTTGGGAGATGTTTTCAGTACGGGCCTTGAATTTGTAGTTTGTTTCAATGACCTCTTGTATTTTATTATCATTTGGTTTACTTTTTAAGCGTCATAAGATGTACAGTTATTATCACAAGAGGTACTTTTTTTAACTAAAATAATGTTGTATCTTGGAAGTAAAATAGCTCATATCGTGAATACAAGGACTCACTAGAAGTAGCTACAGGTTCTAGGCTTCATTTCTAGGTGTGAGCAAAAGTCTATTATATGGATTAATACTCCTTTAGATGTATATAATAAAAGTTTTTAAACAGATTTTTCATTCAATTCATTAATTATATATACACTTTTTGGTCAAAATAACGTTTTCGAATTGACAATAGTAACATTCACTGAGAAAAGAGTTTCTTATTACAAATCAATAGAATTCAGTTGTAGTACGCGATTCTTAACTCTTAAGAAATATTCGTTAGCCCGCTAGAGTAATGTTAGATAACTAACTTATGAAAATTTTTACGCTTTTTCATCGTATTACTTCATTGACTAAATTGGACAGTATTTAATTCTCTAATCGAGTCTGAAAACTTTTTCTTATCCCTCAGTGTGCCTATGTTTAGATATATAAAAGTACGATAACTGTATAATTTGTCGTTATTAATATCTAGCATCACACCTGATCAATCTAAACCTGGTTTATCAAAATTATACTTAAGAAGAAATGATAACTACCTAGTTACTGTTGACATTTAAAGTCATTTAGAAAGTTAATTTTTTAATTCATTCGTCTCTATAAAAAATACATATATTATCTGTGAACCACTATATTTTTCATTAAATCGTTCGATACCGTTTAAAGTTAATCCAGTGATATTTAAATACTTGTTCTTTACATTTAGTTACAACTCGTAACGAATCGACAAGCTATTTCCTTATTTGCATATAAATGTGTATTAATAATCATTTAAAAATCATTCCTCATCTTCGGTGCAGTACTGCCTATATATACAGTACGATATACAACGATCGGACTAACAATCAGTCTTCAAAAACACCAAAATATTACATTCCCTAAAAAACCACTCGAACCCCCTAAAATTCGCAATACCTGCATAAGGTCGATCCATACCCAACGCGATCTTGCGCTCGTCGCACCGCAATCGCGAAAACACTAGGCTCGTGTCGCGGGTGATCGGGCGACTATACTTACACGCGCGCAACGCGCTACCGCGTATATAATTAGTTATTTTCGAGCGCTCGGACCTTCGCCGCTTGCACGCAGTCCAAGGGGACACAAAAGACGCGCGCGCGCGCGCGCGAGTCCGGATTTAGGCATCCTCTCGCGCTCGCGCGCGCATAAACAGAGTCGTTATTATCGGTGCCGCGGCTGCTGCAGCTGCGAGAGCATCGAAGGGAAGGAGCGAGAGGGAGATTTATCGGAAAACTCACCTTTGACACTTCGCAGGGGCAGTGCGGCGGCGCGGAGGTGTATACGGTTGCCAAGCGAGAGTGTAGGTAGATGTGCGCGCGACTGGCAGAGATGAATGGCGCGGAGTTTGTTCGATATTAGGTATTTGCTGTTGCTGGGGTATTTTGCGAGTGGAAATTTAAGTGGAAATTGGCCGCAGTGGGTGAATTATAGGATATTTGATTTTTGAAGGCTTACAGAGTTATGTGAGTGTTGGGATAGAGTTTTAAAATAGTCAACAGTTGATCAGAATCGGGGATCAGAGATCCTGTTCATATTTCACATCGATTTAAAAACTTAGTTTAGAGAAAATTAAATGGATTTTCTTGTTATGTTAAATTCGTTCCCTCGACTAGTCTCAAGGATTTTCTGAAGAATGCACGTAGATTCGTTACAGAAAAATTTGACTAATTGATACAAATTGTAATAAATATTGTAAATAAACAATAAAACTGTACATTTTTCTAAAGTTGTCAACAAAAACTATTTTTTTTAGTAAAACAAAACATATCACCCTTATTTATTGAGCCATAGTGTAGTGCACATGTATAATTATATCTCTTTTCAACGAATTTTCATAATTTATATTGATATTTTAACTTTTTGATCCAGATTTTACATAATGCTCAAGATAAATAAATGTATGTAAAAATAAGTGAGACAAATAAATTATATTGTTTTTTTTAAAAGAGTAATTATTATATTTTAAAACCATACAAAATATTTTGGAAAAGGTTAATTTAGAGCGGCTTGAGGGTTTATCATATAACAAACGTTTGTTAATATTTTAATGATTCTTCTGAAATGATAAAAAAACACCCGGATTATATAAAGATATATAAAAGTTTTACATAAAAATTTTCCAGCTAAAAATAAAAACATATTTAAACTGTGTACCATTTTTACAAAGAAGAAGACAATATTTTAAAATGCACGTAAAAATACCCCTTATAACTGATTCCAAATAAACAGATTCTTCTAAAACCTTGTAATTATCGAGCTATTATAAAAATCCTTTGTAAATTTCTAAAAAGCTCTAAAACCTACACCCTATATTATGTATAAACTTTCACGAGCAAACGTTAAGGTCGACGTAATCGATAATTAATATTAATTATACCCCGACCACCGTGCAATCGATATCCCCTCTCTAATATGAAAAACTACACACATCCATGCACACATCGTCCAGCTGCCCGTCATTACTGTGTAAGCACGTCGTCACGGGGCGTATATTATTAGCCGCGATTTCATTACACATCCCGTTTACGTGCTTCGCGAACCCCGCGCGCGCGATTCGTAATTCCGCGGCGTAAAATTGTCGCGCTCGTGCACACACGCGCGCCGGCGTCGAGCCGTAATCGCTGCTGCGTTAGATAGGATTATATATAGGTATATATATATATAGATGTTGTTTGATACTCTAATTACGTGCGGCTAGCAAAGCACGATTTTAAGCATCGTACAGTCAAATAGAAATAAGATAATCCAAAAGGCTTCGTAGTTAATGATTTAGAAATATAGGAAAACTATATAAGTAGTCTTCAAATATTTTCTATCATAAAAATTTAGCCCAAATGTGCTATTATTTAAAAATGTTATTAACACGTGACTCGTGAGTTTACAAAATTGTAATCCTACATTTAAATACCATTTATTATATATTATTCGATGCTGAGTTGAATTCCACTCGATGAATTGATTTAGAAGATCGTTTTTTTGAAATAAAAATAATTAAAACCTTCAATAAGTCAATATATCTTCCTATTTTAATCAGGTATATCTATTTTGATAAATAATATTAATAATAATAATAATAAGTAAACGAAATTATTCAATTTAAAAGTATAAAAAGTGAGATTTATTCCGACTATAGAGTCCCTTAAAAACCACCTTAAAACTTAAAAGTTAAACATAGTTAAAAGATAAAAAGTTAAAAATTAAAAAATTTAATCAATATATTTTTAATTGTACATTTGGTACTTAAATTAAACTTTTGAGACTAGAATTTTACGTTAGAACTTTATACTTATTCTGTGTACCAGAATGATCAGTGATCAAACTCTTGAAATAATATCTAAAACACCTCATTACCACAAAAGAACTCAAAGATTTTAAAATTGAAATGCACAAACGTTCTCACTATACTCGCTACCTCGCGGCCAACATTCCACAAATCGATCAGTTATATCGCGGCCGCGCTATCGTTTACACCGACACTGACTCTTACAACAAGCGTAGAAGATTCTCACCATTTGTACTCACTCTTGACCACAATCTCTAAAACAATCTCTCCAAAGAACCCAAAGGCTCCTCCCTACGCCAAACGCTAGATCACAATCGCACAGTCGCGATGCTCCAAATTTCGTTATCCCCCGCGAGCGCGCGTCAGAGTAGCTCCATTATGCTCGCGGTTGACGCGCGCCGGGCAACCTACTTTCGCGCCGCGTATATCCTCTGGCGCCTATATATATATATATATACGCGTCGTCTCGCGTGTTCCGCGTCTCCTTTTCATCGGGGGGGCGGGGAGGGATACACAATTGGCGAAGTTCTTCCTAATGAAGCTGTAATTAGCGGCTGATTATGCGGGAGGAAGTGTCTGTACTCGCGGCCGGAGGCAGTCGGTTCTTTGGTCGTATTTGTGCTCATTTTTGCGGGAATTTCGTCGTTAGAGGAGATTCGACTTTTTACGCGTAGTTTGAAAGCGTAATTTAACGAATTTTTGATTAGGTTTAGGTATATGGCTAGATTTATATTTAATACTTTGTTTATTTCTTGTCAATATAGGTGTTTCGTAAAACTGTATCTTTTTTAGGCATCTGAATTTGAATATTGAAAGTAAAATTGTGACAACAAATCAATGAACGTATAAATTGTTATAAAATAGTATATAAAAGAAGTTTGCAAGGCTGCACGTTAAATATCACTAAAATCTATTCCCGATAAGCATGTAATTCTATCTTACAAGTACTATATTTTTTATTTATTATTAAATTTATTCACACTACGCTACATCTTCAATACACAGCATATTTCCAATTTAAAGCCAACAATTAATGTAAACGTAAGTCATAACCTTACGACAAGTACCTATACTTACATACCAAATAAATAACTATCATATTTCCTTTTCTAAAGAAACAATCCCTCTCTTAAAACAAACAATCCAGCACAACATCGCACACTCGCATCGCTGCTTAAACGCGCAGCCTCCTCCTCTTCCCGAGCTTATATTCACGATGTATAGCCCCTTACGTATTCACCGCTCGCATCGAAATCGCACTGCCTCCGCGCTCGGATTGCACTTGCAGCGCGCGTCCCTGCAGCGCTCAACTCGAGGCTGCTGCTGCCTGCATGGAATTGAATTTCCCCGGAGAGGAGGATACGCATCTGTCGGACGTTTCGCTGGCTATTACGTGTCGCGCAGTCCGAGAGAGAGAGAAGAGAAGAGAGTTTCGCTGCCGCGGTGTAGTTGGGGTGACGCGCGTTGAGTGCGGAGACCGAGGTGGGGGTCGATGTTACGCTTTGGACGATCGAGGATGATGTACGATGTAGGTTTGATTAATAGTGCACAATTGATTAAGTTTTGGATATTAGAGAGGAAATGTATGATTATTTGGATACTTTTGAATTAAATTAAGGATAGAGTAAATAATGCAGAATTGTGCGGATGAAATACTTTTTAAGTGAGTAATAATTCTTTTTAAATATTGAAAATGTGATTTTCTGAAAGTAAAGTCGGGAAAGAATTAAATAGACTGATTATTGGAATTCGACAAGGCTGATATTTTGAATTTCGGTATAAGCTACAAGCGAGACTTAAATTCTACTCCAATGTAATAAAGGGAAAAGTGGGGTTTCGTCTTTTATAATGGTTTATAAATAAATAAAAATTATTTTTATTTACCAGAACGTCATCTATTTTGTATGATACATTAAGTACGTAGGATTGCCCCTTCCATTTTTAGATTCGCTATAAGTAAATACAATTAGCAATTTTTTGTTAATTATTTATATATGTACGAACAAATATATAAGAAAATAATACTTGTTAATAAATTTTTATAAGATTATGTAAATGCTCAGAAAAAATTGCAGTTATCTGCGACATAACAGGTTTGTTCCCTATTATACATGTGTCTTACTATACTCGACTTATACTACTTGTATTTTTCTCTTTCTTTTTTTATACGTACGTGGTTATTCGTGCGATTACATGTACAATTCTTTTCTGATGTTCGCTTCGAACAAACCTGTGATAATATCATATAAATATACGTAATACGAAAGACTGCTTTGAACAGGAATATAGAAAGCAATAGCAAACAATTATTCAAACGAAAGTAAATAATCCGATGCAATGCGGTCGTGCGATCAATTACGCTATATCGCAACGTTGCTCGTGTGCCTTATTTGCCTTGGCTTGGCGCGCTCGGTGCATTTGCGCGCGACGCCCGCTTCTGGCCAATTTCACAAATCCGCTATCCGGAAGTCACGTGACAGCCGCCGCCACTCGGCTGTAGCATTAGCAGCGAGCCGCCAACGGCCAAATCGACTACGAATCTTAATTTTACGCCAATTCGAATATCGTGCAGTCCACCGATTCTCGAAGGCACTTTAAATAGCATTTTGTTTACACGACGATAGACAGTTTCTTCATTTGAATTCTTCGTTTGAATTCATTCATATATCAAGCACTGTGAAAGATTGTACAGAAAATTTAAATGTTTCAAATAGCTTTAGATTTTTTACCAGAAATGGTAGTAATTTGGCCAGATTGCTAAAACTCAAAAACTTACTATATTTTTTAGTAAGGTTTCGTAAAGTAAATTGCAGTAAAATTTATTGTAATAAACTTGCTTGAATCTTAGCGTAAAGGCTTTAGGGTTTGACTGTTGCGGAAAAGTCTATATGATTTCTGATAAGAAAATGGGAAATATTTTTTAAATTTACTACACAATTTCTCTCTATATAAGGGATAGTCACCCATTTTGGAACTCCTACAGATTTTTGTTTATAAAATCTTTCTTTGTTTATAAAGTGATATACTAAAATTTGATTATGACTATGTAATTACAATTATCAATTGACTCGTGAGTGTAGAAGAGAGCTATTGGGAGTTTAAATTTACAATGTGACACTAGCGGATTCTAGATGAACTACTAAAAATGGCTGGCGTGGAAAATGCTTCTCTACACGGGGAGCATATTTAGAAATTGAAAGACAAGGTTAATTTCTGACAGAAAAACTTGTTTCTACCATTCGACGTAGTATACGTTCCTATATTATATATAACAATAGCAAAAGGCTTTTTTATCACAGATAAAATGCATAAATTCATTCATAAATATGTTCCCCATGCATATCATAGAAAATAGTCCTGGCGGTGACCAGGTTTATCGCTGTTTTCTTATGAGGTACACCGAACATCAGCGTCCCTCTAGGCGTCGTTGTAGTTATCTTTTTTTCAATAAATGTTGCCTACTCTGGATTATAATATCACCCACTTTGAATCACTCTTATTTAATCCTGAATATGTTTTATTGTTACTTTTTCTACTTCTAACTTTTAACTTTAATCATAATAAAATACTCATTATAGCATTCAAATAAACGTTTCAAAAATGCTTTCAAAATAAACATACAATCGCACAATTCATTACACCTCAGGCTTTATATCTCACATCAAACATATAAAATACAATAATCACCCGCACTTGATATATCAATGAAAAAGACACACACACACACACACACACACACACACACACTTCTACAAAGCACGCGAAAGCATTCCACCACAGATCTTTCAAAGGCCCTAAACCTACACACACACACACACACCAGCCGCCTACGTCCTGAATTAATAAAAGAACCCGCGGCGCATAATACCGGCGCAGCGCCGTGCCTCGCGGAAATGAATGCTCGTCGCGCGTAATATCGATTCGCACCGCGCTGTATAAGCACACAGCGGAACGCCGCGAGCTCCCGCGTATGTATACCTATATATAGCCTTTGTGCCGCCGCGTGCGCGCGAGCGTCGATCGCAAATTGGCGACTATATGTATATGAGAAGTTTCATCTTCGCGGCTCGCGCGTATATAGTAACTGCCGTTGGGGATATCGGCTATTGGTGGAATTGCGCTGTACGAGGAGGACTGAGAGCGGATATTGTTATTGGCGAAGAGGATGCGTGAGTGGGTAGGGTTTATGGGAAAGAGGAGTGTGAGGGAAGTTTGGGGGAAGAATTTCGAGTGGGTATGTTGATTTGGTATTACGGGGAGTTGTGCGTAAGGATTGTTTTGCGCAAGACGAATTGAATGTGTGAGTCTGTATTTGCGTAGGCTTTTGTAGATACTTAGGAGGGTTTTTGCAAAAATGTATTATCTGTGCTAAATAGCTGCTTTCTCGATCAGCTGCGAAAGACCCTTGGGGACCCTCAACTTTTTATCGAATTTAAAATTTTAAAGTATACGAAAAAGTAATTACAGTAAACTTCATTTGTATACTGTCATACAAATTTTCATATATAATTAAGATATAAGAACAATTTAAAAGTTTTTTAAGCTCTTGAAATTTTCACATTTTTACGTAAATTTTTGACTATACGGTCAAATGACATATTCATACCATCAATGAAATACAAATTTCAAAAGTGTTAGCGTAAGAATTTAGTTTATTATTATTATTCTAAGTTCCTTTTCTTACAACTGTATTTATTATTTAAATCAGCAAAGCAATTCACATTATTAGATTACATTTCGAATTCACGTGATTCCCTTGCTTTTCCCTTTTTAAACAGTCGATTTAGCGCCTGCACACTCTTCGCAAACTTTTCTCAACGCATAAAATAAAATGTAAATATAACCAGGCAGACAAGCGCGCATTTACATCGTCGGCGTGTAGACGCGTCGCTCATGCAACGAGAGAAGAAAAATAGCCGACCATACCGTCGTCGGGGAACGCGCATTCATTGTTGAGTACAGATAAGCGACCGTCCGTTTCTCCTTCCCCGAGATGAAGGGAATACCGCTCGTGCATGTTACGACATTGTTGCGTAGTCAGCGTGAAATTTATTTTTTCTATCTTTCCTTGCGAATGTAACAGCCGAGAGTCGTGTAGTTTGGAACGTCGAGCTGATTATGTATTTCGTATAACTTATTACCGTCGTGGACTTGCGTTTGGTGCCTTGAAAACAACCAACTTTGGATATTATTTTGATGAGGGAATCTGTCTGAGAAGAAAAAGAATGAAATGCGCGTCATCGATAGGTACACGCAGAGAAGATTTTGATAAAAGTTACTGTTAAAATCATAGTAAACGTGTACAAAAATTAACGAATATAACGTAAATAATAAACAACTTTGAGTTTGATTGTAAAGGCCCTAGCACAAGAACTGACGTAGTTGTCATACGCTACTATGGGCTTGACAGCACTCTAATTTTTTATATTTAAGTTGTAAAATGTTTTTCGATGAAGTGAGTATTTATAATTGTTTGATTTATTTAATTTTGTAAGATTTTAAAATACTCTAAACTTGAATTTTATTTATCAATACTTCACAAGCCTTTTGCATATGAGGCTGTATAAAATTAAAATTAACCCTTCTGCACATTGTATACTCGTTTAAATTCAGTTGTTCCTTTATGTTTTCCGTATTACAACGTTTGACAGAATTGTAACTTTGGGACATTTTCGATCCTGCAAATAAAAGCTTTAGATATGTCCTACACATAGATTGAGCCTGAAATATGAATACTCGACATAAAGATATATTTTAATAAATCAATTCAACCTTTCTAATAATTATGTAATTTTAAATTACATTTACTCACTTTACTGCAAATGACTAAAAATTGATCAAATCAACTACTTAAAACTAATTAACAGAACATTTAAAGGCAACGGTATCGGTAAATGCAAAGCTTAAACTATACTTAAATACCCCACAAACAACCCTTACACAAACATCCCACCCAAACTACAAATCGTCATCCTTTCACCCACCCCCCCCCTCCCCCCACACACAACCAACAATCACAATTCCAAAGTTTCCCCAAAACGAAAGAAAATCCATCTAAACGACACGAAAAGTACATTCTCCACGCCTCGGCAAAAGCTTAATGAAGCGCTCAATACGCCCATTCACCAGCCGCGCGAGCTGCGCGCTCGCCTTTATCTCCGCGCACCCACCTACCTGCACCCACACACACCTCGTCTTCACAATGCCACATCTCTCCAACCTATGCGGAAAGACCGAGAGAGAAAGAGAGAGCGCGGTGGAGTGGGTGGGAGTGTCGGAGAGGAGAAATGCCCGCAGCAGCAGGGAGATAGAGTGCGTGTCTATATTCTCGCGATTGCGCGTGGCGGCGCTGCGCTGCGCATCGAGAGGTCGTGCCGGGTCCGTTACCACTTGCGCGTCGACGCGCCCGACGCGAGATGGACGAGGTTTTATTGCGTGGGGAGGGGATTTTGCGATGGGTGTCGTGGTGAATGTGGGTGTACGCTGTGTTTGAAGAGAATAATTGGACCGATGAGTGGCACGGATTGGGGTTGTTGACGTTGAGCGTGGTAAATGTCACCCTGACCAAGGGCAAATTGTAAGTTTGATTGCAAAGCCATGTGCCAGGTTTACGGTGATTATGAAGTTTGATGGTGATTTTTATAGGAGAAGTCTATCTGCGTACGGAAGAGTATTATTATAGATAGGACATACTCAGGAGTTTATGAACTAGAATTCCGAAGGATAGTAGCTTTCTAACATGTATTACTGGTTAGATAACGAATAATACGAGTTTTAAGAAATAACTTGACCCTCTCATTGCCAGTCTAATTGAAAGTAGTGAAAAGGATACGCTTTCCAGTGTCTTCTTCATTAGAAAATCGTTCGCGTAAATTGCTCTTAATAGAGTTTAATGGTCAGTCTGGCTGCCAATAAACACTTTATGAAACTGCTAAGAAACTCAACATAAATTCCTCCCGGCTGCAGAAAGACTATAATCTTCTTGAAAAATGCCAAGGATATACTAACCATGATACTATCTAAAATATACAACTGTATATAACCTCAATAATGCTACACTTTATTTTACATCACATAAAGAAAAGAAAAGAATCTTTTTATTACTACTTAAGCATAAAGATTTAACAAAACAGAAACTAAATGAAGAAATATCAAATCTCAATAAAGATAACACAATTTTAATTAATATGTTAAATTACTTTTTGGTCTTTCGATTTTGTATACTTATGTTTCGATACAATATGACACACAAATAAACACTTTAGAAATAGGCCATTTTTCGTCATTGTGGACAACATAAGGAACACAACATCAACATTTATCGAAAAGTTCGAAAGATTTGAACTCACTCAAAATCAGAAAAGCTATAGGTATTTCTTCAGAAAAGGATCACATAACGTCGAGTAGCTAACTTTTTCGAACTTTTGAGGGAATCTGATAACATCATCTTATTTGGCAGGTCAAAATTTTTATGAAATGGCATGTTTCCAACTTTATCCACGATAGTACCTATTTTTAATATCGTCCTTTGTTCTATGTACCTCATTCTTAAAAATAATATTATTGACCATAACAATGAGAAAAGTACATCAGAAAATAGACCAGATATCCATACCCTAGTACATTTTGATTGAAGGATTTTGCAGTATGAAAGTACAATTTTACAGAGCTCAAACATCAGAAAATCACCTCTTTTAACATCCTTCTATAAATGATTCACTAACCACAAGCCATCATTGTAACCCACCGATACCTCGAACACACTCAACTTGCTATAACCAACCGTATTCGTATACTCTACGTGTTCAAACTACCGCATCTTCGAAGACGGCAAACAGTCGGGCTCCGTGCGACGAATCGCGCGTGCGTCCACGTAAAATCCGCTTATCATGCTCGAGTGCAAACGTTTGCCTGTATATACATCGTCAGAGATCGTGACTGCATCAGCGGCGAGTTGTAAGCCTCGAGGGCGCCATTTATCTGCATTATACATATATACGTAAAGTCCTGATGGGCTCGTCGATTTCGCGAGCGATTTACGACTCGGGCGATTGATCTCGATCGCGTTTGCTTTGTCCGACGTGTGCGATGAATGGGGATTTTAGTGAATCTGCGCGCGAGGGTGGATAGTAGTTGGGTGTTACGGTTTTGGGTTGAGGTTGACATTGTGAAGTGTTTGGTAGCTCTAATTGATTTCTGTTATTCTTGTTGAAAATTATGAGCGAAGTTTCACTACCATTATAGAAAATATGAACCGGAGGGAATATTTACACTATAAGTAGAATCGTTAGTAGTAAAGTGAACAGTGATTTTTTAGTGAAAATATACAATTACAATTCTCTTATATTTTAAAGTAAAGTAATTGCTTTAGAATCCGATTGAAGGGATAAATGTTAAAAGTTAACACTATATATAGTTACAGTGAAAAATAATTTTGACGCTCTAAATAGTTTTATCCGAACTTCGCTGTTTACTTCGATAGAGTTGATTTTCACGCAAAGAACTGAGGTATAATATAAAATATTAATTTTTGCTCTTATAAGAGCAGTTCGGATCATATTTATCCTAGAATAAATATTTTAAAGTTAACCGTTTCTCGCAAAAATCGAGTGAAATTGAATTAAATTTTAATAAAAAATGTTTAACGTACTGAAATACACTTTCTCTTGCTACATACCAATCGCTTACTCTATTGGTAAATATTTATCTCTAAGCAATATTATCTCAATTTTCTTCGAATAAACATTAACTCTATCAGAGTGAACACTTTAGGGAGTGTGTACGCTAAAAATAGTGACCACCTACGAAATTCAATTTGCAAATTGGCTGTAAATGAACAAAACACGCTCAGGGTACTTTAGCCGATTTGTTTCAGTCATTAGCTGATTACTAAACTTTTTTTGCTCACATAGAATATACGACAGGTAAATTATTAATTATTATAAAAGTATATTTTTATAGAAAATTGGTTCTATCTTGTTTTAGTGACAATGATAATTTCAGTAAACATGTATTTATAAATCTAACTTTTCAACGCACTTCTATATTCATATTCAATAACTTTTCAGAAATCGAGACAAGGCTAATAAATTTAAAATCATTTAAAATTGCTAGTGCACCTATGTAACATTCCAAAAGATACTTAAACAATCCAAACCGTCAATTTTGATTTTCAACAACACACAAAGTAAAAGTTTACCCAATTAGTTTAAAATTAAATTCGCTCTCTACGTATCCCCAACAATACTATACAATATCCAAATCTAAAAGCACACTAACAAAAACCGAGCCACTAAAACCGCTTTCTCTATCCTGCATAGAATCCACCGCGACATTCATAGATCTCCACCGCGGCCATACAGACTGAAGCCCAGCCCGCACGAGCCGAGGTATACACGACAAGACATCCTAATAGATGGGGCGGCGCGGCGTGCCGCTGCACACTCTCGTACATTACAAGTATAGGCTGGTGCACCGTGGGGGAAGGGGGGGGGGGCGAATCCGAATCCCAGCTCGCAGCGCGCGGCCGGGCGCTGAATGGATATGTACGAGCAGAGATTAGGGCGCGTTCGCAAGTGCCCATAATTATGCGGACAGTAATTATACCCGTTCGCGCGAGCGAGAGAGAGAGAGAGAAGCTCCGACGGGTAATTACCCGAGCTGCGGCTCGCGCACTTCCCCAGAGTACTTCAACTTTTCCTGCAAGAGGCTGGCAATGGTAACTGAGGGTGTATTTGATACGACGTGTGCTTCGGATGGGATCGTGGGGGATATATTACGAGGGATTTGATATTTGGATACTTATTGTTTTTCGAATTAGAAGAAACTTTATTGGGGCATTGGAGGTTTGTTTATTGGCGAGTTTTGGAGTTGTTTAAATGAAATTTATTCATTTACAAATAGTTTTGTAAATAAAAAGTTAATTTATAGTGTAGGTTTTTCGTATAAAGGAGCTCGCACTATCTTATAATTATTTTTAATGTCGATTGATTGAAAAGCACGCTGTGGACTTCTAGTGTTCTGAATGGTTCATTTTTATATAAACTGTTAAGTGTTTTACGTAAAATTGAAAACAACGAACATGCATATTTTATAATCATTGCAGTTCTAAAAGGAATTTAATACTATTCTTTATGATTTATTACGTTCTTATTAAGATACATAATTTATAAATATGTACATCCAAAAAATGAAGCAATATATATATTAAATAAGTCTTATAAAATGTGTAGACAACGTATTTACAATATAGTTACGTAAAAATCAGCCACATTTATTATGTATTTATAGTAAATGAAGGTTTACAAAGAAAAGTAGATTAATAATTTGAATAATAATAATTATATTTATAATAATAACACTGCATAAATGTAAGAAGAATGTATATACACACCCTACATATAAAAACTACTGGGATCAAATGAATATGTATACATTTTTTCTTCTTGTGCAGTACATCTCAAAAGCTAATTATTGAACATCGCTGTACTATACGTAACAGAGACCGTCAAAGAGTAAAAGTTGGCAAAAGCAAATTTATTGAATTGCTCCGGCGGAGGAGGCCGGTTTTAGAACGCAATCGATGTGCCTCATCCACCTCCTGCGCACGTAATATCGGCGCTAATATACATATTTCTTTTTTCTTCTTTATGTGCAGCCTGGCTTTGTCTAGACGAGTGGTGAGTTCCTTGTTAGACTTCCTGGCACCGCACCATTACCATCGCTTATATACATATCCACAAATACATATACATATATACATACGTACATATACACGCACACATACGCGCACACATACATACGCATGCATGTATGCATTAAACTTTGTCTGAACGAACTTTTTTAATGCGCGATATCCGACATATCGACCTATATCTATTATAATAACCGGCCATTCTTCCTCTTGTACACGCGTATATAAAGTCAAAGCTAAGCAGATTTAAATCATTGGCGATATGCTGTGCGACTTATCTTAGTTATCGTCTGATACAGTAGCATTATCGCAATTTTCATATAATATTATAATATTATGTAACTTATTAAAATACCGTAATTCTTTCAAAATAAAATTATTCTATAGTCTATAATAGTATTTTAATATTTTCTAAATACATTTCATATTGTTTACGGGTACTTGTATCACTTAGAATTACGTTTTTCAAATACTTAGATGAATATTAAGTCGGGTTATATTCTGAATCATCGGTCCGCAATAATACGTGCATGGTAAGCTGAAATTGTCGTAAATACTGTGGATAACAAAAGAGTTATGAACTTTTTATTTAAAAAAATCTTCTTTATCGATAAATATAATGCCACAATGTTATATGTATTATTATTACAATATATGGTTGAAATTTATATAAGAAAGCTGTATTTTATCATGTATTTTTAAATTAAATTTGATATCTAAGTTATTTTAAAGTTCTTTTTATTAAGCATATTACTACCATCTTCAACTTAAAAAAATAAACGTGTAGATTTTTCGCATACAAGCCGTTTTTAGTTACACTTTAAAGTGATCCTTCACGGAAAATCCGCAGTGATATACCGTCATGCAGGTTTTTTCTTTTCATTGTGTCTCGGTCGACACCTTTATTTCGAGCACGCGGCCCTTTCAAAGATTTAACGCGACAAAGTGGCGAGCGGCGAGAGCCACTTTTGAAATAAGCGCGAGCGCAAAATCGATCTATCTCTCTCTCTCTCTCTCTTTCTCTCTCTTTCTCTCTCTCTCTCTCACTCGTGCTCTTACGTAATTTCGTTGAGAGGGATGCAGGACGCACGCGCACGATACCCGGAGGAGATTCGCAGAGACGCGTGAATATTGATGCTTGACCTTTTGCGAGAGATGGACCGAATGTATTTATTTGAGAGTTCGATATAAGTATGCCGAGCTTTTTTCCGGGGTAGCGACTGCGGTTATTTTTGATGGATGTAAGTGGTGTAGCATAGGTGATAGATACTGGTAATAAAGACAATTTTGAATATGTCTAAGGGAAGAGTATAACGAATAATAATTATAGATCATTTACATTCTTTAAGTTCAGTTACATGTATGATATTTGTATATATAATTAATTTGAAAAATCATACAAAATATTTTTGTAAAGTAACGAGTTTGAAAGTGTAGAAACCTTCCTGCACATAATTTATTTTTAAAATGATTAAAAATTGCACATATCATTTTTGTCAAACAAATTTCTTGAATAACATTGATAATGAAATGTTTTTATTCAATTTTTAATCTATTTATTATTAATAAAAAAATACGATTGTTAAACAAATATTAATATATCATCGATAATAATTATATTTCCAAAATCAGACGTATGAAAAAATATTTCTATAACTTTTCTACGGGTATAAATATTGTTATTTTTCCATCGTTCAATTAAGATTTAATGAAAACTATTCCACATAAAACATGTACAAAAATGACTCTTAAAACAAGTATAAATATCCATAGCTTTGTAAAAATAATTAATTCTAATTAAATAAATTAGATACATTATCTCTTATTTATATACTTTTAGATTTTTAGAATTTCTAAACAATAGTATATTAAGCAACAAGGGCGTAAAATTAACTTCACGCCGATTAACCTAAGTAACAAATTTTACGTACCACTAGTGGTACGCGGGAGGACCAGGGGATGTCTTCAATTTTCAATTTTATCTCGATTGGTTCGATTTATACAACTTCTTTTGAAAACAGCTGCGATGGCATTACCTTCAGTGATACTGCGGAGAGAACGATCGGCACTATAGTGCGCTAAATTCTAATATTGAAAGAGTAACTTTGTATAATAATACACACCGTACACCAGTGTGTAAAATATTTCACGCATCGATATCAGTGCATAAAGTAACATGATTTTGACACAATAAGGTGTAGCATCACGTTTACGCACTAAAAACGATTTCGAGAAGTACTTTACGCACTAACTTTACACACAGAATCACAAAGAAACATATATTATTTAAATTAAAAAGGTATTTTCTTCATGTACACTCTTACCAAAAAAGAACAAGCATTAAACCATTTACAATTGAAGAAAATCTATTCGCGCATCCACATATCCAAATCTCCGCGTCGTAAAGCTTGGCAGCGGCCGCCTTCAATTCCGTATTTTCAACAACGCACGTCGGCGAACCGCACGACGCGACAATTCTCCCGGCCCGGTCAAGGCGGAGCAATTTTAATAAAGTCCGCGCTCCACCACCGCCGCTGCGAAGTCGTAAATCGGTTATTTTAAGGAAAGCCTCTCTCTCTCTCGCGCGCGCGGCACTCGCCGTATTTCACGGAAACATCGAACAACCTAGATTTGCCTCCGCCGCTGGCTGGCTGGCTGGCCTACAAGCGCAGCCGCGCTCGCGGGAGTATAAGGCGGCGCGCAGATCGACGGGGGATGTCGAGGGCTATATAAGCCACGGACCTATACCCGTCCGCGTTATAAATTATGGACCCCGGCTTGGCAATTACAGCGGCGGCGGCGAACTTCGACGGCTATACTGCGGATATATATATATATATATATATATATATATATATATATATATATATATATATATATATATATATATATATATATATATATATATATATATATATATATATATATATATATATATATATATATATATATATAAGGAAGCTGGAGCTAATTCTCGTTTATGCCGTTTTATCAAGCCGAGGGAGAACAGGGT
Organism: Gastracanthus pulcherrimus; assembly: GCA_949152435.1. NCBI lineage: Eukaryota > Metazoa > Arthropoda > Insecta > Hymenoptera > Pteromalidae > Gastracanthus > Gastracanthus pulcherrimus. The sequence goes on from OX424573.1 coordinate 16,615,416, forward strand.
TGCGCAGCGGTTATTTTCTCCGCGGAGACAGTTTTGCAGGGCGTGTGTACTCCGAGAAAAACGGGAAGAGAGAGCTGGAGCGCGCTGACAGATCGTAATTCTGTTTTACTGGTGAAGTTGCCGGGGACTTGGGAGTTTCTCACTTTGCTCGTCGTCGGTGTCTGGATGGTGCCCTCCGCGTGTTAACTTACACAGCGTCGTCGAAAGTTTCGTGTATTACCGGGGACTTTGGTGGATCTGTTAATTGTTGTACGATATCTTACGCGATGGGGGTGCTGGATGTTGTTTCGCATAAGCTTATTCGTGTTTTAGTTTGAATTTTTCAAATTTAAACTTATTGCCACAATGTATAGATTATTAAAGTTTCTTCGAGGGAAGAAAGTTTGTTGTAAGTTTGAAAGAGGCAGTAGTAAAGAAGTGATGTCACATAAATTTTGAATCGCACTATTTTTGTCGATTTTGAACAAGTGGTTGGATAGAAAAATGACTATTTTTATTAATTCTTTATCTTCTTACTCAGTTTTATAGCAATATTGTGTTCGTAATTTATGTATGTGCGTCAGTCAGTAGATTCTAAAAATATTATAAAAAGAAAGAGGGTAACTTTTTGAGAAACTCCCGTATTCCTAAGAAAACTGCAATTGCAAAAGTTTACAAAGAAAATACTCTTCAGTATATGGGCCATTTATTAAACCAACTTTTTAAACTACCAGAAATAGTTATTTACTTTACTTTCTATAAAAACTTGCATTAGAAAGTTAATATTTAAAGGTACGTGGACAGTAATTATAGCTATATTTATACAACTGTCATTACCGTAACCAAATTGGCGACACTTTGCGGGAATGATATTTCGGCTATGTTTTTGGTAAAAGTAAAGAAAATAATAACTATTTCTGATATCTTTAAAAGTTTGTAAATATCGGTTACTTGTCATCAGCTTTTCAAAAGTCCGCAACATGTGAAATTTGTTAACTTTCACTTTTGAGGACTATCAAGTAATAATACTTCACTACATATGTTGATGCATAAATATATATATATATATATATATATATATATATATATATATATATATATATATATATATATATATATATATATATATATATTTCTTTATTTATTATTATTCATGTTTTCACGTAAACATACGTAATGAAACATTATTGTATATCTATGATTTTACGTCATTTTCAAGCTTTTAGTTGACATGTGATCTAATGTGATTACATACTATTGTATATAATTAATAGAAGATACACAATTTCATACAATTACATGTCAAGTTTGGTGTAAAAATTTTTCGTTTAGTTACATATTACTACACACAGTTGTATGTAATTGCAAATGCAATTTCATAGCATGTAAATCATTTTTGCTGGGCCATACTATAATATCAGTATATGCTGTTAAATAAAAACGAGTAGCCAACCCAATTACACGCAATACCTAAGATTCACTTATCAAGGATCTTCCTAAACGCTCTACCAATGTATCGCCAATTACACCCCCCCCCCAAAACTTAAATCCCAAAATTTAATAAAAAGAACTAACGACTTTTAGCCGACAAAGCACTCGGCAGGAATTCTCACCCAAAGCGGCAGTGTCAAAGGAAGCGCATTACACCAGCGTGTCTGCATTCGGTAATTGGCAGTCGGCTGAACCGGGGGGGAGGGGGCGACAAAAGCCAGCGGCGCGGAGAAAGCCACACCGTCGAGAGTCCAAAAAGTAGCCGGTGCTGCGGAGAAACTCAAAAAGCGGACGAGAGCGAGTGGTGGAAAAGAGAACGAGAGAGAGAGAGAGAGAGAGAGCGCGGGTGTGCAGGAATCAAGGGCGTAGATCATATTCGGAAGAAAAGTCGTTAGCAGAGCCCTTGGCGCGAGGCCAGTATCCGTTTCCAAGAATGTAACGGATTTGTCATGTCTGTCTGTGTGTGTGTGTGAGAGAGAGAGGGAGAGAGTTGAGGGAGGAAGAGGAGATAATAGCATTTACCTTCTTCCTATTTGAAGTGAAATGTTAGACAGAGCCGCGCGCCGCCGTCGTCGCCGCGCCTATCCAACTGACACGATTTTTCACTGTGCCAAGGACTATTTATTCCCTTAATCTCGTTGACGCACGGACACAATATGTGTGTGTGTGTGTGCATGGGTGTGTATGTATGTTTGTAGTTACGTGCATGCGTATGTGCATGTGTATGTGGATTGTAAAATAGGCAATGTACTTGAAAGTTCTCGTAGCAGTGTACAATCAATACGAAACGTGTAAAAAATTACATTACTGAATTTGGTAAAAGTCATCGACTCAGTGATACAATTTTAATCCTGTAGTGTGTATTTTAAACAATCTATAGGATTATATTTCTGGATTTATTGAAAATTCAACATAAAATTGTAAAATGTATCCTGCTGAATATGTATTGGACTATACAAGGGACAACAACTACCTGAGCAGGTTAAAATTACATGCGGAGCATGTAAAAGTGCAACATTTTCGGTACTTGTAAAATACAATGATTGTATGGAAAATCACAATATTGGATTGAATTTGGATTTGAAGTCGAAATTTAGGAAAATTTCAAAATGCTAGGCAAAGTCGATTATTTTGAACATTTTCAATATTACAAACAACAAATATATAATAGAGAATCAAGTTGTTATTTACAGTACCTCTTGATTCAATATAATTTAGGTTTAATATTTTCAAAACAGTTTCAATAAAACTAGAATAATAACTGAAAATGAATTTTACACAATTTGTGTGTAAACATTACTTTTCCAGCAGTGGTCTTTCTTAGTCCACATTTCAGCTGTTGACTGTTACATTCGCTTTTTTACAGTATATATGTGTTTGTAATATAATGTGTTGGACCCCTGGATATCTTAAGTAATATGAGTGGTAAAAGGGTTGTGGGGGAAATTTTGCTGCTTCTTTTTCGAATGAAATAGTGGGTTCGAAGGGGGAGTAGATTCTGAGATTAGCCTGAAAGATAGAAAAACACTGTAAACGATGTCCGCGTAAATTCTCGGTCGTTCCATAAAATTAGTTCCAGTTTGAGTATGTTTTTCTGGAGTATTTGAGCATAGGAAATAACAAGTTTTTACAAATATAGGAGTATATAATAAAACAAGTTTTACAATAAAATATTTAATTTTTAATCCTGAAGGTAGCATGATATTAAAATTTATTTTAATAAAGTATTATATATCTTTATTAGATTTGGGACGTATGTTTATAACATAAGAACATAGTTCCAGAGAATTTTTCAGTTCATATTGATCACCGTTTAGATAAAATACAGCAAAATATAGACAAAAACAGGTGGTATTCGGTGAAAATTTCTTGTGAGATGAACAATTCTTGTTAGTTTTCAGGCTGAATACACATGTTTATGATACCAGGCAGTAAATTATCAGATTTTTTCACATGTGTCGTTAAACTTTATTTTCGACTCATTTATATCTTCAAATTCAACTTTAATGAAATTTCAGTACCTTACTACCCTCAAATTCCAGTCACAAGTCCTGCGCCCATTTATCCAAACTTTCCGTGCTGATCCGACAGTGCAGGTGCTGAGCGGCTATTGATTTTCAAAGGGACGCGATTAGTTTACTGTCTGCCCCTTCCCCGGCTCGTAAGATCCTTCGCTTAATAATTGTATAAAGCGTGTTACAGCAGAGCGCCGTGCTCCTCTGCAAATGGGTCGTCGTTGCGAAGAGCGAATTAGAAGTTCGCGAGGAGGGGAGATCGCGAGAGAAAGGAAAAACAACGCGATAAGAAAGTTGGAGGAGAGAGAGAGAGAGAGCTCTTAGGAGATTTTCCGAGAATTAACTTTCTTTGCGTCGCTCGAGTGAAAATTTACGGCAGATGCTTCTGTGCTTTTTCGTTCGATTTGCTTTTTGTTTTTAGAGGACAGTATAACGTAAAATTTCGCTAATTAATCACAAATTTATACTTTATGTGCTTTTGGCATAGTTTTTATTTATTATGAACTATAGTGACTTTTCTTTATAAATTTTGAAACTATTCATTTAAAATAAGATCATTCTTGGATAACAACATTTTTCTTTTGTTCAATGTAGAATGTGTAGACCCAGTGGGCGCGCGGAAAAATGTTGGAAACGTCCCACACTTTTTGTAAGTTAGCGTTATTTTTATAAAAATCTTATAGCTTACTCTGAAGTTACTTGTAGTTCATAGAGTATCATAGATAATATATCACCCTTGAATGATTAGTTACCGAAAGAAATTAAAACCGTACGGTCTTACCATGTCTGACTTGTTCTACTTGTTCAATATTCATTTCATTAATGTAAATATCCCATTGAAATTCATTACTTTTTATGCCATGTATTCAAACCAAACTGCGCTATTAATAAATTAAATTTAAATTTAAATAACTCTTTTATTACAGGGGTAATATTGGTATAAAAGAATCTTAACAAATACTTTGTTATTAGAAAAAGTAACCAAATTAGAAGTAATATGGTGATATAAGTTTATAATAAAAAGAGCAATGAATCAGTTTTATCGAAATAAAATAATGAAATTTCAGATTTGTAAATTTATTATAATTATATACAGAAATTTTATTAAATATATACAACGTATCGTATACATGAGTATTTGCATTAACATAATTTTTACACAACTACTTTGCACAAGTTTAGACGCGCCCGTGTAGAAATAAGAAAATTCCGCATCTTTTACCCAAATATCCGTGCCGCATGAAATACTTGACGCGGGATCCCCATACTTTACCCAAAATTGTTTGCCGTCCTGGTCAAGTCCATATTTTCCACGAGGGTATAATAACAACCAGCCACTCGAACGTTCATCAACGTCTACCCCCCCCCCCCTTGTCCAATACTTTCGGAACGCCCTCTATACACACTGCCTAACGGTAACAGCCGCTACCCACGCGCAAAGACAAAGAACGATTGGCCAGCCAGAAAAGCGGGAGACAGAAAAAAAAAGGAGATCAGAGCGAGAGAGATGAAAAAGACAAGCTCAGAGACGGGAGGGAGGAGAGGGACTTTCGGGACGGAAGTTCATCGCACCGAGCGGCTGCCCTCCCGGGGGCGATCCACCCTCTTGACTAACAACTCGCTGTCTCTCTCTCTCGCAAGCTGGCGCCACGTTTTATGTATCTGTAACCCTCCGACCCCTGTACGTACACACACACAGACACATAGACATACGTAGCTGGACCGGACTCTTTGGCGACTCAGCTTTTTTTTCTTCTTATTTGTCCCCGTCCTCCTTCCCTCGCAGTTCGTGTGATTTGTATGTTGACTTTTCCTTCGCGGGGGCAAATCTTTTTGCATTGCAACGCGCGCGCTCCTCTTCTCCATTTTTTTTTGTTCTCTGAGCGCTTGTTCCCCGCGTTGTCGATGCTTTTTTCCTCTCTGGATGACGGCGCATGCCCACGTCGAATCGCACCGAGTATTCTTTCTTGGACGCTTTTTTATGAGTTGACGCTTTTCTTTGCCGCGATTGATTTGTCGTGCACGCGCGCGCGCGTTGTTTGTTGGATTGGGGGATGTCTTGACTTTTATCGGCGGTACATAACTCGTTTCGCTAAGGGTTTCAGTTGTGCTCGGAAGATGTACGGGCGATATATTATGTAGGGGAGAGTGGAGTTGTAGGGGTTACTTACGGAAAGTTTGGAAACTTAAGGGGATGCGTCAGACTTACTTTACTCGCCGATAAGTGTATTCGAAATTTTCGTTTTACTCAAAAAATACGCATCAGAATCAAATTTCCTTTTCAGGGTAGCTTTATTTACGTAAAATACATAGCGAAAGACTCGCTTTGTCAACAGAATACAAAATTAGCATAATCACGTAATTGTTAATTTTCGATACTGATAATAATTCGGGTGTACCGTTATGTATTTTACGTAAATAAAGCTACCCGAAAAAGGAAATCTGATTCTGAAATGTATTTTTTGAGAAATATGAAATTTTCGAATACAATTGCAGGTAAAGTACACTGACGTATCCTCTTAATAAACATTTTCTTCTCTAAAACGTTTTGTACCCTGATAGAATATTTATAGTATTAAATTCCAATTACACGTTATTTTAAAATTTACTAAAAAATATTTACTCGTAATTAATAAATTTTTATTTTTTAATCAGATGTTTTATTACTAAAATATAATAGATATTATTGGTTTTACGTAATAGTTATGTTAGAATTATTGAATTATACGCGGATTTCAATTTACCGAATGTTGTTTTATCTCAAGAAAAATGCAGTGAACAAAAGCTGAGTTTCAATGAAGTACACTCTACTGCAATGTATTCATTCTATAATTTAAAAAGTTTTGACTTCATTATGCAAAGAGTCGATATAAAATGCACAACTTCATACTGCTAAAATTTAAATAATTCTTGAAAGAATCTATTATTGCACCAGGGTATATAACTCACATAAGCTAATAAAGAGAATCGCATTGTCTAGTTCCATTTTATACTCTAAGAATTATGATTTTTTCATGTTCTCTCCTTCTCATCTCTCTCTCTCTCTCTCTCTCTCTCTCTCTCTTTCTCTCTCTCTCTCTCCCTCAATCTCTCTTTCTTTCTGTTTCCTCTCTCTCCCTCTCTCTCACTCTTTTTCATTTTATTCAAAATAGAAACTCTCTCTCTCTCTCTCTCTCTCTCTCTCTCTCTCTCTCTCTCTCTCTCTCTCTCTCTCTCTCTCTCTTTATTTATATATTTACACCGGATATTTTAAGTTACATATATATTTATATTTTATTCTTTTTATTTACAAATGAATATTTATTTTAGTTTTAAGCAGCGAGCGTTTTTGGTGTCAACGTCCCTACGCAGTGCTTGGCTGTCTTTGTGACCGTCGTTGAACATGTACTTGGCTTTGACTAATAGAACCTGAAGTCCTTAGTAAACACAATCAATCAATCAATCAATCAACCTCTCTCTCTCTTTCTTCTTGTGAAGACAAAACAAAGCATGTATCTATCAATCTCTCTCCTATCAATATAACAAGCAAAAACGCAAGAAATCATTTACCGTTACCATGAAAATGGCATGCTCACAACTCGGAATCACTAAATTCCCCCTACTTCGCTTCTCACCATTCTCCCTCTCATAAACCCCGCAAAACAAACCTCTCCTTCCCACTTAAAAATTCATCACCCAGGTTCACTACACCCGCGCACGCAACTCGTCGCAATCATCATCATCAGCAGCAGCAGCGCGCCGGCGTCGCGTAGTCTACCATCTCCGGCGCTGTAAGCGCGCGAAGCGCGGAAAAACAAACAGAACGCACGCGCGCGCAAGCCGTTCCTATAAGTAGTAAACGATTTGTGTATATTATTCCGCGGCGCTCGCGGGACGGCCGGTTAGTAAGGTGATCGCGATTGTTAAATTCGCTCCGTTAACCGGCTTACGATCGCGCGCGGTTTTTACGAGCTGGCTGCAGCTTGTGGTCCTGCTTTAATTCGTAGAGAGAGAGAGAGAGAGAGAACTTGGTCTAGTACGAGCGAGTGTTGTTATTGGACGATGGGAGCTCGCGAGTGTTTTCGGGCGAGAGTCGAACGTTTTATTGGAGTCTAGACTGCATGGCACGTGGTGCGGTGGTGTATAGGTCGAGTGCGCGAATAATCGAATGTTTAATCGGGGTAGATGGTTGATTGTGATGTAGATTTAATTGTTGATATTAATTGTCGGGGCTTTTATTGCGATGGCGTTGTTTTGTAAATATGCGTTAAGGTTCAATACGATGGATTTTATTGTTTAATGGAATGAATAATATTTTATGACTATTTCACATTTTATATAAAATTTCTTAAGAGCATTCGTAACTTTATTGATCTTGTCTAGAATATATTTATTCTAGTCAGAAAATTGAACAAGATATGCTATCTTAGAAATTTCTTCATGATTATAGATTATGAATTGTATTATTAAATGAATTAAGATAAACCTAGTATTTTTGGTATACTCGTGAACTGAAACACTGTATTATTAAGCTTATATTGCATTAACCCTTCGAGTGTTGTTTAATATTACGCCGCATTACAACGTTCTCAACCATTTATTGGTTTGAAAAACCTTAAAAAAAATTTGATTCTAGTGATCTCTATGGACCAAGTTCTAATTATTTATTGACGATGTTTCGGGAATAATGTTTGAAACCATTTCTACTCCATCATCCAACGTAGTACTAAATTCTTTTAGAAATGTGGATCGGGTCCTGCATTTTACTTATTTCAGAGTCACTATTACACGTGGCGGATTGTATTTCATTAATACATGATACACCTGCGGTTAGATTGGAATTCCATTCATTTGGAGTGAAATTTTACTTGAAGAATAGGTTGAAAGTTTCCACTTTAAATATATATCGCGTTTTGGGGTTTCAGAAACTATTGAGACTCTAATACATACAATTCACTCTCTATATTATAAGTGAAGAAGTTCTTAACACTTCAAAATTGATCACTTCATAAACACTGTTGATAAAGTGGCCACCTATCAGTTTTAATGCTAAAGTCGTATAGTAAGTGCAACAAAAAATCAAGACTAGCCTAGCAGAGAATTCCTTTATGCGTTATTCAACTGCATAGTGCCGCAACGTATGCCTTGGTATAGATATATTAGGGATTATTATGTATAGATATATTAGGATATATAGGCATACCTAGGAATTTTAACCTAGGAGCAATTTCCATTTTTAACTGCGTCGATTGTCTTTTGCCTTGCAATAATCCATTCGTATGGCCACTTTACCAACCGATAAGCGTTAACGAAAGTTGTAATTATTGCATCGAAAACGCAGTCTATGGCAAAAACTAAACACGCAGCGTAAAGTACGTAAAAAAGGCTACAATTTAATGTACCGTATGCTTTTTCTCGCTCGTATCACGCTGACACAAGTGGTTTCTTTATCTGTATGCACTCCTAAGAAATCAGTATTTCGATGCTTTTTTATTAAATTATCAGGAAGTTAAAAATGTGCAGTAGACAAAACTTGTGGATATAACTATATAAAAGGAATTCCCTAAGAAGTGTAAATTACTTCAATGTGTAAGATATGCAAACGAAATCATTCTTATTAACCATCTATAAAGAAAGATTCTACTACTCCATTTTATAGTGAATCAGCGACTAAAGTTGAATATCCAATCTACATACGATTTACTCGTTCTACATAATAATATTCCCCTTGCTCCCTTTTCCAACACACATATTCCAAAGAAATGTACCTGTAAAAAGAGAAACAAAATTACAAACGTATCTCTCTTAAAATCTCATTTCCTCGCCGAAACAAGAAGATCCTCCAACTCCTTCCTAAATACTTCCAAAAATCGGTCAAACGGAGAAAACTTTTCCCTCGCACAGTCGCCCCTTTTTTTGGCATCCTCCGCAACTCGCAGAAATTCCCTCGAAATACTTATAAAACCATCAACCTATAACCGTATTTACCCGCGAGCGCAGAGTCCGCGAAGCGGCAAAGAGAGAGAGAGAGAGAGAGAGAGCCGTTTATTGCTTCGCGCGAGTTGCTCAGAAGAGAAGTGAGTACTTTTGATCCTCTCTCTCTCTTTCAGCGCGTTTATAAACGCGCTCGTCGGGCTATATACTCGCCTTTGCTTATTTGCAGCGCAAGTGCGCCGAGAGCAGTTCCGAAAGTTCGTTTCGAGCTGCTGGAAGGCTCTCTCGATTCAATCCGCGCTCTCTGAGGAGTGGATTCGTATATGATAATTGGGCGTGCAAGTTTTGCGCTTATGATCTTGGGAGTTTTTAATCGTCGGCTGAAAAGCCTGGGAATGCTGGGATCTTGATACGACTGTGTTTGCGAAGTATTTGAAACTTACTGCAATGTTATGAGAATAAAGCCTTTTATTTTTTATTCATGTCTTATTATTTTTGGAATATAGATAGAAAAAGTAGATAAAAAAAATTTACTATACATTTTTTTATTCGCACGAAATAATAGAATTAAAGTTCGTAAACTTTTATATTAATATATAAATTACAGCAATGAGAAACTGAATTTACACCGACCACATGCCATATTTAACAGTAAAATTGAATTATTTATACGTAGATTATTTATAACTGCATTAACAATGATCCCTGATTCATATGTCATTTACAATAAAGCTTCGTCATCTTCGCGGTTCATTTATACAAACTTTTTTCAATGTTTGACGATAGAAAATATTGATGAACTCTAATTGCAATACTGATCTATTTTTGGACTACTAAAATTCAGTACTTTTACAGATGTCTAATTATTACAAGATTATCTCGTCCTCGACAGATGCGCAAAATAATTTACAACTTATTAATGAAAATAAATGCAACCAATAATTTCGGTCACCTATAAGTTGCAAAAAAGTCCCCCCGCGCGTCTGCTTAAATTTAGCGCTTATATTAACGGAAATCGCCGTCGGGAGCATGTCCCAGAACTCGTGGCAATTCCGATGCTCTATCTCCCTCGCTCTCTCATTCGCGCGCGTTCGCGCACGTGTCAAATACAGTTTTATGCCCGGATCATTAAAAATAGCAGACGGCACGGAGACTCGCGCGCAAAGTGCAATCCCAAGATCGCCGCTAATTTGCACGCTAAATCTGTACGAGAGCTATATAGAGTTCACTCTTGTACTTAATATATTGGGTCACGCGGTCTGCATCGATACGAGCTGGAGCTATCTTTTTTTTTTTTATCTTATTTTGGTGCACGTAAATTTACGATGCTCTAGATGCAGCTTTTTTTTCAGGCGCGAAAATAGAATGGATCTTGGTTTGCGCAGTTGGTGAGCGAGGTAAAGGTCGCGACTGAAGAAGTAACGAAATAATAATTCTATTTCGTCTGTGAAATTTTCATAATGCGAAGCTGCCTAATTTACTGATGTATCTTTCCACTTCTCTGGTGAAAATAAAAGGGTTTTCTAGCTTGGACAGTTTCTGGATATTTTTGTTACAAATGTTATTTTGCTAGAAACGACACTTTATTAAGTGGAACATATGGATATTACTTACCAAAACGTATTTGTTCAAAATAAAAACAAGAAATAAGCACCCTCGAGTATGTATTATATACATTTGGTAAACGGTTTTTGACGAGTCATTGGGAGATGCTTTTTGACACGTAGCAATTACAGTTTCGTCTAGTAAAAACTACTAACGCAGTCCTAATCGCGACATATATGGCATCGAAAATATACGTTTAATTCGTGAACAATAGCATCTTTCTTTATTAATATTTCGGTGCGCATTTAATCAACAAATTGATTTAAAATATAAGAGAACAAAATATACAAAACACTTTTATTTAAGAAAAAAATATGACTGACAGAAATTCACTTTAAAAATTACATTAAAAACCACCTATTTAAAAGTAAATGAAATAAGTTGAATATTGATGTAATTTTTTAGCATAATTTTTAATCGATGAATAGATATCGAGTTATATGTATTAATGCAAGTACAATTTTTAACGACATAAGCGTATATTTTTATATCTTCCAAAGCTTAACCAAAATTCGTTTCCTAAAGGTAAAATATACTGCTTGTAAGTAGGAACCCAATTATTTAAACAAAATATATATAATACAGGATTACTACCGCGTATATTTTATTTCTCGGAAGGTTCGCTTGCATTAAAAAATTGATTTCTTTAAAAATGAGCATTTCTAACGAAACAGCTGAGAAATTGGTAAGAAAAACCATCCACTCTTTATTTTACCCTGTACCAGTGTAAACAAGAGCTCTTGTTTCACCGTAACCTGCAGCCGCAGAGCCATTGCAGCACGTGAACGTGACTGCTGCACCCGCAGCCGGGCATCAAAATTTCAGACGTTCGATAGCTGTATATACCTATATACACCAGAAGGAAGACGTGCAAATGCGCTATCGTTGTTTCTCTGCGAGCGCACAAGATTTCCTGTGGGTACACTGCCTCAGCTGTGGGATAAGGAAAAAATATCGATATTCGGTTGCCAGTGTATTTTCGTAGACTGTGGTATAGTTTTTTTTGTAAACTTTTGAAATTACTGTGATATCTTCAAAAACTACAATTTTGTATTCTTCCCTATTATGTCACATTGCTTACGAGAGAATCTTATTTGCATTACACAGCAGACAAATGGGACAGTGATAAAATGAATTATTTATAGTTAAGGATTTATGCTCTCTAAAATTCTTAGAGGGAGATGTTACTCTAGAAGTAGTCAAATATGAAGCAATTAGAGTTAAGAGAAAATTTGATTCTTATGGAGCCGACCTGCACTCTAATTCAAGTGAATTTTAATAAAATTCACTCTAATTAGAATGCAAATCGACTTCATAAGAGTCACATTTTCGGTGTAGTCAAATTTGAAAATTGATAACAGAGCTAGCTGTGAATATTAACTATTTTACTGCAAATTTTGTTAACATGTAACTTTATTTAACAACATATTTGATAATTTAAAAATATACGAGTAGGTATACAATCGCGCTTCAAAGTTTTTTTTGACATCACGATCATACAACAGGATCCTTTAATGTCGTTATAATCCTGAAATAAAGGAACGCGAAAATGCTATAACTTTTTACAACATTTAATTGTTAAAATTTAAAATATGTGATATATCCACTAACGATTTGTACTAATTTAATTCATGCTGATAGAAAAAATGTTTTTCGTACATAATTAGTGAATATATACTGCTGAATTAATGGGGTTTTCATTAATTTTAGTAGCAGTGGCATACCATGCACTGTTAATCAAAAAATGTAATTATAATAACGCTTATAATAAGGCATATAAACGTTTCATTGCTCCGAATGAATGAATCCTTATTACGCATAAAGAAACAACAAAGTCGTATACGCTCTTACAGTTAAGAGCTCGCATTTAATCTTAAGAATATACAAATTAAAGTCCTCCACCCCAGACAAGACCCGTCCGCAGCAACCCCCTAAAACAAGAAACAGCAACCATAGCAGCAGCAGCAACAGCAGTAGCAGTCGATCCGCCTAACGATCCACGCATGCGCGCCGGGAGACGCAGCACAAAACTACAAACTGCAGCCGTATATACCTAACCCGCTAACGCAGCTGGCAACAATAGAGCCGCGAGGTTACCCAAGTCACACACACACACAAACACACACACGCACACACACGCACACATACACACACACACACACACACATACACACACACACACACACACACACACACACACACACATACACACATACTCACACACACACACACACACACATACACATACACATACACATACACACACACACACACACTCATACACACACACACACACGCGCATAATGGCGCTGCTTATATATCGCCCCACGCGAATTTTGCCTCCGTATCATCCTTCTCCAGTGCGGCGTATACACACACACACACATACACTGCGCGCAATATCGGCCGGATATAATATATATATATATATCCGAACGCGAGCGTCGATCAATTCCCGGGGCGGACTATAAGAGTATATAAACCTCCTCATCCTCGTCCGCTGCAGACGAATGTTTACGCTGGGAGGGGGAGTGGATGAGGCCAGTTTCCTCTCGGCCGTTTACGCGATAATGACGGCGAGGAACGTCTCGAGAGAAGATGTAGTTCCGCGCGTCGATAAAAAGGATATGGAGCGGGGTTGGTTTAATTTTGGCTGGATGGCTGGCTGAATTGGTTGACGGTGAAGCGATCGATACGGATGAGGGGGGTTTTTGCTTTCCTGCTGACGGTGATTGAGGAGACGGGGTTAAATGTTGTATTAGGGCTGAGTTTTAGCTTCTTGGTTTTGTTTTATAAGGTTTTTAGGTAATGGTCTAGTTATTAGGAGTTTGTTGCTTGTTTTACGTTACTATAAGATCGATTTATATAATGATACTCAATGCAGTTAGAATGTCTGAATGTTCGTACTGGAATAAATAATTATAATAAGAAGTGTATTTTTGTATTGTGATATAAAAACTATTTAAAAATATTTTTTGTAGCACATGCACGATTTTCACGTTTCTTCGTCCTCAAAACCGGCTTAAAGTGGCCGTTTTCCGACCAGCGTGCGTAAAGTGAGTACTTTACGCCCGCTGAACGTTTTACTTTACGCCCGTTTGTTCCGCCAATAGAAATGAGAATAAAACTGGTCTAAATTTGGTTTGCGAAAATCAACTTCTCGCCCTTGGTACACAATTTACTATTTCATTTCATACGTAATTTTCATAAAGAGTGTTTTTGTTGCTAGTGATAAATAAATCATAAAAAATAGTCTTTCTTTACAATAATATTCACATATATGAAAGTTTCAAATTCATGCGTCAAAGGGTTAGTCAAGCTAACGTAACGTTTCTTATCTGTATGACTGGAAATAGCTTGAAAATTATGATGTAGAAGATATGAATATTCCTGAGTGATAAGGAAGTAGAAAAACTCGATAACAACTCATGGATTCATATCGCGCAACTAGATCAACGTGTCTTTTAAACGTATGTCTGACCAAGCTCGGATCTTATCTACTTAATTGACACCACTATATGTTATCATATGAATCCGTGAACGTCTAATACATTTGCTAAAAAAAATGCTTTGTTGGTCTTCCGTAAATAGTAAACTGCATTAAAACGTATCATTCAGCATTTTAATAACAAAAAACGATTAATCATCATGAGAATACCTATTCTTCAAATCAATATTTCTTTTACTATCTCCAATCATATATAACTTTATTCATCATAATCAGTGCTTTTGTTGAAGTAATGCTTCCGATTTTGGCAAGAGTAAGGAATTCCGATCAAGAATGAACCGTAGTCTAACTATCTTATATAGGCAAAGATAATTTTCTAATAAAAATCACCGTAAAAGACGGAAATATAGGACGTATTGCTGTAACGGTAGAAATTACCCTGATGAATAATAAAAGCGTTATTCATCATATTTTATACTATAAAGTAGTAAAAATTTTACCGTCGATTATAATTATAACTATGAAATGAGGATGTCTCGCGTGTACTATGATTTTCACGGTAATTTATAGAAAATAATTATCTGTGTATACAAAAGAACATTTCCCTTGGTTAATATAATAAATCACTCAATACGAATGACACGTTAGTAGAATTTTATGAGTTAAAAGTCGGATATAATCTAACTTTCTATTATTAATATTTTTTTTCTTCAAGAAATAAAGAATTTAGTCATTATTAACTTTAATCGAGTAAAATTTTTACGAACAAGCAGATGTATAGCTAAGTACAAGTGCCATTTGAATAGTAGAGAATCGATTTTGGAAATGTCAGAGAAACTGCCAGCCCAACTTTTGACTGGGAGACGGGTGATTTTACACTCTTCCACATTGTGAGAATGACGCATTTATACTCTCACATTCATTCCAAACTACACTTACATCTACATCGAGGCTCAGAGAAGGATGTTAAGAAACTGCGCGATTTGCCCCACAAAAGTAATTTCTCACGATATATATTTATTTGATAGATAGAAAGACATTTTATATAGTGTATTACACAGATTAAGGGATCATTTTTTAATTTCATTAATAACCTTTTTTAACCACTTCTCTACTATAAAAAAATCTGCACTAAATTGCGACTCACAAATTGCAGCTGTTGTAAAAATCTCAACTACACAATTAAAACCTCAATTTTCCCCAAATTTCCCTACTCCTACAAAAGCCAAACGATTTCACGTACACTCCCCAACACAAATGAACCACCAAGACCCCACATACCCCCTGATACCCCCCAAAAATCCTTACTTTCCAAAATACCCTTCCCTCCCCCGCATCCTCAAAGAACCAAAGCGCAAAGGCAATTAATCGCGTGCCTCGCACACACACACACACACCCACACCCTATACACTGCACCCGCAGCAGGCATCACAGAGTCCACCCCCCCCCCCCCCCCCAGCAGCGCGGACGAACGGAGGCGATAACCCAGTGACCCACATGCGGCGACGGCGGCGATGCTCGCTCCACGGCGCGGGCGCATGCGACGTAAACGTTTCCCTATTGTAGCCAAAGTATGCGCTCATTATCTTTGCGCTCGTCCTCGTCGTCGTCGTCGTCTCGACCTAAAACTCTTCCTCCTACCGTCTTTGCTTTTTATTTTCCCTTTTCTTTTTTCCTTAGCTGCCAGTGGCGGTGGTGCTTCTTCTTCGTGTTCCGAGTCGTATTTTGCGACTGCAGGGGAGCTTCCGGCTTTCTGCGATTATGCGCAAGTGTATATAAGAGGAGTTTTCGGCTTTTGTTGGCTTTCGGAGGGGGAGGAGTTGGGAACGCTGCGACGACGCGAGCGCGAGTTGAGGTTTGTTGGAGGAGGGTGCACGTTGGGATGAGGTGTTTCGTAAAAATATGAATTACTTGTTTAAGTGTTTTTGAATGTAGAGATTGTTTATGAAGGTACGCGCTGGTTTGTAATGAAATTAATGTATGAAATTAGATTTTTAATGAATAGTTTTAATTGCACAATTAGTGTATATGTGTGCAAAAAAGACTTTAGTATTAGGTACTCTTATATTTTAAAATTAGATCCATTTGGAAATTATGACGTACAAATTATTGCAATAACTTATTTCGATGTCGAGAATATTGTAGATGCTCGTCTATTTGTCGGCGTAAACACATCAATGTTATAGATTAATTTTTATACTTAAACGTCGTTATCATGTACTATATTTTTGAAATGGAACAAAAAATGTTATGTAGAACAAAAAATGTTATGTACAATGTAGAATGTGCAATAACTTTTAATACATAAATACATGTTTAATTTATGTGTTGTGTATTAAAACTTAAATCGAATAAACTGAAATGAATAAGAGGTAAAGAAAGACATACAGTCTTAGAAATATACTAATTAATTTGAGTGATTTGAGTATATTTGTATAAATTTAAGTATACTTCTGCAAGACTTCTGTGTTATATACAATAAAATTTCAACACTTTTTAATGTAGAACAGATGATTCATAGTTTAACTGTAACTTTACTTCAGCAATTCACTTGATCTGATATTCTAGCGTCACTAGAATAAATATTAAACACGAATACCTAGAATAGAAACCGATAATCATACCTATCTAAGACAATCCCCGCGCTACTTTCAAAATCATAATAAAGTGTAACTAATAAGTCGCAGTTTATCTAAATAAGATTATGCGACGTCCTACCTGTCGCATCGCTCAAACCCACTATACACCGAAACAAACTAGAATCACAGTTACTTCACAAGACAATGCAGTGTTCTACTTAAAATCGACAGCGAGCTTACGTATAAATTCTTAAACCTCTCCGCAAAACCGCTTTACCTTAAAAACATTCCGCGAAATTCCAAACTCCAGTCACAGAAGCATCCCTCCTTCCTCGATAGCGCGTAAGACTGAAAATACTCCGGAGACTCCTTTCAGTTCCGCAACAATTCAAAGCGGAAGATAAAAAAAACAGAAACGGGAAGAAAGAAGCACACCGATATCGACGGAGATTCATTCGCGGAAAAAGTTTCGCCGTTCCGCGGAATTCAGGCTCGCAGGCAGCGGCGGCGGCTCAAAGTGTGCATATATATACACACGCGGGCGCATACGTACACGCTGCAAAGAATTTCTGGCGCAGGAATCCCCGCTGTTCAGACACATATTTGAAACTCCGCGCGTCTGCACTGCGCACACTGGGCTCCGCGCGCGGCGCGATTCGCTGCATTGTTGAGCGTGTATTTTCCCTCGTATCGCGTTCTCGGAGGGTGGGGAGGGGGAGAAACAATGAAACGGAATTTTTTATAATGTAGACGTAGGGCGTACGTGTGCTTTATATTCCATATTCCATTTCGCGAGCGAGTTTTCGCTGGATGTTTTTCGGCTTTTCGGAGTTACGTTGGTGGTTTTTGGTGTTACGTTTCGTGTACTAGTGTAAGCTGCTGATATGGGGAGATGTGCATACCGTTGTTTCAATAAGCCAAATTTCTATGATATCTTTTTATTTACATGTGTATTTATGAAAATGTTTGGGGATGAAAGTATCACTGGACGTACTTAGATTGAAATTGTACTATACATGTTATACTTGACTATTAGAAACTAGGGTCATTAAAATGAGACATTATTTTTTAACTTGTTGCAATTATGTGCGAACCTAACAAGATGCACAGCCTGAGGTCGAAAAATTAGATTTATCATCAGAATGTAAAGTCAGTATGTGTTTTATTGTAAAAGTTTGAAAGTTCCCGTCTTCCAAGGTCTTTTTTCACATTATTTTTAATAATCTTATCGATCGCAAACTATAGGTCATTGTTTATAATGCTTAAACTAGTATACTGCCATGTTTAAACTATCAATTTACTTACACATTACTGTATACAACATTGTTAAAAATATAGTCTCGCAGCTTATGAATAATTTTTTAAAATGCTTGTATCTATAACCTACGTTTTAACGTAGAATTTTAATGTTACTATTTATTAAACATAGTATCGTTCAACCGACTGGCAAGTTAATGTGCAATTATTGTAATAAATGTGACAGACTATTAGCATATGTAAATATATTAAATATGACGAGCTGCGATATACACATGTAATTAGACTGACACCATGTATTTCGATACAACTTGCACATATGAACTATTGCTAATGAGATGACTGTAAATATGTATTTGTACCTGATTTATTTTTTGATCACTCAAAATTAAACCTTATCTTATCTTATCTCTCTTATATTAAAAAAAAACAAAATTTACAATACATTGGACAAAGGTGCAGCGCTTCATCTAGACATAATTAAATATCAAAGATTAATTAATGCATAAAGTTATAATTAAAGAGTCTATTTGTGGTGAAAGTATTAATTTTAAATGCATACCTTTACACATACCTACTCGCTCCATCAAATAAAGTCTAGTTGAAAATAGTCATCAAAGATCTGCGTTTTATAAATTTCGTGGCAGTGGTCTCCGTAACACAGAATAATGTAATATCGTAAATTTTTAAACTTTTTTCTTGCTAAATTTCAATTATAGGTATATATAATATCGTGTTTCTCAATTTACGGGTTCATAAATCCTGCGTCCTTCGAAAATATCTTCCCTGTCATCCACTCCTTCAACCCTCAACTAGATTACGCCCCTACCTCCCGAATTTTCATCCCCATGACAGACCGATCAATTCGCTAAATTTTTCACATGACCGCACGGTCCTTTGATCGAATCGCTGACTACATATCGCACCCCCTAATCAAGTCTGTGATAACTCAAACTTCTATATTTGGTAAAATTAAGTAAATATTTAATAAAATAATTTTTTTTTACTTAAATTTTATTATTGTTTTAGACAGACTAACATAAGTCTATCATAAGCACTGTACAATAACCACATATTTCAAAATCCTAAGTAGCTACACCTTTTTTTTAAGTAGAACTCCTAAAAGAAACTCGTATCTTCTGTAAAAAAGTCACTACCTATACCGTGTATACTTTCTCAACCATCTTTAACATTCAAATCGTACGAACGGCCATTTCCACTCGTACAAACCCTTTCCCCACCCCAAAACTCAACTTACAACAAAAATGTTTGTATATCGCCATAATCCGTTGGTGCGACGCCATCTGCACCCACTGCAGAAATCCTCACCCCGATGAACCCACACCCGTACCATGCCCATATACCGAAACAGGGTCGCTCGACGTCGAAGTCGACGCGAAATCGATCCGACAGCTGTATATATATGCCGCGCCACGAGAGCGATAGCCGCAGCCCACACCATGCATAAGCCATGCACGCGTCTTTTCATTTATTTATCACGCGTCTCCGGCGTTTTTACACCGAACGCGAGCGCCCTCTGCAGTGCGCGCGCGCGAGCTTCGGGGATTTCGCGCGGATTTGTGACGGGGAGGGAGAATGCGCATTCTGGATGGAGTGGAGATGGCTCGATCTTGCGTGTATTGAGGGATTTTTAGGAGAGCTGGGAGGGCTTTGCAGGCAGTGAAGTTGGGAATTGCTTGGCAATTGGGGCTGTTGTAGTTTTGAATGACGCGCGAGGGAAGCTGCTGATGTAGTGATTGGTTTATTTAGTGGTTACGAAGTAACGTTTGGATCCTTTGGGGTATATATTTTTGCGCTTTGTTTTCTCGAAATTATGGGGTAGATCAAAGGGCTTTGAGGATGCGATTATGGAGTTGGAGTCGAGGTTTAAATAGTTATAGTCTTCGGGATAGCAAGTTTGAAGTAAATTATTCGTTTTCTAGCGATTTTGGCAATCTTGATTTTTGAAATTTTGAAATTCCGACCCGTTGTAGACATCTTATAACTTAAAAATTTTTAATCATGATACTGTGACAACTTTTTCAAAATTCTGACGACAGATTTGGATCAGCTCCCATGTATCAGTATCTCAGATATGTTTTCGTATACTTCGAAGGGTTAAAGCATATTTTGCACACCGGAAGTAAGACTATGATAACGCAAAATTGTTTAGCTTAATTTTCGTGCAACTAATGAGAAAATAAAAATTATATCTATACGTAGAAGTAACTATATACTATATGTAGAAGCAATTTTAGTTGATGAAACAAGTTTGTTCTTCAGCCAGCTCTCAAAAACCTAGAATTTTGAGTTGTAGTTTCGTAGTCTGTGGGATGCAATCTAATACATTACATATTCAAAGCATCGAGCTATATAGACACAAATTGTAGTGAACGTCGTATATACCGAAGTTAGTTACAGAAGTTTCGCGCTTTGATCTTCACTATTCCTAAGTAACTAAGAAACACTCTCGCTCTCCGCGAAACGTGCTTATCATTGTTTCGTAAATCTTAAAGAGGTCAATAGATTATTAACCTTCCAGTTTCCTTCGATATTTACACAATAAAACTAAAACGTATATCAATCGTACACCGGCACAAAATTTTCATTGTATTCTAACTATTTTATTTTATGCACTTAATCCTTTCAGTCACAACTTTTGAATTATGCATGATTAAACTAGAATTTTAGAGTATTCTTCGGTTTGACAGCGCACATTCTTATTAATGGAGTACTATCGGTACTCCATGAGTCAAATGCGGGTTTGGTCGGTTTTGGCTTCCGTTGGAGGTCAAATCGTGTGCATAAATTGTTGAGTGAGCGTAAAATTTTTTATTCATTTGGTTGTATTAGCTCATAAAATTGGTGAATCAACATTTGGATTTTTGCATTATATTTATGGGATATTAAATATATATTTATCAACGCTCCGTCAAAATCAGAACAGCAGATTTCATGAATTTCATGATTACAACTGTCAGAAACGTGAATTCCCATAAGACTACGTGTTAGAAACGTAAATATAAAATTCTTAATATCTTTTCTACGGGTTAGTGTAGCTTTCTAAAAATGTATATGGGTAAGTTTGAGGTCAAAACACACTAATGGTATACAACATTTCAGAGTTTCTTGAACACTAATTCAAAACCGATAATACTCCTTTAACCGCAAGTTTTGGTGCGTTAAGAAAAGATTATTTTGGCTATTTCGAGATAGTATACCATTTTTTGAGCTTTCAATTGATGTATTCAGATATCAAAAGATATAATAACTCTGATAATCCATTTTTGTAAAGACAAACAAAAATTAAGTTACTAAAGTACGATTTACAATATTATGTTATTAAATTATAGAATTAACAAATTCCATATATTATTTCCAGTTTAAAGTGAAATATTTATAATAAATATTTTTTTAAATATACTATAGTTTTAATAACATATTTTTACATCAGAAAGTGAATTGCTCGGATAAAAAAGTTAATGGCTTTCATAAAGGACACGTTGCACGAATAGGATAACACAATTGCTCTACGATCCCGCTTATTTATTAACGCCGCCTCGGGAGGAGCCCACTTCAACGTAGAATTTCTGATCGCGATCGTTTAAGTGCGTCAGATTTCACCGTCAAGCCGTAAAGTTAGCGGTACGAACTTTTTGCTCAACCCGCGGGGGAAACAGGAAACTCGAGACGAGGCAGCTCGTGTGTACCCAACCGATGCGATGGGGATATAGGAGAAGCTTTGCCCCCCCCCCCCTCAACCCTCCCGTGTGTTTGTCCAGCGTCCGTACGAAAGAAAAACCTCGGTCTGTGGATTTTATCTCGGACGAGGAGATTGCCTTTGTGGCTTGGAAACAACGGGATTTCGTTCGTTATTGAGTTTCTTCGTCGCTGGCGAATCGTATAAAAATTCATGGACGAGTCGTGCGTTTCGAACCAAAATTGTTAATCAAAAGCATTGATTTTGTTTACGTCTGTACTAGTTTCTTTTAATCATCGTAAAAAAAGGGACCGTTGTTTCTTTTCTCTCTGAATGGGTAATTTCTTTCGGTGCATGCACCGTGTACGGGAAGTCTCATTATACGCAAATAATCGTAAACTTCGAATGACACTCGTAAAGCTTGTGAAGTGGCAATTAAGATCCTTTAGCGCGCTGGAGTCAATTTTCCGGCCGCCCTCTCTTGCGAGGCACGAAGTAAACCAACAATCTCCCGCGGGACTGCAAATTATAGTCCATTAAAAAAAATTAAATTTTGAATGGCTGCTGGGCTGCAAAAAGTTCTTTTCATCTAGCGATCTGGGCGCGAGATCTTTTCGCGTCACGCACGGAAGTGCCTAGTTGCAACCTGTATACCTTAAACTTAGACTTAGACATAATTATATACTTGACTTGATGGCCTGAGACATATAATTTTTGTTCAAGGAAAGAAAGCTACACTGCTTTTATTTATTTTGTCGCTAGGTGGGACGTGTGAGCTCGAATGATTGAGTTACAAATGGTTACATTGTAGATAAACGTGCATAAACATATCTAATCGAAACTGTAAAAAATATCTAATCGAAACAGTGTATATTGTTTACAAACAATAGCTGTCATAAAAATAAAATTGTAACAGTTACTCTATCATAAAACAGTTATTAAGGCTTATTTAAGATCATAAATCTCTCATAGATAAGAATATCTGTGGGTTCCCGGAAAGACGACTTAAGTCAATTTTTTTAAAAATTAAGTTTCGAACGATTTTGGTATCCTAACATAGTACATTTTTAGATAAAAATTCAAAAAATCAAGAAAGAGTAAAAATAAGTGACCATATTGAATATTTATGAGTTTTTTAACATTAGTTTAAATGGAAATTAAAAACTTTAAACCTTAATATCTCAAAAACACGAAAAGTGGACTTCCGTCGTTTTTCCGGGAACCCACAGATATATTCTTATTTTTAGAATGTCATTAGTATATAGCAAACCGAAAAAATCAAGATATTATTAAAACATACTATAATATTATATTATTATTATTTATTATTTACTTTACTATTTTAATTTAACGAGAATTTTTTAGCTATATGTACACTTTTACTTGCTACTTTTTTATGACTGATCATAAAATATCTCTTCGACTCTCGCTTAGTTATGAACATACATAACTTTTCAAGTAGATCGAGACCGAGTTCGGGCAGCCGTGCGCTTGCATGTAATATTGTACGAGGCAGCGAATCGATCGCACTATACAGCAACAGCTCTGAGTTCAGTGACATATGCGCGCAGTTTTGGTCTCTTTCTCTCTGTACATTTATCTATCTATCTATTATCTTTAATTTAAATTTTAAATTAGTCCGCTCCTGTATTATCGATTAGTAGTAAGTACTGTTATGTTTCATATGATTTGGTATCAAGTATACTTATTAAGTATATATACTAATGCGTTGACCACATAGCCTATTGTAATTGCGATTGTTAATTTTTTATATCTTTATCTTGTTTTTATATATTCAGTGGAGCCTCGGAGGATTAACTCTTTCCGTGACCAAATATTTAGGAAATTCTTCTAGTAAAATATAAATCTTCCATTTACAACTGTGCGTAATAAAAATAGTAAAAAATACAAATATTATACTGATATTATATAAGATTGGTAAATTATTTATAAACTCGTTCACTTTCAAGCAATTGATAATCTTGTTTCGTTACTCTAAAGTTGAGAACACTTTTTTGTTCATTATTCAGTTTCAAACGATTTTCGATGAGGCTTTGGGGGATGCTTTCTAATATCCAAAAATAAAGCCCAGTATCCGTAGTTTGTTGATTGTGTGGGTCTTTATTCTCGAGATACGAGCTATTTTATTCCAATTATGCGTTATTTTAATAAAAAACTGTACCTCTACTTCATATCATTACTATATAAGTTTTGATGCTAGAAAAATTGTTCGACAGGTAAATAAAAGTAGGCGAAAAAGTTTTGTTTTGTATAAAAATATTAATCTGGTCCAAAGTTATTAACAATTAAACAGGGTAACTGAAAATGCATGAATATTCGAGGAAAATTATCTCTTATAAATTCATTGATTTTTCATGCATTTTCAGTCACCATTTTCATTGTTAATAACTTTGGACTGGATTCATATTTTTGTACTTAACAAAGCATGAAATAAAGCTATTTTCATCTATTTTTATATACTTTTTTAACATTTTCTCCAGCATAACAACTTACATAGTAGTAATATGAAGTAAAGGTACAATTTTTCATTAAAATAACGCATATTCAGAGTAAAATAGCTCTATCGTATCTCGAGAATCAGGGCCCATACGAACAAACTATGACTGCAGGGCTTGATTTTTGGTTACTTTAAAGCACCTCCCAAAACCTCATCGAAAATCATTTCTCACAGGTTGGACACTCTTCTTGTTAGTTTTCCTGGATACTGCTTCCCATAACAAAATCATATGGAATGTATCCAAGACTCCTGTGATTTATAATATTCTCACATTCACGTAAAGGAGGATGCCCATGGATGGCCGATGCCGGTCCCAGCTAAAACATTCATAGGGGACCTGTAAAACTGATATGTGCATGCAAGATTTATAAAATATTAAGCATTTAAACTAAAATTTTCTTCCGTATAAAGTGAGAAAAATAAAAAGCAATTAATTGTTTTAATTTTTACTATTGAATGACGGATAAGATTTCGACTTTTTCACATATTTCACTTATTTTATTGGATTTGACCCACTTTTTTTAAAGTTTCCCTTTACTTCCCTGGATTCATTTTTTTCTAAAGTTCATATTTTGGCAAACTCTAAACAATAGAGTCAGTTTTGTACGTCCCACCACGTCCCTTTTCTCACTACGCATCCGTAGGCATCCTCCTTTAAAATACAGTACTTTTATTACTCGAATGGTAAATAATGTAACTTTAAACTAGAATATATGATAGCAATAATCCGCAACTATTCGCATTAGGAAGGTAGCACTAGTGCCAAAAGCAATGTTAAATTCCATAAGCTAGTGAAAGTTGGAACTACAATAGTAATGATACGATAAATTGCAGAGATAGGAAAAATGACTGTTGTATAATATCTATTTCTAACAAATAATTATGTGTATAATATTTACCTAGCTACGTAAGAGAGTTTTTAAGATAAATATATTGGCCAAATACTTTAAATATCCTGAAAAGCGATAGAATTGTCGGTTTTCCGAACCTTGCTATGCACTACATCATCACTATTGTAGTTCCAACTATCACCATCTTATGGGAAATTAACATTGCTTTTGGCGCTAGTACTATCTTCGACAAGGCGAATTGGTAAAGAAAACAACCACCGTGGGAGAATGACGCCGCTGTTGACTTTTCCATATTATCGCTGGTCGAGGTATACATTTTACATTGGGTTTATATGGGAGTCGATAGGTCAAAGTTGTACCTCAATGCGCATTGATTAACAGTCTGAATGTGCCTTTAGATTTGTGGATATAGCCCAAATCACCAGTGACGACAATTCCCGAGTGGATAATGTCTGATATTCAACTATATATATATATTATTATGTACGATTACTTTTGAATAACAACTGAATTCCAACAAGCAATTTGAATAACAACTAGATTAAGAAAATTTACTAAATACGCAAATATATTTTACCTCATTTCTGTGTGGCGACTATGTAGTAACCAGAAATTTATTTATAGCATGTTTAATGCTCGAAACTCTCTTCAAATAAGTTTAAATAAAACACATATTGTAGGAGATTTATTATTTATGTAAGGTTTTATGAATCCAAGAAATAGACTAACAAATAAATTACATATTGATTACGCTAAAAAGTCGCTTTACCCAAAAGAAGAGACTACGGACTTTGGGTCACAAATTTGGAGACTGTTTTCTAGTGCCTAAAAATAAGGACCAAATCCCGTAGTTTTATTCAATATGAGCCTTTGAACAGTAGGTAGAGCGTACTTCATTAACGTTAATAGTAGGATTTGAGCCGACTTAAATCGTTTTAAGACGTTGCGAGAAAAATGCGTTTAAAAGTATTAACATATTTTACAAGTTATTATACATACATTAATAAACTCTTATCAACTTTTAAAGTTTATTAAAATATGTTTAACAGCTTATAATTTATTTTATAATTTTTGAACGTTTGTTTTTTGAAACCATGTAAAACCGCTCAGCCGTTTTTCTAGAGAAAAGCTCATTTTCAACATTGCGTAGATACTGCCGTGCAAATGAAGAAAGTGGGTATCTGCATTTCGCAAAAAGATTTGAACCATATAAATAATTAAGCATAAAATGAATACAAACATTATTTTTCTTTTACAAAAATATCTAGTTCTAGTTCGTTTTCAGTGAAATATGATAATTATTTTGTCATCAATTATCTTACGCAAATAAGTCCAAATAAAAATGGATATTATCCAATGTCTCGGATTTACTTTAAATGCGTATACCCACTTTCTTAATTTCCACTGCAGTACCATACTAATGTATTTATCTCTATCCCATCTTCCAGTACCCCTTGGACGAACCTCCTACTATCCCCCATCATTTTCAAGCTCCACAAAACGATTCCCAAAGTGTCATCAAAATCCTTCACCCGACCTCCGTGTCTTCCTCTCCAGACTCCCCAAAAACCCCTCAAACACCCACAACCACACTACACCTAATACCACCCCATCTCACCAAATCTCCCATATCCAATCCACGTAATAACAATCCAGCCGCGTATCGGTCAGCAATCGCACGCTCACCGCATAATACATACGAGCCCAACGGATCGGCCCCGACCTCGGCCTTTTGCGCGCGCGCGAGCGCGATTTCGCAAGCTCTTCGCTGCTGCATCATCCCGCGGCGAAAGCGACATCATACACCGCGTGCCGCGTATAGGTGCGCGATATTCTTGGACGCGCGAGCGAGCGCCTCGTGAGAATGACGATGGCTATTAATAGGAGGCGCCCAAAAATAACCGGTAGCCACTCTGGCCGTTGGGTGATGGCTGCGGCACCGACACGTTGCCACTGCTACTTGAGGTCACCAGAGTTAGAGAGAGAGATGGATAGATGTGTGCGTGTGTGTGTGTGTGTGTTTGTCGTGGGATTTTGGAGGTGGAGAATTGGTTTAAAGGTTGCAGGGAAGGTATTTTTCTGTGGGAATTATAAGTTTGCTTTGAGGAGATGGTGGTAGAAGGTTTTGCAGTACGTGTAGGTTTCGATCAAGGTCAAGTTTTCCAAGTTTTGGGACTATTGATGTACTGTAATGTTGCTAGAGTTTGTTTATTTTATTGGTGATAGTCAAATTTAATGAGTGATGTAAAGAATGAATTTGAAATTTAACTATATTGCATTTTTAGTAGATAAATTTTATTTAGTTATTTCATTAATTGAATCATAAATAATTTTATAACAGTTTTTAAAGAGGAAATTATTCATGTAACTTTATGTATTTATTTATTTAATTTATTGAAGTGTAAATTATTTTATAATGCTTTATGGAGAGAATATTATTAATTTAAATATACCTACCCGTTTCTTCAGGGAGCACTATTAAAGGTACCGACCAGTGCTAAATTTAGAAAATTAACGTAAACATTTAAAGCTTTATTAAAGTTTTTCATTTTGACCTGGCCAGTTACAAATGCTTTTTACATGAAATAGTGTGTTTTTATCATATTTTAAGCGGCGGTAGATAATAAACTAATTCTTTATTTAATGTCCCGCAATCCTTAAAAGCAAAATATAAAAATATTATTATTCTCGCATTAACGCACCAGCGAATTATAGGAGCAATTTTTAATGAATCAAATTAATATTTCCATGATATATCCAAATGCACACATACATACCCACACACACTCACAAACGCACGCACGCACGCAAACACACGCGCACACACAAACTCACGCACTCGCCCACACAAACACATACACACATACACACACATACACGTATACACACACACACACATACATACACAAACACATACACAAACACATACACACGCACATGCATACACACACATGCATACACACACATGAACATTTTTTTAAAGTAAAAACACACAAAAATACGAAAAACTAGTATATGAAACCCTTCAAAAGTGCAAGTAGCGATTCTGAAAACAAAAACACATTGCGCGAGGCTCGCTAGCTCGAGAGGCACAGGCGCATCGCGGGTCGCTCAAGGCGACGCCGACGGCGCCCATTATTTTTAACCGAGCGCACTCCTAAAGGGCGAGCGGCCGCCCAAAAGTAGCGACGATGATGCACCTGCGCGCCTTCGATCGACGATTCAGGGTCAGGGCTGCTATACTGCGGTGCTCTCGGGAGCAAAAGAGAATGAGAGACAGAGAGACAGAGAGAGATTTTTAGCTTCAACTGTGGGCTACAGGTACCTACTACCCGGTTTAAGTTTCTATTTATAAGTTACATTTATTACCGTTGTTTTAATATCTATCATAATAGATCAAGCTTATTTAAAACGTAATCGGTTATTTTATTTTACAAGAAACAATATTATTTTTATTTCAAAATTATTCTAGCCAACTTTTGCTTGGATTTTCAGTTAACATGTGAAAAATCGATATTTCTTTTTCATGTTTTACAATTAAAATAATTAGATTAAAATCTGAATAAAATTTCTTCTTCATTTTTTTTTACATTTTATTCAGCATATTCCTTATCGATATCTTGTTTGCTATTCACTTTATCACTAACCGCTTGAAGTACCCTGAACAACTTTGACTTTATCATCTAAAGTTAAACACTTCAGCTTAAAAGCACTGCTCATTGTAAACATCGCTTTCAAACTAAACAGAAATCATGTCAACGCTTCTTGTAAGTCAACGTAAATGTTTGTAAGACGTGTCAATACTAACTTACATATTACATGCTGAAAGAGACGTTAATACTAATATAATTCGAGTTGGAGAGATTTGTGACTTAGCAGTTCGACTTTAAGGGTTTCTTTAGTCAACACTATTTCGAGTTAGATCAAGTAAATATTATCAATGTTCTTTTCGAGTTAGATCAAGTAAATATTATCAATGTTCTTTTCGAGTCAGATCAAGTAAATATTATCAATGTTCTTTTCGAGTTAAGAAGATTTGCAGAATGAATCAGAATTTTTTTGAATAATTTATTCAATACAAACATTGAGCTCCTACTAAATATTATTTTTCGTACATAAAGGTATACTTGAAGTAATAGTAAACGATTTCTTAACCACTTGTATTGATTAAATATATTGATATATATTGATACACTTGTATTGATTAAATATATACATTGTCTTCGACTGCCAATAATTCAAATGTCATAAAACAGTTATGCAGAAATATTTTCCACTCTACAACCTAAAACAAAAAATGTAATTTTTCCGACCCGTTACAGTAAAACATCCTTCTAGCGTTTTTCCACCACTGTGTCTTCCGGGAGACAATTGAAATTTCGCAAAATCCCTCTGCAGTCATATACTTTTCTCATACAAAATCCTATAAAGAACAAATTCTACACTATACACACCGGAACCCACCCGATACCTACATAACTCAAACTCACCTCCTCCAATTATTTTTAACTAACGAGAATCCCGTCCGTCTCGCTATCACCCGCGCCATCAGCGGAAATTAAAAACATCACCTCGTTGCTTCGTCCGCGAGGATCTCCTAAATCAAAGAAGCCCTAAATTCGCTACACATTACACGCGCGGGCGACCTCAACGCTCGCTTTCGCGCACACTCTCTCTCTCTCTCTCTCGCGTACAGTACCCGTCAAGGAAGAAGCCAGACGAGACCTTGCGCCGCCGAAGAAAGTATACCTTTCGCGTACGATTTTTCGGGTGCGATAACGGGCCGCACGCGGCAAGTATTTATCACCCGCCCGCCCGCGCGCACGCGAAAATCGTATAAACTTGAGATAACCACGCAGTCGCGAAGAGAGAGAGAGAGAGAAAGAGATAAGGTTTTGTGCGGGTTGAAGGTTTTAAGGGAGGAGTCCGAGGATATTCGCGACCTTGCGGGATATACATTTGGCGGGCGATAAAAGTGCTGTACAGAGGATGGCGTTAGATGCTTGTCGGGGAAGTATACTGAGGTTGTGCGGTTTCGTTCCTGAAATAGTTCGGTTTCGAGTTTATCTCTGTGATGCGCTAGATTTCAGGTATTGAATAATTTATAGAAGTTTGTGGAAGTTAGTTTGCATAAGTGTCTGTATCTTCGTGAAAAAGAACTTGAATTTATGTATGTCGCGTTTTTGAGATATGGGGATTTTAATAATTAAACTGATTTGCTAGGTTGGATTGTAAAGGAAAAGCCATGAATATTATGACTACTATAAAAAAGTATGAAATATTACGTACATTGTTGGCAGTATGAATGTAAGAGTCAAAATATTTTTTGTATTATGGACGAATTTTCAGGCGTTTATAATTAGAGTGAAACTCCGTATTCAACATGTACTGGTCATAAAGTAAATAACTTTAATTTTAAAACAGTATTTTGTTAAACAATAACTAAAGCCAGAGTTACATACCTATTCTATTTATACATCATCATTTCGATTAATTCGCGAGTCAATCCCTTTTTACAGAAAACGCCATTTTTCCATCCTCATTATGTGACCTAAAAATTTGCCGCAGCTTTCTAGAGCTGCACGCAGAATTTTCTTTTCTCTTTCGGTATGGCTGCTAAAGCTGTGAAAAATTCATTCCTCCATTTTCTCTCCCCTGTAAGACGACGCGCGCGCTGTTCTGCGCACACACGCGCTCAAAAGGGAACTCCAGCCGATTCTGTTTGAGCCGGGCGCGAGGAGAAAGACGCGCGGAAGTGGAGAGGCATGATTATCAGCTAAAGATGGAAAATGAAAATTACTTTTTCGAACGAGAATGTTTTTAAATGCAGGCTAATACAGAGTTTTATGCCGATATTGTTATTGTGACTATTGGCAAAGAAATTAATTATTTTATAAAGAAAAGCCATTACGATTTTATTGAAAGTATCGCACCTTTATTAGAATTAGGTAGAGTGTCGTACACGTTTTTTTTCTTTAGCTGTATCAAGTTGGATAGAGTACTAAGCAAATTCAATAGTCTGAATTTTATAAATAGAAATATATTTAACCGTTATAGGTAGCTGGTGAAAGTTTATTTACGTCGCCGTAGTTTATGTAACTTCAAAGTTGCCGATGATGACATACGATTTTACAGTGTTTTCAAAATTAACGAAAATATGCTACATTAATTTATTATGGAATATAATATAAAAACTATGAAAAGAGAACCCAATTTTGATACTAAGAGAATCAAGAAAATCGTTTTCTTAAGAATATGTATCAACAAATAAGAATACCTCGCTTCGCGCGCCTATGAATTTCTATCATCATGACATTGATACCTCATACCAAGAATAACAGATTTCAAAACTTAAGTCGAAGACTAACAGATTTCACCAGTTCGCGACGAAGACTAAGAGATTTCAATCAGTTCGCGACGAAGACTAACCGAATTCACAAGTTCGCGGCGAAGACTAACAGATTTCGCAAGCTCGCGGCGAAGACTAACAGAATTCAGTAGGTCAATACGAGGAATAATGTATTTAATCATTAAAATCTTTAGGTAAAGGGAGTCGTGCAGTATGAATGAACTTACTGCTTTCAGTATGAACACTTTTTAGTTCAGGACTATCACCACTTGGAAATCTTTCGTTATGCCGATATTTTTAGAACAAATCAACGGAATGATAAGTACAATATAAAATTAATAAAAAGTTCACTTAGTGACGCGTGTGATATTGACCCAGAACAAAAAAATGTTCATACTGAAAGCGTATTCATACTGTACGACTCCCTTTACCTAAAGATTTCAATGATTAAATACATTATTCATCCTATCGAACTACTGAATTATGTTAGTCTTCGCCGCGGGCTTGCGAAATCTGTTAGTCTTCGTCGCGAACTTGTGAATTCGGTTAGTCTTCGTTGCGAACTGGTTGAAATCTGTTAGTCTTCGCCGCGAACCGGTAAATTCAGTTAGTCTCCGTCGCGTGCACGCGAAACGCGTTACTCTTCGTATCGAGCGCTGAATCGCGTTAGTCTTCGTCTGAAAATGAATTCTGTTATTCTTCGTACGAGGCGTCGATATTATAAACAGGTATACAAAAAATCGAAAAACTTACTGCTGCTCTCTTAAATTCTCGAATTTTTTCCGTGACAATCTGAACGCGATGCGTTAATTCCTCTTCCTGCCAGCTCGTCGCCTTCTCGTCGTAGATCTTCCGCCGGCTCTTCTTCACCGGCGCGAATCGAATATCAACGTTGAAAAATTATACGAGCAGCCGGTGACACACGCCTGCAGCGCGTAGACCGGAGGGAAGGATGAATTTTCACATTTTCAGCGCAGTCATGCGCGCTTCCGCGAGCGTGCGCCTTGAAATTTGAAGTTTAATTAAAACGCGCCGCTGGATGACGCGTATATTACAAGCTCTGAATGAATCTCTCCATCGTGTTACGTTGCAATATCGAGTGGAGCCGTGGCGTGTCGATGGAGATATTTGGTGGGAGAGGAATCGAGAAAATCTTTTTAGTTATTGTAATGAAGAAGTACGGATTTGGCTACAAGAAATGAACATTTTTCTCGTCTATTCCAAAATAATTACAGTTTATTTTTAACTTAGTTATTTTAAGAGGTTATACTTGGTTATAATATACACATGCAAAAACTTTATTTTCCAATTAGTCTCATCAATTAGTTTCAACTGCACTTCGAAATAAAGATTTAATTCAAGCATCGCGCGGCGAGTCTCGAAGTAGAAACTTAATAGACGCGGCGAAAGCTTTCGGAGCTTATGAAAAGCTCTTAAGACGCGACTATATCCCATGAGATAAAACGACTTTATTATACTTCGCGAGCAGCAATAGCATCCGCGTAATTTCTTTGATAATTCGCTTCTCCGCTCATTTTCCCTACACACACACAACCACACGGGCCCGTTCGCAACTTAAATTTGTAATTCCAATGGCTAATTAGCGAAGTTTAGCGTTCGGTAAACAGCGAGAGTTTCATTATGCGAGTCACGGATCGTTGCCGGCGCGCCGCCGTTGCTGTCGTTGTTGTGGCGGCGCGTCGCCCTCCCCGCGGCGGCTTATACACCCGGACTTTAACGCAACGTGTGCGAGGCGAGCGGCTGTGATGAGAAACTTTTAGTTTGTGTAAAAAGGAGAGACGAGGGAACGTCAATATTGGCCGAGCGATTAAAGTGCGTATGGCGCGCGGCGAGTCATTATGCGCGCGCTTTAATTGGCGCGTAAATCAAATTTACGGGGCTGCTCGAGGGGCTGTAAGACGAGAGACTGTTGCGAAAAATGAGCTCTAGAGAAGGAATGGCTGAATGGTACTGTGTAGCTTAGATTTTATGTGAACGATAAACATTTGTAAAGGGAGATATTGGGTTTCTAAAAAGGAAACTGTATGTTTGTATACTTGATGTAGGTCTTTCGCGGAGGGTCGAACTTTGAGGTTGCGTTATGGGGACTATATTAACTTTTATTTTTCAGGTTTTCAAGACCACAAAGCGATGTACGAACATTCATTTGATACGCGTTTCTAAATAATGTACGATATAATATTGACATTAAAACAAACTTAGAAACTCTCGCCACTTAAATTAGTAGAAAAGGACTTTTATTGCCAATGTTTTACGTTAAAATTTAATAACTATTTTAAACCTTTGCTAAAATACTTATACTTTTCTTAATTAATTCCGTTTCCTAATAGTCATTAGTACAAGTAACTACTATATTGTCACAAAATTTTAAATAGAAAACTAATTTAATAGTATAAAATAAAGTAGCGATTTGTCTAAATAGAACGAAAAATTCTATTTATTTTTAAAGGCCTGTTGTAAAAACAAGCTCTGTTTAGATTCTTTATTAAAAACTCCGAAAAAGTAATGGATTTGTTTAAGAATCTTAAAAATGCTAGTTTTGCAGAAGACTC
Organism: Gastracanthus pulcherrimus; assembly: GCA_949152435.1. Lineage (NCBI taxonomy): Eukaryota > Metazoa > Arthropoda > Insecta > Hymenoptera > Pteromalidae > Gastracanthus > Gastracanthus pulcherrimus. Next base: position 16,649,695 of record OX424573.1, read on the forward strand.
CCGGAACGAACTGTTATTTTTTGAGTTATCTGAAATGTGCTAAACTTTTGCAGAGCAACAAATGATTTTACATTACGTATAATATCTTTTCATTCCATGCTGGGTATGCTATTGCATTTTTTTATTATTCTTTTTTATTTTTCTGTTTTGGAGAAAATGTATCCTTCAAGATCTTATATTTACCGGCTGTTCTGTTTCTCTCCTACTGTTACAATAAAGTTCCCAGCAAAATATCATCTTCCGACGCATATTTCTCTCTCAAAAATCAATCTTCTGAAATGACAATATTCTTCACCACCGCACCCAGAGCCAAGGCATCCGAACATTCGAATATATACTCCGGAGCACAACGCGCGTTCCGACTTATCGATCCGCTGTCGCGAGCCGGGCGCTTTTTCGAAAATAAAGAAAATTCGAGAAGCGGAAAATACCCGCGAGCTCTCTCTCTCTCTCTCGTATAATATTGAAATTTTATCGCGCGCACGCAGCGAGTGCTCCTGAAATATTCATCGACGTGGGGTCGCACCCGCGCGTGTGGTATGTTTCCCGGGAAATTGTCGTCGTCGTCGTCGAGCTGCGCTGCGGAATCCACGGCTTCGCGCGTCACGCGTTGAGCGGCCTGAAGTGGCGCGACGGTGACGAGGCGAGTACCGATAAAACGCGTACAATATACGGGAAGATTTGGCGGCGATGATTTCGCGGATGAATATTTATTACGGTTCTAGGTTAGGGGGGTGTATAGAGCACTTTGTTGCGAGTTTGTTTGGTGCTATCCCGTGTTTACGGGTAGTTTTTTTTAAAGGTGAGATGGGGAGAGGGGGCTTTAAACGTTTAGTGCTCAAGCTGATTAAACTTTCTTCTTCTAGTATCTTGCTAGTAATGCTCTATGAATCTTTTTAAAAAAAATTTTAGAGCTTTTTTGTTTAACAATATTTAGAATAACAGAATAATAACAAACCGTAAATAAAGTAAAGTCGATATAGGTAGTTCCACCTGGCGGTTTTTTGAAAAAGTGTAGTTCAAAACTTCTATAAATGTATACTTTAAGTCGTATAATTTTGGAAGCTCCTCAAAATGAACGTACCGAATTGGCTACAATGGGTACTGAAGAGATAATGTGTGCGTGTGACTTGCGAGAATCGATTTCGTAATATCTGCATCTAATAAATTTTTATGTATTTCAATTGAATAATTCACAATATACTAAAGAACAATTATTTTTCTGTTACAGGTGGTGCTAGTTTTCATCCTTAGCATAGCATCGCTTATAATATACTTCATCGATGCCTCCAGGTAAGGTTTCTTTCTAAACTATACATAAATGACCACGAAATTGTGCATAAATACACTTGAACTAAATTCCGTATATAGATCGGTTCATTGTTTACTATGCATGATTCAATGTTAAATTGTATTAATACAATTCATGACTCGCATAAAGGCTTTTACGCTATTCTCTCGGGATCAATGAATCGCAAAAGCGCAGTGTATAATAGCGCAAAAAATAAAAAGAAATCGAATGCGTTAACCGTCGTTTCGCACTCTGTCAAATCGAGTACCGAACTGAAAACGAGGCGATAAAAAGCCTCTTCTGCACTTGCACTTAGTGCATGCGTACATGCGAGATTGCGGCATGCGGTTGCTCGCTAGAGTACTTGTACTGACATATTTATTTATTTCAGTTGATGGTCAGATACAAACTTTTTTCTATATTTTGCTCATACCTCCTTAATATAAACGCAGGAATTCTATTGTGAAAACTATGCTAAAAGAATGTTTTGAATCGTTCAATTAACTGTTTTGTTTTCGTTTCAATCAAATAAAATACGTAAGTGATCTACAATATTAAATTGTATGATTAGAAGGACAAACATTTTGTTCGTAACCTTCAAATATGCAATAATAAATTACAAAAGGTTTCTTACTCTATGGCTTTATAACTCTATCTCTTACTTGAAAACTTTCTGAAAAAATGTATTTTTTGTACCCGATGGTCATAAAATACTCTTACGGCAATAAAAATTACCGTTAAACACCGACAAAAACTGTATCAATGAAACTATGACGAATTGATTTTAAAGACATACATATTTTCAATTATACTTACCTTAAAACCCTGCTAAATTAATTTATCTCCGCATACAGATTCATGATCCAATCATGAAATTTCAATTCCGTAGCACGATTTTCAGGGAAACGCGAAATGTCTATAAATAGTGTTAAAACCTACTGAAAATCTTAATTTAAATTCTTCTTTCTCGTCTTGCAATCGACTTTTACCACAAAAAATGAATTACAGACACTTCACATCGCAAAACTCGATTACTAACAATGTCAATCCCGCAACAGTACCGTTCCATTACACTAACAAACAAAAGTCCCGCATAACTTTCGACAAAAACAAATGACAGTACTGTCGCTCTGCGTCTCGGCATCGGCTACACATCGAACCTGCCACCACGGTCCTTAAAATCCATCACTCATCCACACTTACCTCCAAAATCGGCAACTCATTGCCGAATCATCCAACCATCGTGCGCAAAGTTGAATAATCGTCGAATCCCCTGCACACCCAGCTGTGCATGTATAGCGTCACGTGGTCCAATCGGGCGAATTCCCCGCGCGCCTCTCGACGCGGTGGCAGCAGCAGCCTGCGATGCCTAATTCGATTCAATGCGCCAGGGCGCACGCGAGGTCGTTTACGTATTCCTTGAACGCCGCGCTGTGCGTCACGTGTGCACGCGCGAATGCGCGCACGACGGGACGGGAGGTGCGGCCGCGCGCTGGCCTCGTTTCAACCCCCCCTGTGCTGGGGGGGCGTCGCGGCGATAGTTGCGGATAAACGCCGCGCGGGCGATTCGCAGGAAAGTGTCAGTTGTCGTGTCCTCGTGGAAATCTGAATAATGAGGTTGGGATGAATTTTGGAATAGGAGTTAGAAGTGGGGTTCTGCGAGGTTTAGAGGAATTTGGGCAAATATATTTTGTTTGTTTAGTTTTAGAGTTTGTTTTAGTATTATGTGGACAAAAATGAATTTTTTCTACTATTAAAGACGAATTATGCATGTGTGTATAACTGTAGGGTGTATACTTTATATTTAGTTGAGTTTTGAGGATAGTCTATTCAGTGGCGTCAAAATTTACATTTTATATATCACACATTCTAAGTGTGTGAATATAACTGTAGAAAATATATGTTTCTTAACCTGCAGAAAACAAAATAAGCATTAAATGTTGATTTCTTGCAGTTAATAAGAGGAAAATTATCGTTACATACTTCCAAAGTAGCTTTATTATTGGATTTCATTACCTATTAAAACATTTCTTTCTATTAAAAATTTTTTTGTTTACATGCACTTTAAAAAATGCTACATAAGTTCAATCTAAAAGTAACATAATTGCTATGATTATTTATATTTTTATAATAAGGATAAATTTTAGTCATGATTATTAAATAGTTATTATTATGATAGTTATTTAAATTATGATTAATATATTTACGGATAAAGTAAAGAATAAATAATGTTGAAATCGAAACATTCCATTTTTTCACTTTAATAGTTTTAAAATACTAACAGAAGTAGAGACCCAAAAACTGACAGTTTTCTGCAAATCATCTTATATACAATACGGTGTTCATAATGATTTTTAGTTTTTTTCGAATTGCAAATTTGTTCAAGTTGTATAACTGAAAAGGAGAGGATACACAGTCCGGCTCAAGGATTTGGTTCAAACTGAGGAATGAATTTTGGACAGAAAATGGAACCCGTGTTTCAGGATTTGTCAGAATAGATCCTAATCTCTGAGATGTGGCACGTTACGCTAAAAATTCGCGCTAAATCTGATAACTGAGATATATTTCCACCCAATATAAAATGTAGATTTATTAAATGAAAATGTATTAATATTTTAAATAAAGTAAGACACATAGAGACACACAAGACACATGTAGTTTATATCGTAGACTATAATTTAAGACTTGTTTGGTGTCAGAATATTGATTAGATGAAAATTATAAGCTATAAAAGTTATTGTAAAAATCATATGAAAGATATTCGCTTACATCTCATGCGATTCTTGTTATAATCTTAGATGGCATATCAATTTAAAGTCAATTATAATTATTTTTCTTTTTATGCGTTATAATACATAATAATGCAATCAACCGTTCAAATAGATAGTTACACAGTGTTAAATGTGGCTAGAGGTATTAATATTTACGGATTTAGCATGACTTTCCACAATACGAGCCACCTTTCCGTCACTAGGTCTTACTCGTAATAATCCCGAAACACGAGTTCTATTTGTTTGTCCAAAGTATCATTCATCAGAGCTTCAGCCAGATCCGGGACTTATTGCAATCTCTTCTTATCAGTAAAAGTCGCAAACCTCACTTGAAACTATTACAACAGCAATATTTATCAAAACAATTGACTGATACTGAGAAACAACAAAATAACTCGCGTACACCCGAAAGATTGAGAGTGATTGACCGTCGCGTGTACGTATAACGCGACGATATCGCCTTCACCGACGAACTTCCCTTCTTCCACTTTTATTGATGCGCGAGCGAGTCAATCTAGCTGCCAGATGGAGGTTGATCGATTTTTCAAAAGTACGAGCTGCGCCTTTCCGCTCGCTCTCCACATACTCGAGAGCGTGGAAGCCTGTTTACTTCTCGAAGCGCGCGTGAGCAGAATTATGAGACCGACCGAGTATTATCGCTCGTGCAATTAATCATTATTGATGGAGCGAGGCTTTTTACTTTATTGAGGCTTTATATTAAGGTGGTCCGAGCGAAAAATAGATTAAACAATTAAGATCTGAAGCGTTTTTATGATTAGTTAGCATTGTGAGTACGTTAGTTAAAGGAAATGCAGTTTTCGCTATTCAAGTAAAAAATGTATGCTTTTGTGGATAAGATGAGTACTATATGTTTTACTATTAAAAAACTTATTGAATGCAATGAAAGTACTCGAAACCGTAAGCAATAAACTCCGAAAAGATTGAAGACAATAAATGTTTACATTCGCTTTTGCAAGAAAATAATAAGATGTAATAAGATGACATTAGTTTTTTGAAAGGTCTTTAATGAGTTAGATTATTCATTAGATTATACAAATATTATTTAAACCAAATTTTACTAGAAATTGTGATTTTTACTTGCATTTGACGAGCATGATTTTGACTGCTCAGACCTCCTTAAAATATAACATGAATTGGTGCATTTTATTTTTTTAATCTACTCAACTTCGTAAAAACGTACTTAGTTTAAGGTTGAGTAAGTATCAGCCGCTCTCCTTCTCCGTCGAAGTTGAAAACGAAACTCGCCGAAACGTGGTTATTAAGGAATATAGCGTGCGCGTACATTTGTTTCAGCATTATTCTACGGCTCTGGCAGCAAAAGCAATTTAGAAGTACCCTATCCTAACAACGGGAGCTTTTTATTTCGCCGCTATTTACTAACTCTGTGTATTACATAATGTACAACGAGTTTGTGCAAGGAAAAAAAACGTCAATAATAGTTACTCAATAAATTATAGTACTTCTCATTTTTCTTGGAGATATCTCGATGTTAAGGTAGTTGTATCACGAGATAGGTGATTCAATATTTTATGATGTAAATGCTCATAGCGGGTGATACTAGATTTTTTCTAAAAGAAAACTATAAGACGTAAAGGATTATTAAAAAAATAATAATAAAATGCTGATTGGTAAATCTTTTTGTAAAAAATTTCAAAAGTAGACGTTTCTTTTATTACCAAATGTCGATAAAAACATTTATTTGTTGGCCAAAGCTTTGTATTCTAGTGCTCGATATATAAATTCATATTATATACAAACCCAATTACGGAGAAAATTTTCAGCTTTTTTTTCAAATCTTGTGCGTCATACATTTTGCAATTCTCCTATATCGACTGGTTTTCGTAGAATATTATAAATAAAAATAACTTTTTTCACATCTTTCAATATGTACTAATAAATTCTAAAAACTTTTCGTTTCCTCATAGAGGAAGTTTTCTGATGGTAAAAGAAAGTTATGCTAAATCATTATAGAAACATGTTTTGAGACATTAGAAATCATTAGTCATTAGTGGTGTGTGTGTGCGTGTGTATGCGTTTGCGCGTGCGTACGCGTATAAGTGTGCGTAAGCGTGCGTACGTATGTGTGCCCGCGTGCGTGTGTGTGTGTATGGGTGTGGATCAGCATATCTCTGTATATGCATGATCAAAATTAATCTTTTAGGGCTCATTTTCTTTTCTTTTTTTTTTTTTTTTTCAAGAAAGTGGGTTCAAAAATATTTTTTGTTGTTTTTTGATGCGTTTTCTATTTTTAGTATTTTCAATATTTAGGGTTCAGTTTTCCGCGTTTTTTGGTATGTTAGATATAATATGATAGATTCAGTGTAGATACATTAAAAAGAGCATAAAAATACCTATAATTTTCAACCAGAAATTTTGGATAACCTATATTTCCTTCCTTTGTTATACACGAAAACATAATTTTTGGATTAAACAATTATATCTCAGAAACATAAGATAGAAAATATTTGGAAAATTCAAGTTATTTAGAAACATGGAGAAGAATAAGTGTAATTTCCGAGTCTTTGAGAAAAAAATCATTATGTGAAAAAAATGGATTTTCTATATCCAACGATTTTTTCCTTTATCGCATTCTAAGAGCGTTTACACACGAACATATCCTTAAGTGATTTAAATAATCAACTTTTCACGAAAACATCCAAACGAACGTTTGATCACGAGAGAATCTTTAGTTGCAGCGTGGCCAAATTTTCTCATAAGTTAGTATTTTCGTTTGCAAAAGACATTTTATGAATTAATTTCCTTGCAAATTCGTGGTAAAAGTATACAAAATTTTAATACTTCATTATTGTATCACAATTAAGGCAGACTAATTTTCTTAATCGATTCTGTTAATTTTTTCTGTAAAGCAAGAGTTACAATTAAATATGCCGTCACCGTCAGATACCTTTTAATACCTTCTGTGTAAAATATAAGCCAACATTTAGCATTAATTCAAATACTTACGTATTCAAAATTTACACCTAGACGTAGAATCGCTATAACTATCGTTACGCAAAATCTCATTCACACCCGTAAACGTTCACTGCTATTAATCACGCAGAGTGCTGCTAACACTTTATTCTCTCGCGTCTCTCCCGCATCAACCACCCTTGCACTCGAATTCGCAACGATCGCTCGATGCGAATCTCGTGTGTACACCGGCGCGTAATACCCGCAGCGAGCGAGAGCTAAGGTAGAAAAGTACAGGGTTAGCGAAAATTAGTTCCAAAGTGCACACTATATGTGTATATACATACACCTGACGCCGGGCGAGAGTGAGCGCGGAGAATCGCGCTTTTTAATTTGCTCACTCCTGCATGATTTCCCTTCCCAGGCGGTATGGAAGTAAGTAGCGCGCTGCGGAAGCCGCGGCAAAGCGAGCACTTATGTATACATGTAGCCCGACTTCTCCCTCTATCTCTCCTTGGTCGGCCTTTGCGGGTAATAACCGAAATTTCGCGTGTGCTTTATGTTGCAGCGAGGAGGTGGAGCGTTGCCAGAAGTGGAGCAATAACATTACTCAGCAGATAGACTTAGCTTTCAATATATTTTTTATGGTCTACTTTTTTATACGCGTAAGTATATATGTATGTATTTTATGCGCCGAGCGGGCCGCGTATAGTAGAGCCTTGTATATACTTTATTGTGCCGACGCGCAAAGACGACGAGGAAATTCTTCGAGAGTAAAAAAAAGTGGAGTATAAAGACGAAAATGCAATCTGCTGCGCGGATTTGTATACGTAGTTGGAGGAGGTATAATCGACGAAGGCGATGAAAATTTTGTACTTTGCCTTTATTGAGATTTCTTCAGTTTTCTTTTTTTTTTATGATGCGGAGAAACGTGATAGCTTTGCGTACAATTAAAATTACTGTTTATAGAATCAAATTTTTTCTTAGGATTAACCGTGATTTTTTGTTGCTTGTTATAGTATATCCTGTGTCTGCTATGAATAATGAATCAGTATTTCTATTAAAAATTGGCCTCTTTTATTGAAAAAAAATTAGAAGTCATTGAAGCATAACACTGTGATTGAAAATATGTACAGTGCATAACGACTTATATTCATTTAAAATATTTTATTTTGAAAAAGGTAATTTTTTGTTTGATGGGAATTTATTTCTTTAATATTTATTCATTGTATACCCAGTAGCTATACCCAGTAAGCTAGAAAAAATTTCAAAGCGCGTCTAAAATATCACAAAAGTAAATTTTTTATTATTTTTGTTATGATGTAGTACTTTTTGGTGCCAATTTTAATAACAAATTATCGCGTAATACGTTTACTTCTGTTCTAAAGAGTACATACCTTCTTTCGAAATAACGATCTCACATTGGTCTAAAATTATGCTTTAATTTTTAAATAAAGAGCAAGAATTTTTTAAGTTTCATACCATATTTAATAAAACATTTGAAACCTATTCAAGTACAATTTTATATAGATATTAAAACTCCGACGATCATGACAATTTTAAAAGATTTATTTCTTTATAAAAAATAACATTTTTATAAAAAACAGTATCTTAACTAGGAAAAGTCATCAAGCATTAATAATATTTGATAAAGTCCCAAAATATCAAATCAATGCCAATTACAAAACCCAATCAATTATCATTCAATGTTTCCTTTGTTTTTAGCACATTAATGCTCACATCGTCATCTAAATATTTCGAAATTACGAAAAATAGTCTCAAGTCGTTATCACAAAATGCAACAGATTCTCAATAAAACTTCCAAAAAACTCAAATATTCCACTGTCTTTATCTGTTATAAAGCTACTCGAGAAAAATAACCGTCGACGAGACGGTACACGGCCAAGCGAATGGCGCTCTCTGTCCGCCGAAATTCGCGCGACTAACGAAGCCCGCGCTGGCTGTTAGGTGGGGCTCCGTGCATTAATTGATTTTTCCGAACTTAACGACGCCTCGTAAAATTGAAGCGGCGCGCAGCAGCTTTATACCGCACGGCGGGCGGGACTTTTACGCGGTCCATCGCGCAAATGGCCGCGCGATTATGTACTTCGTTATATACCTCGTGCGTCCAGGGGCTTGCGGGTGTACGCGACGCGCGTTTCGATGTTGCCGAGGACCTTTTTTTTGTTCGAGAGTTATACTGGGGGCTTTGTTCGACGCGTGAAATTGAAAATAGAATTGGGACTTTTAGGATCGGCTACATTCTGTATGAAAATCTCCATGTATTTTAAGAGTTGTTTTTTTATTTTTTAAAGCATTTATAAAGAAATATTTTGTAACTATTTTTTAAAAGTGTTTTTGTAAGGCATTTTTATGTAAAATGTTGTCGGTATTAAACAGGTTTGAGAAACATTAAGAACTTTTCGCAATATTTTGTAGGTTTTTTTGAATAATGTTTGTAAACATTGGGCAAAGTGAAAAATCAGGTATATTGGCACTGTTTAAAGAAGGCGCTGATGATCGGATGCTCTTACCCAATTGGCGAATCAGTTAGGTTAGGTCTTTAGTGCCTGTTTTTCCTGGTTTTGTCGTTTCTCAGTGCTCCGACTTTTACAGTATCGTAAAGTGTGGTGATTATTTAAACGGCTTTGAAATGTGGATTCAATCAAGTTATAAAACACGCTATAAAAGTTTTGTTTTGAGCTATATGAAATTTCGAAAGTATATGTATCTTTTATCAAAGTATAAAAAACAGGGCGATCAAAGTTACCGCCCTCAGAGTAGGGACTTTGAGCCACTTTTTTATTTGTAGTTAACTTTTAATTTCAGAGCACCTATTATTGTTATTGTTATAGATTATCCGAGGTCGAAGTTGTTAGTCAATTACGAACTCATTTTATGGAGAATAACTTGTTATGCTATAACTAGCAGAAGACGTTTTTTAAGACAAAAAATGTTATTAAATCTATATTTACTTTCGAAACACTAAAAATAAACTTTAGATTGGTATAATTGATCATTTTATTTTTATTCAATTTTGTATCTATAACTTCAAAATACATACCTACTGTCCGCGGTCTTGGGTATAGGTATACTTATTAGGAGTCGTCCATATATTACGTAGCGGTTTCAGGGGGGATGGGAAGTCAGGGATCAGTGACAAGTTTGTTACGCAGTGGGAGGTAGGGGTGCAGAGCACTGTTACGTAATATTTCATTTGATTACTAATTAAATTTAAAATGTCAAAGCAGTCGATAGATTTTATTGATTAATCAAATTTATAGTCAGTGCTCATGCGCCTGACTACGTTCTTGTAGCAATCTGTATCTACAGGTTTACTTAAGCGCGTATATAATTATTTTTTTATTAATTCTAGATCTAAGTCATTTACTTAAAATCTCCGCGGCAATAATAACTTACGGGTGAGAGATTTAGTGCGTGTACTTCAGAGTGAGCGATCGACTTTTCGTCTATCTCTTCGTTTTCATTTTCTCTCCATTTCTTAGCAACCGTCGCTTGTTTCTGGATAGTAGTTCTTCAGTAATAACATTATCCAAGCAGGCATACAATTCCCAATATGAACAAAAAAAAATTTCGCTGAGAAAAGCCGTTTGAAAAAAGTGCTTCTCTATTTTATTCAATGATAATAAGAATAAAGAAAACGTTACTTGCAATATTGATTGCGTTGAAAAATCTTGTTCATTCTTTGATATTTCTGTGTTCCTTTTTTTGTAAAAGGAAAATTACGTAACATTAGGGGGGTCATGGAGACTGTTACGGTTATGTCACAACGGAGTAGGTAGGGCTTGAAAATTTGCAAAATCTGCTTTACGTAATATACGGACGATTCCTAATATACCGCACCTTCATCATTTGGCTCAAATAAGGCGCCCTCGCGGTCTAAAATCACCCTGCTCTACGACACCATTAATTGCAACCGAGCAATCTTATCAATATCAAAAGCAGCAAAGTAACAGAAAAACAATCTTCACCCGTCGCAGTTTATCGCCGCCAGTGACAAGCTGTGGTTCATGCTGGAGATGTATTCGTTCGTGGACTACTTTACGATACCACCGTCTTTCGTCTCGATCTACCTGGATCGGACGTGGATCGGACTGAGGTTCCTCCGAGCCCTACGACTGATGACGGTCCCTGACATCCTCCAGTACCTAAACATTCTAAAGACATCGAGCTCCATTCGCCTCGCCCAACTCGTCTCCATCTTCATCTCCGTCTGGTTGACCGCTGCTGGCATCATTCATTTGGTACGTCTTTCACCCTCCCTCCCCCCCTGTTTTGTATATCTACAGACGTAAGATGTATAGACAGACCTGTCTAGTACAGGGCTTCGTTATTATTGCCTGCCAATCTTCTCGAGCCGAGAGGCAGAGAGGAGCTCTCATCAGGAGAGTGTCGTCTTTGTGGATTAAAGGACGGATTTGTCGGATGTTCTTTTAACATTACTTTTAAGATTTCAAGGAAAAAGATTTTTTTTAATACTTTTTGTGTCGTAATGGTACTGTGGGTTTTATTTAGAATAAATTGACTTTTTTTTGTAAATTTTGTATAAGCCAGTAACAATTTCTCAACGATATCATAGAATTTTGAATTGAATGTAATATCATCGACTGAAAATAATTTTAATAGTTTTATTCTACTTTTCAGCCATTTTTAATTAATAATAATAAAATCATCCCTTTTAGTGATTGATTAATAACTTTATTTTAAGGATGTCAACATTCGAAGAATAGTAAAAGAATGTGTCAGTGGGATATTTGGACGAGAAATGTATGAAACATACTTTTTTTATTAATTTTCAGCTAGAATACCAAATTACCAATCATATTAATACATTCCAACACTTCACCGATGAGAAACGTTTCTTCACTCGCTTATTCCCACAGGCACGTTCTTATATTTCAGCCCCTGCATTGCTAAGACGCGTTGTACACCCGGAACAAGGAACTCTTACGATACAATTCCATTTGTAGAGATTTATGCTGTACTGATCTAGCAAAAAAGTAGCTTTGCACCGTGTGGGCTTGACATTTTTTTAGAGCACAATCGGTTTGGTAGAGTACCTTAAGTAGACAATATAAGCCTTTAAGACTCGAATTAACCGATTTCCATCATACTCGGAGTTATTGAGAAGTTGCATTCCATAATTGGTTATAACGATTTATATATCATGATGATACAATTCCTTTGTACCGAATTAATCAATCTAAATAATGTACATATAGACAAAAGTTACAAACGTTATATAATTATTATTTGATTCTACTTCTCCTATTATGATGAACCCGTAGAAGTAACGCTTGCAATGCTTCCAATTCACAAAAAGCAACGAGCATCAATGCATACAATAGCCAAGAGATTAGCTCGTTCTCCCCCTCTAGCTCTATAATGAACCAATCCGCAGATTGGCAATGCAGGGGTCCTTTGACAAAAAGCACACACAATCCCCCGTACACGACCCCTCGTACATTACGTTTGCTGCGTCAAGCTCCATGCGTACATTCGCCAGGTATATACATATACCCTCCCTTCCTCCCCTACAAAAAGTCACAATAACCAAATCGAGACACAGCGAGAAACGAAGGTGCGTGCACGTCAGGAGAGAGGCGAAAGGCCACTTTATAAACCACCAGGTGAGAGCGCACGAGGACACAAGTCCGGGCTAACCCCACGACGTGTGTCGTGCTTTGCTTTTTGTTTGTTTTGAAATGTGCCCGTGGCCGCGGCCCCAACACCAAACGAGCAGCTTGAAAACTCAGGGGACCCTTTCGAGTTCAAGAATCCGCAACAGCTCTCGTACTGGACCTGCGTCTACTTCCTGATCGTGACGATGTCCACGGTGGGCTACGGCGACGTCTACTGCCAGACGGTACTCGGCCGCACATTCCTAGTATTTTTTCTACTCGTCGGCTTGGTAAGCCCACCTCATTCTATGCATTCTCTTCATTTACGTATTAATAAGGATTAATGATTTCTCTCTGTCTCACTCTATCGAGCTCACCTTAGTTTTTACTTATATATATATATATATATATATATATGAATACTTTTGCAAAAGCCGAATGATTATCATGTGGTATAAGTATAGCGCGAACGACTGCCGTACGGTTTATTTTGTATTATTGTTTTGTTGTTTTTTTTTTCTTTTGTTATCGTGCGCCGCGCGCGTATATCGCTGATTTATTTTTAAGTTTGACACTCGAGAAACTCGAACGTAGAGTCAGAAATAAACTTTGGTAGTTTAAAAAAATAATTAACGACTGTTGTTATCGAAAAGATGGATTTCAGTTCCGCTGAAAATAATATCTTTAAAATGGAACAAAATGAAGATCGTAATGTTCGAAATTTTCGAGTGGTCACTTTTTAGTCGACGTGCGAAATAGATATCACAATCATAAATAACAGATTTATTTCAGTATACTTTTTAAAAGCTATAGAACGAATATTCAACATCCACGCATTTATCTAATTCGCACGTCTAGTCATTCCGCGCATATTGATATATATATACGCCGTGCGTCGCTGTAATTGCTATAACTGCTCTCGGATAATTTTTCTCGCCTTCAGAATTCAAGCAGCACCTTGCCAAATTGACAAATAACTTCCGCGAAGCCCGCGCATTTCGCAGAAACGCATATAGCAATTGCGCGTCGTAGAATTCCGATTGCCGCGGAATGTATAATAATAAGGGACGAGCCGAAAATTTGTGGCGCGCCTTCGATTGCAAAACCACACTCGACTCGCGCGCATTTGAAATTTCCACGAAAGTTGAATACACACGCGCCGTTGTTATACCTATCGCCTTGTATAAATAAAGGCGGAGATCGAGGGTGCGCCAGAAAGGCTGAGAACATCGGGACAAAAAAAAGCGACCGCTTTCGTTCGAACGGTGATGCACGCGGTGCGTATTATGCAAGAATAACAACGAACTTGGACTCGCTCGCGCGCGCGCTCCACACTTTCTTTTCCTTACTCCTCGCTCTACGTGATGTCTCGCTTTCTTTTGCATCGGAACTTCCTTGTTGGCATGACTTCCACTGTTAACGTCGAGTGTTCTGTGTCTGTACCCAGTGCGAGCCGAGGCATCACCGTTGGAATCGAAGCTTCGCTGATTGCGCGACGCGCAGTCTCGACGTTTCACGTGAGAATTCGAGCGAAATTTGCATTTGTGTGTTGAGATGAGAAGGTAGAAAGAGATGCTTTAATAAATGGAGGAAAGTAGGAAAGAGAACGAAGATTATACGAAATGATTCGCTCGCGTGAAACTTTGAGACTGCGCGGCGCGCAACGTGTAAACGAAGGGAGCAAAAGTTTCCGCGAAGGCTTTACGTTTTTTTAGTTAAATGATGTTTGCTCAGTGTGTGTAAAGAAGAGCGTGTGTTTTCTCTAGTAATTCTTTGAACATTTTAAATAAGCTCTTCTGCAAAAGGAAATATTGTATATCATATGTTAAATAAATTTAAAGAAGTATCATTTAAAATTTAAATAATGTTAAATAAATAAATATTAAATAAATACTTTAATGAGCCATTAATTTTTTTATTAAAAAAGAGAATGCAAATAAATTAGAATAAAGCCTTCGCGGACAAATAACGACCAAGATATCCAAGCTTCTATATATATAAACTAAAATAAAAAAAGCATCCACTGCAAAAGCTTCACCTTATACTCTTACATGTAGTCGTAACCGAGACGTCCTCTTTAGTGAGAAATAAAAAAAAAGAAAGAAAGCAAACAAATGAAAAAAAAAAGAAAACCGTAATCACCCGCCGTCCCCCTGCTGCTATCCCGCCCCCACGCATATATATATATATATATATATGTCTATAATAATCATCGACGAGGACAAAAACAAAGAAAAAGAACAGAAACGCGCGCGTGTCCGCAGAGTATTTTCTCACATCATACGTCTCGATTACCCGACACGAAAGGTAAATGCAAAGTGTTTTTGAATTTTGTGCTGATATCGATATGTTTCCTACTACCTTGCATTGTCATTTACTGTAACGAGAGCACGTATCGACAAAATAGGGCGCAACCAAACACATATCAACGCGCGTTTCTCGCGGCACACCGATAATATACATCTCTCTATACATTTATAAATATCTATGCATATCGTCCATGTATACAGAAAAAAACATATTGTGTGTGACGTGTGCACATTCCTTCTCTCTCATCACAAGTCTCCCTCGTGTATACCAGGATATCGCGTCGCGCAGCGACAGAATGAAAGTACGACTAGTAATTCGAAGTCTCAGCGCGTCACAAGTGGTTTTATTTTACTTTTTTTTTATATATATATATTGTTCAGATCAGGTGTATATTTTTTTTTAGTTGACGGCAACGTAGATCTTGACAATGCATATATACAAATTATTCATATTTTTTTTATAATTCTGTTACCCCTAACCATAAGACAAAAAAAACGTCATCACTGGCTACCTCTGCCTCAATTTCATGCCTATACCTCTATGCGGCCCCTGGTCGGTATTCCGCGTGGCTGTTTCGTATTCGATATTCGTGTATAGACGCTTTCTTTGTGTGTTTCCTCTGACTATTAGGTTCTATACTCTTGTAGCTGCAAGTCTATTGCATACTGATCTGTATCTTTCGAAGCTGCATTTGAAATGTGTCGCAATGTTTAACTGTACAGCGTGACAATCTGGCCATTCTCAATTCTGTTTTCACTAAATTGCACTCTCCCAGCCGCACCGCAAAAGAAGCTCTTTGCTATAAAAGCAAATCGACGTGTATCTTCTCCGAATCATAATCATAAATAATTACCGCACGCTACAACAGCAACGTGATTCAAAACTCAATTTATCTCAGCCCTCTCTCGAGTCCCACAGAATTCAGCGTGTTCTTAACGAATTAAAAAAAAAGGGCAAACTCTCGGAGAAAATTCCCGCAGATTTACAGCGAGGGCTCGCAGTGCAGGAAGTCGCGCTCGCGCGAATAAATAGAGTCTTTTTTTGCGGTGCACGCGGGGGCAGGCGCAGGCTTCTTCGCTTCTTTGGCAAAATAAGGAGAGCAGGCAACGTAGAAAAAAAAAGAGAAAAAATAAACGGGAAGCTAAAGGGTAAAAAGGCAGAGAGCAGCAGCGGCTCTTTGAAAGACGCATCGATAACGCAAAACGACATGGCGCGGCGCCACTCGCTCGCTCTTTTTCTTCCCTGGCCGCGATCCAGCCCGAGCTTTCTGGTGCAAAGTACCGGGCGCGCGGCGCGCACTTGGAGCATTCCGTTTGGTATGAGCTTTTTGGAATTCGGATGATGAGACGAGAGGGTAGATTGTTTGATCGTAAGAAGTGGGTTTATAATTTGAAAATTAAAAGGATTTTTATTATTATTAAAAACGACTGACTGCATGTCAATCAGACGAGAAATAAAATCGCTAGTAATTACATATATATAGTTTCTTAATACCATAGTGTGTAAAATAATAAACTAATTCAAGTTTTCTAATAATGTAGGATTGTTTATATTGATTTAGTGTTTGTCTACCACATTTTGTTGTGATTTTAAAATAAAGCTCAGCTTGAATATGTATTGAAATGAAATAAAATCGTATTGAAATCAACAATCGTTACTTCGCAAGAAAAAAGTGTCGAATATCGCGCGGAAAGCTCCATGCGCACCGCCACATTGGCATCGTTGCGTCGTTTAAAGGGTCGCCGCCTCCTTTTTTCTCCATATTGTGCCGCCGACGCGATGTCGAATACGGAGCAGCCGGAGCCCGCTAACGCTATAAACTCCTATACAAAGCTATATATACCGACCTGTATATTCGTATTATATACTCGTACCTCTATACACACGCCTCACTCTCTATATATCTCTCTGTCTTCTTCTTCTTCTATACATTTATATATAAATCTCTCTGTCTCTGTGTTAATTCTCTATTTCAATATTTTATATATATATTCGTAAACAAAATCTTCACAGCTCGCAGTATAAAGAGACTACATTTTTTTTTATATTTATACATAATATACATACGACACACGCTCCTCTCTCCGTATTTCCCGACCAACTATTTTGTGCAGAAAATTTGATGATATATTCTGTATACATTTTTTTGGCGTGCACACTGTCTCTTCCACACACCCTCTGATCTTTGTACGTTTGTTTCATTTTTTAGTCGCATACGAGGATTATAACACACAAAAACATATGTATACAATTTTTTTTTAATCTGTCTTTTTTTTAATACTAATACATTCCTCTTTTTATAATCACGCAGTTTCAAAGTGTAACTCTTATGTGCAAGCCTCACACTGTATACGTGAATGATGCCTTGTGTAATTGTGACCCATCTTACGTTTGTTCCTCTTATTTCCTCCTTACTTTTTTTTATCTTACTAACTGTCTTTGATTTGTCTTACAGTGCTTATAATTGAGCGTCTCTCTTCATTATGGACAATTCCGAGCGGTGCATTTTAAATGCACATGGGTTTTACTACTATTATGGAGTAGGTTATCGCATCATATGATCATATACCAGCTGTCATAAATAATACCGCGTTAAATTTTTAACTGTGCACATAATTATACGCGTGAGCGCCTAATGTAAATCCATGCTAAGCGTATTCAAAGTATCCATCCACTATTACAAATAAATTTGATATATGTTAGTTTTTTGCAACTTTTTGTTTATTAATTTGAACATATACTTTTGTAATAGTAACAAACTTCAAATTTCGCAGCTTTCTACTTTTACAGTTGTGTATACAAAAAATTAACGAACATTTATTTGGAAACAATCTACGCATATTTTCTCCCTCAAAGTAATATCCGACCTGCGTGTTATTCATCTTTAACAAAGTATGCTAATTTAATTTAACCGCGTCCGTCCGTCAGTCGCGGTGTTCGCTTTCTCCTTCGTCCGACGTGTTGTAAAGGCTGCCATGTGTATTAACGAGCTCGTGTACGTATATACGCACACACGAGGTATGTGTATGTTCGCGTGCGCGATAAGAAGGATCATTACGGACCGAGCCGCTGAGTATATAGCGCGATAATAACGATCGTTTTGCCTTAACTTCTCTTTCGAATTATACAATTTCCTGTGGAATGGCCCGTATCAAAGTTGCTGGTGTACAGTTCATGCGGGATTTGAAATAAGGTCCTCGAAGAACCACTCGATAATCGGAGCTACTTCGCGGAGCTTTTTACGAGGCTTTTTATTTTGAAATTATGACGTCGAAGGTTCGCGCGACGATTCGAGCAAGTGTAAGCTTTAGCCGGGTTAATTTTAAACATATGTACAATTTTTTTTATCGTACGTTCAAAATAATCGCTTGTATAAATAATTTATGATTACGCTTTTTAATTTATTAGCTCACAATTACGAATTAAATCAAGTCATATTGTTATAAGTACTAAGTATAAGGATTTATTTTATCGTAGTATTTCTCAGTCCGCAATGAACATTTATGCGTATTTTTATTTCAAAGTTATTATATTTAGTTTGCATTTCACGCGTCGTTTGTTGAGTATCGTGCAAAAGTTCCAGAATTTAACTGTCGCGTATGCATCGTGAGTCAAAAATACGATTGAAAACGTAATATAAGCGCGAACCACGCAAAATAACACTAGCCGTAAGCGTAAAATCATTCTGCTATTTCGGTTTGTTTTTCCAACCGATTCGGACGATGATAGTTTGTGCAATATTATAATTGCTCAAAGTTGATTTAATACATCGGAACTTATTTTGAGGTTGTTTTTAATATATAAGAATGATTTACTAGGATGATTTTGAATACGCAAAAAGTAAAGAATGTAATGGCTGGTCAAGTGATTTGGCTACTATACGGAGTGATTCATTGTAATTTTAATAATGGTTTTCTACAAAGTTTACAAACAGAATTTATGTGTAAAATTTCAATTTCTTTTAAGAATAATTACGTGAGAACTAAGAAGCTTTTACTTAATATAATTGGAGCTTTTAAATTAATGTGATACAAAAATAGTCCTCGCATAATGGAAAATCCTATTTCAAATTGAATTATTTTCGCGAAATGACGTTCGCATGAATCACCAAGTAGTTTAAAGTGAAGCAATAGAGATAAATAATTAAACGTACGTATGCGGCGCGAAATATTTGTATTATTATAGAAAGCAATTAAAATGAATCATTCTTCCTGTATCCACCTCACTACCGAGCTTTACATGTCCTTAATCGTAATTTTAATTACACACGCTCACGTTGACTTAATCAAACGTTGTTTCGCGAAAGGTTGTACACTAACAAGGTAGAAATTACAGCTTGGCGCTTGGGAACTTTAACGATCAAACTTCGACTTCATAAGTTTTATGAAGTTGCCGTGACTGATATTAATACACGCCAACGTTTTCCATTAATTGAATGTTTCTGCATTTGCATAAGTACGAAATGTTGAATTTATCTGCATTTTAATCTTATAATCTCGTAAACGAATTCGTATAAAATGTTCAACATGCGTGTATCAACGTCACGCGTACATCGACTAGTGGAAAGATTTTTTTTTATCGAATTTTTCAGTGAGGAGCTGTGAAGTGTGTATGCGAGCTTGATCTTGACTGTTTCTATTGTCTGTGTGTCCGTCTGTATTTTCTGCGTCTGCTCAACAAAGAATAAACTTTGCTGCTGAAAAGTCGCCGCAACTATTATATCTCAAATAATCTATCCTAGTGGCTTGCCTTACACTACTATCAAACTACTCATTATTCCGAAGTCTTGATTGTGTATATGGGCAAATCCACGAAAGTTTTAACTTTTGTGTTTCAGTTTTTATTCTTGTCGTTTTCTAAAAGCTGTGATAACAATTAAATTTCCCAAATAGCTGTAATTTGGTTTCTCGATGAGGTATATGATTGAACCAACGCTTGATGTCAAGAAATAAATCCTGATATTATAATAAGAGTACATCAAACAGCGTAGTTGATATTTCTTAAAGGCTCACAAATTTACCCTTTTTTCAAAAAGTACTAGTTTTCAGTAATCTTATAGAAACATTAACTGCGTCATTTGATGTACCCTTATTAAAATATCAGGACTCATTTCTTGACATCAAAATAAAATGTTAAAGCCCTTTTTAAGTTATATGCCTCATCAGGAAACCAAAGTACAGCTTTTAGAAGATGACAAAAGTTGATAAAAGTTTTGTGGTTTTGCCCATATACCACAACCATTAGAAATAACAGATTGCAGCTTTTTTATTTACAATCTTCGAATGATACATCGTGAATTCACGATCTTTTGATGAATTTTTCAAATCATATTTTTCCACACTGCTCCGACAACTACCTATATGTATAGCTCATGTATACCTGTGTACGACTATGTAGACTATTTGAGTAATGGGCTTTTGCACGATTGAAAATCAAGGACGGATAAATTGACTACGTGAATCATCCCGTTAAGTACCTCAACACCTGATGAATCCTCCCCTGCTCATGTGAAATACAAAACCGACATCATTTCGAAAGAATCACGCATATGATTGATGATTTACAACATTATAGATCCAGATTTATAGCTTGCAATACTGCACGACACTACCATTACCACCACTACTACTACTACTACTACTACTACTACTAGGTACAACTATCATGCAGAAAAAGAAAAAGTGATTTTTGTTAATGGTCGCTGACAGAGTCACGTATGAATGTCTCTTTTATTAATTTAATTGTGTAAAAAGTTATTTATTTAAAAATGGATTTAAAAAAATCTCATCAAAATAAAGTAATACTATACTATTACTTTTGTGCATTTATGTCTTGTTATATATTGACAAATAATCTTTTTACATTTGAAAGCTGACGAATTTATTTTCTCTTGCTGCATACATTACAAATTCACGCACGCTTTTCTACACATTCACGAGCTTATATACATAAAAACTCATGATCAAATAAGCTTTTTCTCAAAACTGCAGGAGAAAAAATGTGCGTTTTCAATTAACAATGAGAAAATAGTATAATTCCCGAGAGTTGAAGGAGTTTTGAATTAGACACTAACGAGGGACGCAGTCGAGTAATCATAAACTCGGCCGAGCCAAAGTTAATTACTGCCGAGGCGAGACCTAAGTTTAATTTTCAATTTATTTCTTGTGCAACTGCTAATTTTTATCGCTACTGCAATTTCATACTTACAATTGTTAATATCTACCGCATAAATATACAAATTATATACAATTCTTAAAATAATTTATCTTTTTTACTCTATTCAGTCTTGCTAATGAATTAGATATTATGGCATGCATTAGCGAAATGTACTTTGCAAGATAAAATTCATTTTAATAATCATATTTTTAGTAAAATTTACTAAATTTACTAATAATATTTATATACATAATAATTGCTTTAACATTGATAAAAATGTTTTGTATCGCCTAAATATTACAAAGCAAGAAAATATTTCGTAAATCACAAAAAAAATTTATTTAGGAATTAACAAGTGGTTGTTTTTTAATAAACTTAATAGTTTTTTCGTGTTTATCTTTCTTAAATTTTAATCTTACTTCCATTTTATACTTTTAGGCTAAAAAATATATCAGCTTAATTACATTACATCATTTTTATATATTATTCATTTGTGAATGATTAGTAGTATGTAGAAAACTTTTTTAATTAATCTACGCTCTTAAAATTGTTCAGTGCTCAAATAACAATGCACTCCACCTGCAACTGAAGTTCAATTATAATCTCATACTCATCTCAATCTCAAGAACCTTCGATTTCTATTATGTACTACTTCTAATAGTCTTAACCATCTGTTTTTTACGATTACTAGTATTTATGATTATCGCCTGACGTTTAATTATTCATTTTCACGAGTTGACTGTAACTCTGACAAAATAAACAAAAGTTACCCTACTGTCGCTTCTGTATTCTTTGCCAATGCTTCGCCGCGTAATGTAAGCCAATATCTCTTGTTGTCGTCTTTATCAAAAATATATATATATCTCTCTCGCTTATTGGCAGCAGCTGTTTGGCCCTAAATGACTTTCTGCGCATTTTCACATTGTCTAGGTATTTCGTAGAGACTAGAGTCTTCTATCGATTTCTCTTTACTTTCGGTAGCTCCAGTGACATTTTTTTGCAATTTTTGGAATGTTATGCCCCCTTATAACCTTTTTTATCCACGCAGCGACGCGAAAAATGCCACCTCTAGAGGCTGTGAAACTTCATTACGTAACAAAAGTATAATTTACAACTTTCATTCTATACTACAATCAAGCGTTCCAAAGTTATTCATCATAAACAAAACGAACTTTCACGTCCTAGCGTAACGCTAAGCGATATAAAAATCAAATCAATGAAAAAGAGCCACTATCCGCGCGGCCAATCGGCTTTAAAATAGAATTCACGCGTACGAGCGGGTGTGTCGCCGCGAAGCAAACGAACGGATGCATTTGGCACCGTGATAAATCGGCGTCGATACGACTATAACGGCCATGCGCTGCGCGCTGTGTTTCCCCCGATTGAATTTGCGCCCCTCGATCGATCGACACTTACACGCGGCGCGCGCGCCCCCGCCCGCTTATGACTCTTGACGCGCGTAACTGCGCGCGAGTGATTAACGCAAATTGGCCATTTCGCGCACCTCGAGGACCTTTCGCGGTGTACATGCATTTCGTAGCGCCGATTATTGCGCGGAGAGATTGCGGAGAATTGGCGTTTAGTTGTATTTTGCGAGAGTTTCGCGGATATATCAGCTTATTAAAAATGATTATTAAGTTTTTTTGTTGAATCTTAATTAAGGATTTGCGTAGAAAAATTTACGAAAGAATTTAGATGACAATTTACGTAGGGATGTACAAAGGAATTTGGGTAAGAACTTACATAAGAATCTGCGTAAGGTCTTACGAAAGAAATAAAAAAAATATCTGATTGAGAATTTACGTACGAACTTATGACAAATCTGCATAAGAACTTACACAAGAACTTAAGATAAGATATACGTAAGTATTTCAGTAATAACTTAACGTATGACCTCAAAATATATAATATATATATAAACGTAACGTGTGAACTTGTTACATGAATTTTACGTATAAACTTATCGCAATAAGTTAACTTAAGAACTTAACATAAAATCTTGCATAAGGACTTTACTTTACAACTAAACGTAAGAACTTTACTTCATAACTTAATGTAAGAATTTGACTTAAGTCTTAACTTAAAATCGTGACTTTAGAACTTAACGTAAGAAGTTTACTTCGTGACTTAACGTAAGAACTTGACCACAGAAGTTAACGTGAGAACTTGAGTTCGGAACTTAACGTAAGAACTTGATTTCGGAACTTAATGTAAAAACTTGACTTCAAAACTTAACGTAAGAACTTAGTGTATGATCTAAAAGTACGAACTCTTCGTTAGAACTTAACAACAAAACTTAACATCAGAACGTAACGTTAGAACATAATGTAAGAACTTACGTTAGAACTTAGTAATTATTTTCAGTAAGATAATTCTTTCGAAATGGATTGTGAAATTACATTTTGCCTTTCGCGATTTGTCGCTCAATAAACCTATGAAGAAACCGCTATATATTTGCTTATCCCGCGAGGACGCATCCTTCATATTCCGTCTCTCTGGAAGACTAAACGAATGGCAGACGTACGTATACCCGCACGTTCGTATCGTTCCGTTCACCTTTTGTACGCATTGCCAATACACTGTTTTGGCCAGCCCGCAGACGCACGGGTTCGCAGGTGCATCGGCTTTCTCTCTGCTCTTTCTCTCTCCAGTTATCGTTTTGTATTTGCAGGCCATGTTTGCTAGTAGCATACCCGAGATAATAGAGCTCGTAGGCAATAGGTCCAAGTACAGCGGCGAATACAAGCGGGAACACGGAAAGAGGTATTTGGTGACACATATATATTATACATTTATACTATACAATTACATGTAAACTACATTACCCGAGAGTAAACAAATTTTGGCTCTGCTGCTTCTTTATTTATTCTTTGATGTCTGGAATTTTATATGAAAATTCTTCTTTCTAGATCAGACTCGCAAAATTTGTTTACTTATCGGGTCCAAACTCTTTACTCCTCTGTCTATTAATCTCTACTCACTACATTCGTACACTCTGTCTCTACATTTCTGTATACGCTTCAAAAACGCTATGTAACGATACCCACGAAACTCATAATACACCAAACACTTAAATCCCCCTACACACACACGTACACACTTTTAGTGGACCATAATGATTTTATACGTCAGCAAGCGCAGGAATAACGATCACGCGAGTGCGCGGGCGTCGAAAATTACGAGATTTTAGTGTCAATATACGCTGGCGCGCGGACCGCAGCGGCGGCGCAAAACACTAGCCAGCGATGACCGACTTTCTGGGATTGAATTTACGCCTCTGTATACCGTGTGCACGCGTGCATTATGAATACAACCCCGTCGCTCGCTCGCTGCATTAAAAATACGCGAACGCGCGAGGGGTGAACTTTTTTTTTCTCTGTCTCTCTGTATCTCTCTCTCTCTCTCTTTCTCCGCAGTGTGTATTATTGAGCTCTCTCGCGCTCGGGCAACTTTTATCGTCCGCGAGCGATGTCAATGCGGAGGTAGCTTTGAATTTCTTTTATCAGCGGCGCGGTGCGCTATTCTCAAGGATTTATAAGCGTGTGTGTAATTTTGTAACACAATAAGGGGCGATAAAATTGCGCGGTGAAAGAGGAGTTGGTAAACCGGCTTTATTGATTTCAGTTTTATTGTCGAGTCTCTCGATTAACGCTGGAGGGAGAGTATTTATTTCTTTTTAATATGAGACTAGAGAACCATGTATTTTTTATGTGTATAGTGGGTATACGCTTTTTGTACGTAATTTGAATTTTCCGCGCATACGAAGCGATCAATCGAACGACGTTTAAAGTGGTATCAAGATAACGCGATTTTTTTAAGTTAAGCATCGTTAAGAGAAAGAAACTATAAAAAAATTAACACATATTTAATAAAAATACTTGGATTCTGTACTTTATTATGCATCTTTTAAAGATATTCTACGATTATCCTTTTTTAAGATACATCGCATTTTTTGTGTAAAAATACTTACGTTTTCAAAACAGACGCGGTCATTTTTTATTAATGTGGGTAGTACAATTGAACCGCAGCCTGATAGAAAATGAATAAAATTTATCCGAATAAATTAACTCATAACACTAATACTTAAATCGTCGAAAATGCAGGGGTAGACGTCCTAAAATCAGCTCCTACGCTCTTTCCGTCCTTTCAAAATCGACGTACAGCAGCCGTTTTGCAAAACTCGGTAATAACCCGGAGCGTCGTCTGGCGTTTTCTCAATTTCGCGAGTGTACATATGCTGCGCGTGCGTGAAAGGTCCATAAAAGAAGTACGAGACCGCAGAGTCAATATATTCCCGTCGAGCATGTTGCGGGCGCTTGCGCTGCTGCACGTACGGCGCATTTTCCGCAGCGCACAAGTCACGCGACGCTAGTTTACTTTAATGCATTTATTTTTCCGTAGCTTTTTAGCCGCGTGGTTGAACATTTTCGAGGAATTCGGAATTTTTTGCTTGTCTAGTGTAGCTGCGCAGAGAAATTGGTATGTAATGAAAATTATAGAGAGATTTAACGGTGAAAATTATGGTATATCGTAATAAATGTGAGATGTGGGACATTTCGACAGTTTTTACCGATATGGAAGTAAATTTTCTGTAAGCACTGCAGGGTAAAGTTGGCGTGCTTGAAAGAATTAACATGTAATATTATTCTTGGAGCTATTCTTGGAACTAATAGAAAAATGGAGTATGTAAGTGAACGGAATAGATGATGCAAGAAATATTGTTAGACACTTGGAATTTTCTCTGAATGCTGTTACAGTTCAATTATTGCTCTTATAATATATTTACATGGGTTTATGTGAAACATAACCAAAAATTTGTGTGCACTCGTTTCCACTTTGATTGTCTGGTTTCTTTTCAAATAATTTAGAGAATCTCAAATAAATGCCGTTACAATTTAGAAATAATATTCAAAGATATTCCTCAAATCAGGCAAATTTTACCTTGTAATACGTTAAAATTTATTCACTGAAAATTTGTTAAATCTAAGTAAACGTTTCCTTGAATCGTACTAAGAAAAGATTTACTTAAATAAAGTAAATATTTCTTAAATTTAGTAAATATTTATTGAATTGATGAATAGCAGTCTAAACATAATTAAATATTTACTATTATCAAATAAATCTTTTCTTAGTACGATTCAAGGAAGCGTTTACTTAGATTTTACAAATTTTTTTTTCAGTGTTCTAATAGTAAAAACTTCGGAAATTTTGAACATCTCACATTTACCACAATACACACGATAATTATTAGAAAACTCGCCCTACGTAGGTGTGCTCAATTCCATATATACCATCTAATTTTTTATTAACGCGCGCAAAAACATCCACACTAATCGTCACGATCAATGCTCCTCTCGACAATCGATCGTAAGTCATGGGAGTATTCCTCGGGTCCGCGCTCTCTTCGCGCGCCTCCCTCTCCTCCATCCGACAGCTGCTCTGCGCGGTGCGTGCGCCTCTTGGCAGCTATTGATTTTGACGTGCGCGCAGTTGCGCACGGATCTCCCCAGCGCTAAGGCTGCATTGGCTGTAAGACTAGAGTAATGGCAAATTACTCGAGCTTTGTCAATTCGTTGCTACTGTTATTCATAAGATGAGACTGTGCAAAATTTCAATATGTATGCGAACCCGGTTAAGAAATTCATCTCAGTTTTAATCTAACGTAGGTTCTTTTTCGCGGGAGTTTTAAACGAAATTCTTAGGAGATTAGTTGAAGAAGCAAATGTAGATTTGAAATTAACAAAGAGTCTTGAATGTTTATATTTTTCTTCGAAAATAACATTTAAAGTAATATCATGTGCTAAAAAGACATTACCAGCATTGCAATGCTGGAAAATAAACGTAAAAACTTCTTAAAACTAGCTTTATACAGCTTTTCAACCTTAAAGCATTGTTAAGTAACATTGCTCATAGCAAATTACAACTTCCATATAAGTCTTAAACTTTCAACTACAATCTCGCGCGCTATACAACCTTAAATCAGACAACGCGCGAGGATTCTCTACATTTTCCTCGTGCACTCGAAGATACACCCTCGTCTACTTGCTAATAGAAAAAAGTAATAACCATCAGCGCGATACCGTCTCATCTTTAATTAAAAAGAAAAATCAATTCACTTCCTCCCGCGAAAGCGAAACCTATCACGATGAGTGAAACTCCTATAAACGGGGAGCCTCCTCCCATTATTCTCCTCCCTGCATCCGAGCGACTTTTCCGCGCGCCGCGCAGTCGATAAAAGGGAACGACACACCGCGGCAGTGAAATAAGCGAGTCGGGGAAGAGTGCCGCCGCCGCCGAGTCAATCGGAGAAAGAAATTCTCGCCCGCGCGTCGGGCGATTTCATTTCGAGTGCCGGCGATGGCGTCGAGCTATCCCCGGAACAGCCGAGATCTCGGCTGCCGCGCTCGTGCCCTTCCGTAAATTGATTCTTACTTTGTAAACGCTGCGGATCGAGAAAATTCATAAAAGAGGAGGAGCGTAAGAGGGGAGCGCGAAATGAAAATTGTTTCCGTGCCGGTGGGTGCGAGGTATTTCCAGGGCTTAGGTTTGTACATTCGGCCGAGTGTTGGGATAGTTATTGCGCGTCTGAGCATATGGGGATATTTACTACTTGCGATAGGTCCTGCCTAAGGAATTGCTCTTTTATTTTGCTAATTTGAAGAATAATTATGTTTCTGATTAAGAAAACTTGAGAGAATTTGGTTCATTCTATACATTGTATATAATTTGGATACAACTGCATACTAAATTATTGTATTTAATTTTATACGATTTATATACACATTGTATACAAATTGTATACAATCTATATATATACAAATTCTATACAAGTTTATTTATAAATAACTATCTATATAACAATATACTTGAACTGTCATAAAAAACTTTTTTCACTTTAAAAACTTCAAGTCATTGAATATGCATACAATTTCTTTCTACTTAAAACTGAAAATTAACATAAAACACAAATATAACAAACTCCAACAGTCTTTAAAGTTTTGAAATTGTTCATATATCTTAATTGTTACAAACAATACTTTACATAAAACTTCACAAATAAAGTTTCCATTTATCTTTTGACACACTTTGCGATCTTAAAGTGGATAATAAAACATGCGCGCAAGACCTTAACTACCTTAAGAATCAAAAGTCACACGGGCACGTCGACGAGAAACTTTTGAATCATAGAGCACATTTGCAATCCTCCAACTAAACAACTATCAGACCTGCTTTATAAAAAAAAGTACATAGGTAACCTCGCAAGTACCCGCTGCAAATAGGCGCACTCTTTTCGCGTTATTTCCCTATTGGCGCAAAACGCCGTATAAAAGCGTCTCACGCGACAGAGCCGCTCGTTATCGGCGTATCAAAAGTTGCCGCACGGGCACCATTACCCCGACACGCGATTCCGAACTTCTCCCGAGTCGCGCCGGCCTGGCTGGCTCTGATTAAGTACGCGAACCTGCGCTAAAGGACCTTTCGCGCAGCCGTGCTCGTAATAATGGACTTCGTAACGGTGTGTCAAAGTGCAGCTCTCGCTGGCTCTGACCGCAGGACGAAACGAAAGTTGCGGCGTTGTAACGTGCGTATCCATCTAGGAGGCCGGTAAAGTTTTATGTATTATCACTTGCATGAAATAGTAGTATTTTTATATACATAGAATCTTACGTGTTTCTTGTCAATATTTGAACATAAAAATACCAAAGCGAGGTTCTAGACTTAATTAATGTAGTGTTATAGATATTTGCTGATACAGCTTTGGTATAAGTATGTTAATATTAGTTTTACTTAGTATTCTTTATATTTACTCTTTCTGCATGAATTCTAGAAAAATAAATATTTTACAAAATTTATTACCACTATATATTTCTCTATTACATTCTTAATTTTACATATTTTAAAAGTCTTTTCAATTCTATACAAAAAAAAAATAAATAAATAAAACAAGCTATTCTATTTACTTAAAAAAAAATCTTAATATAAAAATCGCTGCTCCGAAGCAAAGCCGCGCGCACTGGCACTTTCGCTGCACACACACACACACACAGTACAGCTGCAATGCGACCTGCAGAGCCAGGCTCATAAGAGCGCTGCACGCCAGCTGAGTAGAGGGTAAAAATTGCCGTCCCTCGGCTCTTATGTCAGCGGGCAGGGAGGGGCAGAACTCCGCGTGCATTTACGAAACATCAAAGAGGAAGCTGCAAAATTGAATGGCCCGGACCGCTGCTGTACGCTCGCGCGCGCGCGCGTGATCACGACAAAATGGAAAGAGAGGCTGCAGGCGTAATGCGCGAAGGAAAGTTTCAGCTTCGGCTTCTTCTTTGGGTGCTTCGCGAATGAACGCGCACCGTGCACATGCACATGCACGCGCGCACATACGGATATATACGCACACGCAGTACACGCACAGATACACTCACGCATACATTCCATTATTTGCACGTATATGAGGAATTATTCCAGAAGAAATTTGCACTTAGATGGTTCGAAAAATAATAAAAGAAAAAGTTGAGGTACACCTCTGCAACCATTTTTATCTCGTTCTATAGGTCATATAATATATCTGAAAGATGTCCAACATGCAAAACAGACAATGTAATTTTCTTAAAACGTATATCAATTTATCTTATGGGAATTTAACATGGAAATTATGGACTAAAAATGGTCATCATTGATATAACAATTACTTGGCTTTTGAGGGTGCAAACAATTTTTTTTGTGCAATAGAATATAAAGTAGAGAAATAGAACTTTAATTTGAAACGTACGGAGTTTAAAAAGACTAACAATGTCAAAAGTTATGGGTTATCAAAGATAGTGAATAAATGCGAATAAGCGCGGAAAAATGGTCAAAAAATCATGAAATTTAGCGATTTTTTCGCATTTATTGACTATTTTCTATCAATCATAACTTTTGATATTGTTAATCTTTTTAAATGTGGTACGTCTAAAATTAAAGCTTTTTTTCTCTACTTTATATTCTATTGCTTCAAAAAATTATTTGTACCCTCAAAATCCAAGTAATTGTATTATCGATGATGACCATTTTTAGTCCATAATTCCCATATTAAATTCTCATAAGAGAAATTGATATACGTTATAAAAAATGACATTCTCTATTTTGCGTGTTGGACATTTTTCACAAATATTACATGACCTATAGAACGAGATAAAAATGGTTGCAGAAGTGTGCCTCAACTTTCTTTTTATTATTTTTTGAACCGTCTAAGTGCAGACTTTTTGTGGAATTCCTCATATACCTATACTGAGAGAAAGTTCTTTATTAAAAGGACTGTCTTAATATTCTATCTGTGTAATAATTATCAAGAAGTTTCTCTCAGTACACGCTCTTCTAATTATTGTACGAACGAAATTTTCACTACATAAAGAATAGCATAGGGTTCACAATTTTGCACGGAGAGAAAATACTAATAGTTACATGGATAAAAATATCAAATAGCATTTAAAAAGTGCTTAAACACTTAATTTATTGTACAATATTAAATGTTTGTAGGAAACATTAACGTACTGTAACAATATATATGATACAATTGTTAAAAAATGAAAATATTTGTGATTATGTCATATTGTATTTAATTCATCATCCATCTAGAACACAATTAGACGATCAATGTATATTTCTTATTGCACCTAAATCACTAGACTGTCTAACAACGATTATTGATATTCCTCTCCGTATAAAAAGTGAAGATTCGTTCGTAGAAGCAAATTTCAAGACTCCACAGCCACGCTTTTAGTCTGCATAATTCACGCTTACGTGCACAATTTGGCACTATATACGTTTGCCCACCACACCGAGTTATATAACCAATTTAGTCTGCTGCTCAAACATCGTCAGCGTTCATTAACAACAACCACAACAACAACAACAATAACTACACGAGACACGGATAAACAACAGCAACAGTAGCAGCAGCAACAACAGCAGCAGTCACAGCAGCAGCAGCGTCACATGCACTGGAATATTCACGCAGTATTCACGCCGTAGGCTCTGATTCTTTGTTCGCAATGGCTGCACGAGCGTGGCACGAGCACAGACTGCAATAGCCGCACACGAATGCGGCTTAAAGTTACTTTTATTTTAGTTTTGGATGATTCGTTGCTAAATAGTTTAGTGAAGATTTATATTAATATCTTTTATCGTTCCGAGGAAAGCCATATTAATATGGTCTCGTGAACGTTTTTAGGGACAGTAAGTGCAGAGGCATTTGTCAGTTTCAGGCTTGTTATAATTTTTACTTTTTTACATTACTCTTCCTTTATGTTTTAATGTATAAGGAGTGAAAGCGATTATGTATGATATTGAAAGTGAAGTACCAAGTGTCGAGTGTAGTAAAATTGCTCCTTTAATTTTATTACATTCAGTACTATATGAGTGAAAATCTTAGTTTGCAGATTATGCAATTCAATTGTATCTAAACAAAAATGAAAGCACATAAAATAGAGAAATATTTATTCTATAACATTTCTTTAGATTTTTGTGCGAAGAATAATAAAAACGTGCATTTTTCCAAAACCAACCTGCAGTTTAAAAAAAAGAATAGAAAATCAACAGAATACAAGAACCGACAGGAACTTCTCTACAAACTTACAACAGTGCTCCTGTGCACATAGGCAATGTACCGGAAGTTTTTGACAAGCACATGTCCAGAGAAAAAGTAGCGCAAGGGAACTGTCTTTTCCAAGCTATCTACGCTTTCTCAATGGGCTGTACTCTTGTTAAACGCTCCCGATACGTGGATAAAAGTTGTGGTAATCAGATATACCTGACTATTAAAATCCGTATCCCCGTTGAAAATCTCTAGATGGATCTCTATCTGGATTTCCACCAGGACTGCACCCGGATTGAAGTAAATTCCAACTGGTAAAAGTCGATTGGCAGCTGAAAATTCAGTTCTTATTTCTCTCTGAATTTTATGTAATCCAATAGGAAATCTAGCTAAATTTCGACCTGGAATTCCAGATTGCAATCGACCTGGAATTTCAGATTGCAATCGACCAGCCAGTTAAAATCCAGTCCAGTCCAGGTGGATTTCATTTCGATTCCAAATGAAACTCCAGGTACAGCTATCCAACGAGAAATTGACCCAAAGATTTTCAACAGGGACTGCAAATCACTGACACTGATCACAATCAGTGCCACGATTCTGCACGACACGATAACTCTCACAATGCACATATAGAAAACAATAAAGAGCTCGCACATACCACATACACATATGCAAGATTGTCCATGTGAAACACAAAATGCCGAAATATCACGTGTACCAACCTATACCCCCGCGTTACACACGCACACACGCACACAGATGCATCCACACACGAGGATGTGCGTTCCATTTGGGCTCAGTCGCGATGGTGATCGCGTCCTCGCTTGCACCTGGATCTCCCCCCTCCTTCTCCGTAACCAGGTCGACCGTGTTCTCACTCTGTCTCCTATCATCCAAATGCATGATTTACATAAGGCGCAGGGAATATTGACGCGCGCGCACGGGGGCGCCTTATGCCTCGGATTTGTCCAGGTGACTTGGTTAATGATTATTTTTTTTAATGTGTGCGTGTGCTATTGGGTATTAGTAGTGGGTCCTGGAAGTTTCGAACTGTCTTTTTGCTCTCTGAAACTTTTGGAGGGAAAATTTCACACTGGAGTGAGATTGTCACTTCAAGAATTTTAGATAGTATGCAAATCAAGTAGATATATAACTATTGTAAACTAAATGAGCACAAATCCAGTCTATGTATATAATTATTGCAATAATTTAAAATAATTATTTAATTAAATATAATGGTTTAAGGATAGGTTGTGATTTCTGGTACCTAAGTGTGCTTGTGAAAGTGTGCAACAATTTTTGTACCCCCATCCCACGTATACCTGTGACACGATTTGCGACTGCGTGAGGCTGCGTGATACATCACTCACAACTACCATATATAATTTTTTTTTCCTTTTTTTAATTCATCTTCTTCCTCTTATTATTCTTCTTCTACTTCTTCTTCTCTTTTTTTTTAATTACGTATACTTCATGTATTATCCAGGCGATTAATGTTATTATTGTGTATTGCAACAACGCAGAGAGCCCTGTCCACCGATTTATGCCGCTTTACGACACGACGAGGCCGGCATAAGTCGAACGAAAGAAACAAAGAAAAACTGAAAACCGATATAACTGAAGCAAATACTGGATACATCACGATTTAAAGTCATTGATTTCGAGTCAGCCCGTCGGTCGCCAGCGCGCGGCCCGCGTGAACCCGCGCCGTCGCGCGGTACGCTCTCAAGCGAACCCGGCAATTCCGGAAATTTCGGGATCCGCCTTGGACGCGTGAGTGAGGTCCGAGACTGTAAGTGGATCTAGCGCGAAGTTCGCGAAATACAGGGGGATAGTACGCGAGTTATGCATTTTGATCTGTAGGTATATTGATTGACGCTTTTTAGACTGGTAACGGGACGTTTTTACAAGGCTAGTCGCTAATCTGAAAATCGTTTTACCTGATCTCAATATGGTTATTCCTGTGCCAAGAAATTTATCGGTTAATTTTGTATCTATCAGTATATTTATATTTTTATCTATAAGTGAATTCATTTCTGAAGTGAAGTTTCTATGCTCAACACCAAACTGAAAATCTTTTTATAATTACAATTCTGAGTTTAAATATTTTCAAATTATAAATTACGATTTAAAATGTTTGAAAGCTCTTACTTCCAAGATTAGTACAACTTCGGACAATCGACCTACAATCAAACTAAGCAATAAATGTCTTACGATGCATACACGCGCGTGCCATTTCTACTGTGTCTCTCGAACTTCGACATCGCGTCACTTCTCTCGATCTCGCTCGCGGGCCAAGCGATCCCGACCGATTTCCCCCCCCCATGGAATCCGTGCGTTCGCCCTTGATCCACGCAAAATTGTGGACGTTCCAGGCGACGGCGCGAGTGTCGCGGCGCCGCGCGCTGCCGGCCGGTGGCCATCTACACCCGTGGGCATCCTCCTTCTTTTATAATTTCTTGTATAATTTTGTTCTTTGATTATGTAGACGCGGTTTTACAAAAGCAAAAAAAAGAATACGTAAATAAAGAAAGATAAAAAAATATGCACGCGCAAAATTTCGTTTTAAACGTTGTGCCGTGTGTTATACTATATTATATATATATACCATGTCCGATTTTTTTTTCTGTATGCCAACACAGTAATATATATCTATATAAACATTCTCTTTAGGTTGAACGTAGAATAGTTTAAAGGAAAATATTATTATATACGTGTAGTATTATATACTCTTGTTACTACTATAATGCTTATGAGACTTTTTACTGTGCTGTCCTTGAAACTTATTATATAGAAAATTTCTTTCTACTTCGTATTATAGATTTATATCTGTCCGTAAAAGTCTTTCGATACCCCGAAATCGTTATGTTTATAAAAACACTTTTTAATTCTCAACCAGAAAGAAAATTAAAATAAAATAATTACACGCAAGCCAAGCTAAAGTGTTACTCGCGCGTATGAATTAGCACATGCCGCGTATCGTTACGTTCCACGAATACGAAGGTTAAAATTACGCGTCGGGCGAAACTCTACCGGTATCGGTGTACTACACGCGAATCACGATGTATATGTAACCCCCCAATACTTCTCTCATTTGCAACAAAAATTGTAAAAGAAAACACTTCGCGAGTGAGCGCGCAGAAGTATAAGTGCAGCAGCAGCAGCAACACACGAATCCAAAATCATAAACGAGACTTAGCAAAATTCTAGGGCGACGTTTGCTAATGTAAAGTGGCGCGTAATGAGCCTAAATTAAATATACTAAGTATTATAAAAGATTTTCATAGAAATCATTACTCTTGTAACTTTATAGAATGTAAATATTATATTAATAAACGTCAATATAAAAAGTATCTTAATTAAATTTGAATAAAATATTTCTGCATTTAATTCTATATAAATAAAATTATAATTTTTCATAAATGTTTAATACACATTTAATAATAAAAGCTAATTAATAAATCTTATTATTTGCTAAGCTAAATCATCGACAAATTTTTAAATATTTATCAAGAAATAAGAAAGCTATACCATACTTATTTTCATAAAACGTATATCACCTTCGTCAGATATTAGTCGTTTCGAGATCGAGATACGCACACGTGCCACTGTACATTTGCACACATCGTTTGCCCCACCGAGTAGCCAAGTGAACAAACATATAGAACAGAGCAAAAGTACACACAAGCGTATATACATATATATGAAAATAAGCGGCACACACGAGACTATATAGCGAGACGTTATCGTTGATAAAGCAAAAGAAAGCAAAAAAAAAAGAAAGAAATAACATACAAAGTAGCAGAGAACGAACTGACGGCCAATGCGAGATAATAGAGTTGCGCCGTCGTCCTGTACAGCAGCAAAAGCAAGCAAATAAAAACGAAGCATATACGATAGCAAATAATAAACACACCAATATATATATACATGAAATGAGCAAAGAAAAAAAAAGTTAGATAAAATAATAATGATGCGACGAGAGCCGTTAGGGTGTGTCTCTCTTCCTTCTCTCTCTCTCTCCCTCTTCTCTCTTATTCTCTCTCTTACTCAATCTCTCTTCTCTCAACACACTCTCTCTCTCTCTCTATCTCTCTTTCTCTCTCTCTCCCTCTCTCTGATTTCTGTCTGACGGCTGAACGGATATATGTGATTGTGGGATGTGTAGGCGGTGTTCGCCAGCTGGATACCCGAGATCACGGAGCTCGCCGCGAACCGCTGCAAGTACGGTGGCCAGTACAAGCGCGAGCGTGGACGCAGGTACCCCCCAAGAACCACGGTTGCCGCCGGTAGCCGCGTGTATATCCGCGATCGCCGTGTATGCGCGCGCGCCGGCGGCACCGTACCTTTACAAAATTCAATATCTCTTCTTCACTTTCTCCAACAAGTTTGTACAGATGATACATAAACGTAGTGGTTGCCATATACATGCAGAATTTTGAAAAAAAATTTACGAAAAGAAAAGAAAAAAAAAAAGATATGAGAAACCCTGTGATTATATAAGTAAGAGAAAAAAAAAAACCCGTTACCCCTTGAAACCCCGCCCACCAACACCCCCCCTCGCCCACAATCACCTTCTTTGTTTTTTGGTTTATTTACAAGATGCCTTCCTTGTTTTTTTTTTGTTTTGTTTTTCGTTTGTTTTTTGTTCTTTTTTTTTGGTTTTTGATATATTACTTTCGATTCTATATATATATAGTCCCCCTTTTGAATCCTTATTGTTATAATGGTAGTCTCACATATATACACTCACTCACGATAGAGGGGAGCGAGCTATATAGCGCGGCGGATAGCGAAGTGGCGCGAAGTGATTCGTTCTCTTTTTTGTAGAGTTTTTTATCATTTCGGCGCGTGTTTCAGCAATAGTGCTGTTTTAATGCATTCTTTTTGTACGGTAAACGCATACTTAAATATTTTAAGAAAAATATACAAAAAATACACACACATTTTTTTTATATGTTCAAAAGTAAAGCTGATATGTTATCAACTGTGTTCTGATTAGCGAATAAAGAAAGTCGTTCATTTGAAAACTATTCAAGTATGATTAAAATGCTATTAAGAAACACGATAAATATCTATATTCTCGTGTATTAAATAACGATATAATTTTTTCGCGTGAGTGCTACATGCAAGCAATCGGCAGTATTATTCTTGACAATATAACTTCATAAATATTAATCTTATAATCATGAAATTTGTATTTATTTTATATTCTGATATATATTTTTTTATAAATCAATCATATAAAATTATATTTCTATACAAAAATAAATTTACAAAAATATATTTTATTCATAAAAAGACATGCAATTAAAATTAAACACAACAAAAAGATTATTTTACAGTATTGAATACAAAAGATAGGTATATGCTCTAATAATTTATTATTAAAATATACATAGCTTTTCTTATGTAATCATCTTAATTAATGTAATATGAAATACAATGTACTCTTCTTTTCAAGGAAAACAATTTAAATTTCATTATTCATTGTTCAACATTTCTTTTCTCTCTATCCAAGCTTACATTATTCTTAAGAAAACACACTTCGCTAAAGAAAAATAACGACCCTCCATACGAGCTCAGTAAAACGTAATAATTCGCGTGACATACTCTCTCCGCGCATAAGCAGCACACATTCCACCCACAAAATCCAGAACCCCCGAACAAAGTCCATATACCCACACACTCCTCGCAATAATGACGATTATACACACATTCAACCGAGTATACAACCCAAAAACGAAAAACAATGCAAAAAAGGAGCTGCACTCTCTCTCGCGCTGAAATTCAATGGGGGTGAGGGGGGAGCAGAGTGCGGTATAACGACGCGTAAATGATTCCGCAGCGCGCCACCAAGCGTGTAACCTACTTCGCCGCCGCTGCAGAAACGGCGAGAGCGTTTAATTTTCGCATCGACGTCATTATTCCAGCGCGCTTGCCGATTCGACGGCTATATATCTGTTAACCCGCGCGCTCGATCATTCGCCTATTGATGGGAGGGGAGAGGATTACTTTTTATCTTTGGGAAGTCGTCGGTGGAAATTTCTTTTTTATTCGTCGATTTTTCGTTTTGCGACGGTCTTTGGGTTCGTTTCTTTTACATTTAGTGGATTTCTTTATTTTGGTAAGTTTTCTTTTTTACTTTTAGCCCGGAGAATTTTTAAGCGTTTTTGGGGAATCGTTTTGTCGTTAAATTAAAAAGTTCGCGATTTACTTCGTAATATTATCGTTGTGCCATTCAGAGGGTCTTTTAAATATATTTTTCATTTAATATGACAAAGAGATGTAAATGCAAGGAAAACGGAAATAAATATTTATTATTAAATTATATTATTATATGAAAACGTTTTTAATTTACTTTGTAATATTATCGTTGTTTGTGACATTTGGAGGGTCGTTTGAAAATATTCTACATTTATTTCATAAATAGTAAAAAGTTATACATACCACAAAAACGGAAATAAATATTTTTTCAACACTTTTCAACAGTTTGAATAGAGAATATTGAATAATCAATGAATAGAAGATTCATTTGCGATTCATGTAAAGGAATGAAATTAATCGAACGTTCGTTGCCACGGTTACTATCCGCAATTCTCGCTCTTTTATACAACTAGCGTAAAACTTCCTCTAACCTGAGAAATCCGTGTATCTATATATTAGAAAGATCGCATCCCGGAATTTTATATACATATTATTATGAGAGCCTTCACACATTTTTTCGTTTTGTTTTTGTCAGCAGTACTTCCGACCCCCGAACGCCCCGCCCTTATATTTTTTGTTCTTTTTTGAGCCCATGCGCTGAATCACCGCTTCTTTTTCTCACTTTTTACAAATATATGTATATAGATAGAACCAATTTAGCTGACAACGATAAACAATACAATCGATTGGTATCTATATATGTATATACATATACAAAACACGTGCTGGTACTTTGCTTGAACTTTTGCGAGAAGGAGAATATAATTAATTATATAATACAGCACACAGAGTCGTTCTTAATGACGGCCAGCTCATTTGTATACATATATACCTTTATACTATAAAACCTTGTGTTCACGCATATATAGATATTATACCGTACACTTACACCAGATCGTGTTCGTGTAATATCCCGCTGTACAACAACGCCCACGAAGCAACAAACATCTCACGCCTTAGAGAAATGAAACATACAATATATATACAAATAAAATAGATAACGGAGGTATTATCTACGAGTAGTCACATACACCCGCGAGTCACGCCGTCACGTTGAAAAAAGAATTGTGTGCGAAACATCACGCGAAGAAACACGTTGTAATACACACACATACACATACATACACCACACACACACACGCACATACACACACACACACACACAGACACATATTTACACCGACACCAACGCATACGGTATAGCAGTGATAAAGCGAGTTAGTGTATGCCGCACTCGATGTACACACGTATTGATATAAGACACAAGAGTACACGCCAAAAAGTCTCTTTTTCTTTTTCTTTTTTTCTCTATCAAATCATCGCTTCAGGATGCAAATTCTCGTGTGCATCGGTTTTGTCTATCGTCGTTTCTCTTAAGTTTTCTCCGCGTAGAGGAAAAATTTGCTAGAGTTACACTTTACGATTGAGAACAGTTTTAACTTTCGCAATGAATATTCTATCAGTTAATCGTTTTATTGGCTTCTTTTTTAGTAATACGAAGTTTTGCATCTATTTCAGTTGAATATGAAGAAATAATTAATTAACTAAACAAATAATATACTTTATTAAATATGGCATAGACATGAAATGTAAACTTACTTAGTGAAATGTAATATAATAATTAGTATGTTACATGAAATTAACAATTGCAACAAAACTAGAATTCTTAAATACCTCAATAATTAAAAGTCTTTTACTTCTGTCAAAGATTTCAAGATATAATGTTTAATTAACTCTACAAATGTTTCCTCTCCCCGGTATTCTCATTTTTCATCACTAAAATTTCACAAGCAGAGATAAAATCTCGGACTCCGCGAATTCCTTATGTTTTCGAGTCTGTTATACTCTGTCTATTTTTCTCTCTAACACACTTTATTTTTCTCTTTTCTCCTATCGTTGTCGCTGTATCGCGATATCTCGGTTTCTCGTGATACGTGGCTCCTCTTTATAATATTTGTGTTTCCACGGATTCGCGTCTGCTCGAAAGAACGCGTTTCTCGCTAATATAATAATACACGTAACACACACATCGCGATTCAGGGCACGAGAACGTGAAATTAAAATTTTTGAATCTCTCCGTCTTTCTCCTTTCGCCCATAATTTTGTTTGCATTGAGAAAGGAATTTGTTTATCTGATGTCATACTATAAGTCGAGTTACTTAGAAAATTACGAAATTCCTAGAAACGTTTCGCATTTATCTGGAAAACAACATTTTGTGAATTTGCTTTATGCATACGATTTATCTATAATTGAGTTAAAGACGAAGTATACCTCTTTTTTAGTCAGCTTAAAAATTGTAGAAATTGTCATAAATTTTGAAATATAATAGTTGACGAATTAATTAACGTATTTAATATATTGACACAAGCAAATTCTTTCCTCGCGTTGGCATTGATGTATACGGTTGTAGGTACAAGTTATAAAGAAAATGTACAAATATTAACTTTTCTTGATATTTTACTGCAGTAGTTAAAATAAATGACTATTAATTTTCCAACTAGTAAGTTAAATGTTGTCAAGGATGTCCAAGAATTAAAATGACTTACAAAATTAAAATTATTTCCAAAAGTAGATATTATAATAATTTAATGAGATTTTTTATAAAAAACTTTAAGTAAAATGGACACATTTTTAATTTTAGGATTGTTTCACTCATAATCCTACGTTTCAATTAAATTCAATTTATTTTCTAATCGCCTGAAAAATCATAAGCTACATTTTAAACATGATGTAAGTCACCTGTGGCCGTTGACATCATCATGTCTTCCTAAATATATTTTTTCGAAGTTTTGAAAAACGCGTCCTTTTTAGTAAATACAGAGTCGCTGCTATTATTACGCGCTTGCCGAAGCAGTTTTTATTTTCATATGCACGCCGTCAAATTAACTTTGAGCACATATCTTTATTTTACGTTGCGCCGAAAACACGCCGTTTCGATTACTGCACACGAATGATTATTTTTAAAGAATCACAATAATTTTAGAAGACAATTTATTCGTCCTAATCTATTATAGAATTAATTATATCTATGAAGTTTTTAGTCGGAAATAAACTTAAAATAACGCTTAATTTTACAAAATATATTTTTTATTTGAAATTGATATAAATATTAAGTCATCAGTATATTTAATAATTCCATCTTCCGAAAACCAATTAAGCCTTGTGATTCTTTAAAAAATTACTTTTTTCTATACTCAATTTATCTTCAATCTTCTTTATCAGTACATAAAACAATTTGGCTACTTTTTTCTCTTTTTCTTTTCTCCACCACTGAGCCGAGCTATATATAAATAAATAAGAAAAAAATGAACACGAGAACAATATCATATTATATATACGTAGGGCCACAAGTGTAACGTCCGCTTCGCATGCCATATTATACAATATTATATTGAGCCGCGCACGCGTCTGCGTAAATACTCGTCATATATACAGTCAGTAGTTGATAGACGAATTATATACTACTTTTTCTATCTCTCTATTACGTAAACATAGAAAATTTCGTAGTTCGGTTACTTGGTACCTATATATATATATTTATTCAGAAAGTTTCGCATATAAAATAATTGATAAGCGTTTGTCTCTACTACTATCTCTATATCTTTACTACTGCTCTCTTTTATACTATATATATATATATATCTACTTCTCGTCTGTCTATCTCTCTCTATCTCTCTTTTTTTCCATATAGTTCATAGTATAAAGATTCTATATATGCTACAGCATGCGATACATTCTCGCGAATGTGAAATTGATGGTGTGTGCCAGGTATGAAGGATATAATAGACGACACCCCGTTTATTTTAACCGCGCGAGCCGCGTTCATATATATATATATATATATCTCTATATACCTCGTCGCCTATGTATACACATACGTACACGGACGTATAATGGATAGACGCGACAAATCGCGCCGAGCTACCTCAACAGGTTTCACGTATCCATCTTTCCGTTTGTTATGTACGGATACGTATATGTATGCGTACACATGCAACGCCGCGATTGTGGTTACTTTTTATTTGTCTACCTTTCGCGCGCCCGACCGTACGCGGACCTGTTCCACTGCGACAGTTTCTTCTCGCCGAGGACACTCGAGACTATTGTCATTGTGCGTGCGCGCGTTTACACTTACACGCTCACACGAACACACACACACACACACACACACGCACACACACACACACACGACACGAACGCAAACACAAACACGAACACCCACACACATGCTCACGACGAAAGGATAAAAAAAAAGTTTGTAGTTGTAGGTGAGTCGGAAAATGTGATACTAGGCCATTTGACAACTTTTCTTATTGTTTTTCAGTAGTTGGGGTGCAGGCGTAGAAGCTATGCGTAAACTTCCAATTGCGCTGTTATCGCTGACTTTTTATATACTTGTGGTCATGACAAGACGTTGGAAGTGCGGTAGTTTTGCGCACGAACGAACGCAGTGCGATATTATACAACGTACACATTACAGAGAGATGAGAATTAAAATTAAAGTTCAATATTTCTACGAAAGTGCAGTTCGAAATTACTAGACGTTCTCCTTTTACGGTGTATGTAAAAAAGAAGAGAAAAACATTCGCCTACCGTGGAACATTCAAAGAATTGAAATTCTAATACCCGACATCTTCGCTCTCGGAGAGCTCTCGAGGAATAAAATTTTAATGCACCGGTCTGCTTCTGTACTCGGGTTTACAGCCGCAGTTCCGCCATAACGACTAATTGGCTGCAGTAGTACACTGTGACTACTTTTACCTCCCCGTTCCCAGAGAATCCCCCGGGAATTCTCATTAGCGGGAGCAGCGCTCTCTTTTCTTTTCGCGAGACCGAGCTCCTTTTATGCACTGCGTCCGTTGGCGCGCGCGCGCCATCGTATATACGCAAGAGTAGCCGATAATCTAACTTTAGTCTCCACCATCTATAGTCGCATATTACATAAATTTTGACAGCCAAGCCACCACGTTGTGTCGTATAATTTTTGTTTACTATATACGCTCTGTACATATGTATATATACTTACATGACTACGCTACAAATGAAAAAAAAAGAACGAAACACAATGAGGGGGAGATACCGACGATGATGAATCGACGAGCGAAGCTCTGTCGTCGGTGAAAATTCCAAGTCTGTTCGTCATTGCGCCGAGTCATGTGAAATTCCACCTGCCGTGTATAGTGGTCTTAACGTCGCAGCGCGGAATTTACGACTCGACCTGTAGAGTATATCATCCGATGCGTTTCTATGCGTCGTGCGCATGCGTTCTACTTACCGACTGATTTTTCACGTGTATTGCACTCGTTGCGGTCGAGGCTGTGTTCACTGTTTCTATGCTAGTATGCCTTTTTCAGTTATGCTTTTTGGTGAAATTCGAGGAACTGTTATTTAATTCAGAAAAATTCAAATTATTTTTCAGTAGATTTGTTCCGAGATTGTCAGGCACGATTTATTTCTTTTAAGAACTTTGTTTATTACGAGAATTATAGAATCTTGCCTCAAGTTATTATTTATAATTACATTTCTGAACAGCTATGTTTTATCATAGATTGGAATTATCTTTGAGCTTGGTACAAAAGGTGCATTCTATTTAAATTCTCTCTGTAACTCAAAGAAGTCTTTAACTTATCCTTTCTTCCTTACATGAAATATAATTATTAACTGAAAAATATTTTGAATTCTTAAATTAAATTTGAAACTACTTTTCATTTATTATAATTAGAAAACCATAGCGTTGTTCGCGCGACATTTTTCAGTTATGCCTGTTGTACACTTCTTATACTAAATTTTAATTTCGCCCTAAAACGAATCAGCCAATCAAATGACGGTTAAAATAGTTACAAGATGGCGCGAGATCATTTTTAGGTTAGGATTTGTATTTGGCGCTCAAACGAAGAGACCAATAAAATAACGTTTAAAATAGTTACAAGATGGCGTGAGATCTTTTTAATAACAACATTTTTGCTAACTTACAGACACATTATACATTTCATCTAAAAAGAAAATAGCTAGCTTTACATAGCTCAAAAAAGAAGCAAAGAAACAGTATTAAA
Source organism: Gastracanthus pulcherrimus (assembly GCA_949152435.1). Classification (NCBI taxonomy): domain Eukaryota; kingdom Metazoa; phylum Arthropoda; class Insecta; order Hymenoptera; family Pteromalidae; genus Gastracanthus; species Gastracanthus pulcherrimus. Next base: position 16,693,627 of record OX424573.1, read on the forward strand.
CACGCCTTGACGCGCGAGAATCAAGTGCACACCAAGAAAGCTCTCCAAAAGCAAGAAAATCGCCGCGAAATTACGCGAACGAATCTCCCCCCTTCTGCCTTAATTCTCGCGCTCGACTGTGCTATCTCGAAAATTCGTCGAATCATCACGTAAAGCAATTCGCCGAGCAAGTCGTCGTCGTAGTCGTCGTCGCCGTATATTTTCCTCCCGTTGGCGATTCCTCCGCGCGAGAGCAAGGCGAGAAGAACGAGGTCAATTCGTTCGCTCGGCCCGCGCGGTGATTAATTCTCTATCTCTCTCTCTCTCTTTCTCTTTTACTCTCTCTCTTTCTCTCTCTGTCTTTCTGTCTATCCACCTTAACGAGTTCGCCCGCGTCGTTGAGGCACTTTACCGCGACGCGCGCGCCCTCGCAGCCGGGGAATCCCCTTTATACGCGCCTGTAATGAACACGCAGCGTTCGCAGAAACTTTTTCCGTCGATATATACGGCCGAAAATACAAAAGTGGTAGATAGATGTGTGGGAGGAAATGAACCGACTCGATAGGCCGAACTGTACTGGCTGTGTAAAATAGCAGAGAGATGATGCGCTCGTTGATGAGTTCGAGGAACACCGTGACTGTGAAAAATGAAAATGAAAAATAATGGTATATTCCAGCATAAACTCGTACTTTCACATCTACACGGACGCACACGCACCGTAGAGGAATAATAATGATGAAAAAGAAAAGTGAATAAAAGAGGGTCCAGGGCGTTGGCTGCGAGCGACGTTAGAAAAGTTGAGACGAGGGTTACGCCGAGGTTCTATGTGCCTACAAAAAGAACATTTCCACGTTCTAAAAGGAACTTTACCCGGGACTGCTTTTACGCGAAGACGAGAGGTGTAATTGACAAAGTGATGCGATGCGCGCAGCCAAGGCTCTAGGAAGTAAGAAAAATTGAAAGTAATAAAGATAAAAAAAGTGCAGATCAAGGGGATTGCTAAATGGAAAAATAAAGAGAAAACGCTGAATTAATGAAAACAATAATTAATAAAAAAAAGAAAAATCAAAAGCTAAGAAAGAAAAACAAAAACGCTAACGAGTCGACGACAAGTACGCTGTGTACCGTGTGTACCTGCAACCCGCCTCAATCAAACATTTAGGTATAGACGTGTTGGCACGTGTAGCACGCCGTAAATATTCTAGGCCTTTACCATTTTTTTTACATATCACACACAGCATTAGGTGTAGGATGAGTGCGTAGGAACTTAGGAATTAGGCATAGCCTCTGTACGTACCAATGATCAAAATAAAAATACCCACCACGCCCCCCACTGTGTACTTATTCTTTTATATGTATTACTTTGTCAATCTCTCTCTCTCTCTCTCTTTCTCTCCCTCTCTCTCTCTCTCTCTCTCTCTCTCTCTCTTTCTTTCTCTCTATCTCTCAAAGCTCGAACCGAAAAAAAAAGTAATTTTTTTTAACGTTTTTCTCTGTGCTCCACCGTACACCCCCCACCCCCGACAACCCCCAACTTTGTTGTTACTATTATTATTACTATGATTTACGTTATACCAGATTTCTTTTTGTTGTCTAAATTTTTTTTACGTTAGATCTCTGTTGTTTCTTTAAATTTTTTTTTGTTGGAAATTTTTGTTTTAGTTGGACTCTATGACAATGATAATGTTTAATGATATATGAAAAAAAAAACACAAGCACACACGAGAGATGTCATTGGGCCGTGGCACGCATAGTGGTACAGCACTGTTTAATCGTGTCTCTATGAGTTGCCGCGCTGCCTCGTAGCTGCTGAGTCGCGAACAGAATGTTATACTTACTATATATACTGTGGTATGAAAGACGCCGCGCCGCCCCCCCCCCTTTTCGCCGGCCCAGCTCTTTTTGACGTTACATTTTTTTTAATAATATTCGCGTTGCTCGCCGAAGGAACGAAAATAAATGCGGGAATAACCGAAGATTTTCTTTACCGAAAAGATGAATAATATAATGTAAACCATCACTGAACAAACTCGCCGCCGCGACGCGACTGAACCTCGACCGAAAGCATAATATATAGCCGTGTGTACGCAGACTTGCAAAACTGACCCTCAACCTAAAGTTTCTTTTCTCAAGTACTATACATGCTATATACTTTGATCAATGCGATAAATGTCTATGAATAGATTATTGATATTATGTGATTATGTAGACCGCCCAGTCGAACGATCATAAAAGATTATTGTAAAAAAAAGGACGAAAATAATAAGAAAATAAATAGTTTTATTTTAAAGAGATAAATCAATGAATAAATAATTAAAACAACGATCATGCCCACTGTCAAGTGTATTGATGCGAGTGTTGTATTCTGTTTTTTTCTATCACGTGGTGTAGGCCATATTCGCCAGTTGTATCCCCGAGATTATTGACCTGATCGGGACGCGAAACAAGTATGGCGGCACTTTGAAGAACGAGCGAGGTCGCAGGTGAGACACAAAAAAGCCAAAATAGCTATCCCAGAGTTTATATACATATGATCCTCTATCACGAGAAAAATCTATTATAATACATCCGCATCCTTACTATCCTTGTTCTATCTACTGTCTGTCTCTTTCTTTATTTCTATTAGCTCTCCTTTGTACTTCAAAAAAAATACCAAATCACCATTTAAAATAAAGTATACCTCGAGACACGACCGTAACACGTGTCGAGGAAATTAATCCTGTATATCGAACATTATTTGTGTGCCTGATGTGTCTTTTCTTAAAAAATTTTATTCGTTAATAACACTATACCTACATCATCATCTATATATATATATTTTTTTTTTATTCAAATCATCATTTTGTCATCCTTGTTGAGTGTTTACATCCCTCTTAACTATTCTATATCCCATCTCAATATCATTAACGCGTCCTTACTTAATACGCAGAAATATATATATATATATATATATATATATATATATATATATATATATATATATACATATATATATATATATATATATATATATATATATATATATATATATATGTATATATATATCTCGTTATATACTACTACAATCAATATATTCACCTGTTTGCCAGCTCTGTGGTTTTTAACTGTGTTGCGTATCTTATAGTGGCCGGTGACTTAGCATCGCTCAGATTCGCTGAATTTTTTATTGAGCCGACTCATGAGCCGCGAGTGCACTAGTTTGGCATTAGTGAACTCCTTGTACTTCGGATCTCCTTGCTCCCGTTTTGCTGTTGAAAATTCAATGTACTCATTGTGTATACTTATATTACAAGCACCAGTACATGTTGTAGAAAAATAATACTAGCAGAAAGACTAAAGGAAATTCGAGTAACTTTCTACAGCATGATAACCTTAAAAGAGTCTTGCAGTATTCCTAATACATTGTTATAATACTTGATAAATAATAGGAGTATTAGATTTTACGTAGATTATACATGGATTCATTAATATGGGTACATAAATGTTGAATGAGATTTCTTTCTTAGAATATTTAACTGTCCAAAACTTAAATTTGACAATTTTCAACAGTGTTCCAATTTCCAAAAATCTGTCTTGCTCCTTCTTTCCGTCAAATCTTTCCTCAAGAATGTATCAACGGATCCACTGGTAATTAAAGCATCTCAGAATGACTTAGTTTATTTCTTCGACAATTAGCAAACTAATTAATTATCTAACTTGGACCCGATGATACATAATTTCTCCTTGTTGTTGTGTGTATAACACGTGCTATAACAAACACCGCCTGAGCATTTTGACTCCCGACGAGCCGTTAGGATTACCCACCTTACACCACCACCACCACCACCACCACCACTAAGCCTTTCCACCACAGTGTCCGTCGTGCCTCCCTCTCTTTGTTGTCACTCTATGCCTCATCTCGGAGTTCGCTGTTGTGTATTACCGTATATATATATATACACCCACCACTATACAGATGTACCACACACAGATACACCCAAACACGGACACGTACCACAACTCACTCAGCAACTGGTGTTGGCTTGTTTGTTCACGCTCACCCACTCACCCTCTCTCTCTCTCTTTCTCTCTCTCTCTCTCTCTCTCGCTCTCTCTGTCTCTCCTTCTCTCTTTCTCTCTCTCATAGACCCACACGTACTCACTCACTCACACGTACACGTACGCACACTTACCGACCGCACTCGAGATAAATACCGCTTTGCCCTCTGGCCGCAAGACTTCGTCTTCGTCGCCCGCGCGCGCTTCTGACCAAAATCGCGTCATTGCAGTATTGTACAAATCGACGATCCCTCCTCCGAGCTTCTATATATGTGTATGTGTATTCCAATCGTGCTTTTGGTGCAAGTGGTATTTACCTCGCGACGGCGCTGCAAACAGAACTTCGACTGTTCAATGTCCAGCATGCCATGTCCTGCATATATATATATATAAATATTTATAAACCTCCAAACATATATATTGAATGCATCCACCGATCTATATATATATAAATATTATATATTGTTGTAACCACGTCAGCGTTTATTGACAATAAGAATATATATTCCTTGGTGTTTTTTAGACAGCATTTGATATACTACTTATATAATCGTGTGCGAGTCCTAAAAACCCATTATTATACTGTTGTACATTGAATTGAGAGTCTCTTTGATTATACATTAACGTGGGCGTCATGTTATTTATTATGTAATTAATTTTTTTTTACTGCCAAAGCCTACGTCTATTGTGGGTTTGTTAATACCACTGTTACTATAAAACTAATACTACTACTACTACTACTACTATACTACTATACTACTACTTACTACTACTACTACTTACTACTATTACATATCACGTATCGTGCATAGTATATATTTATTCTTAAAGTACAGATCTGCAGTCGAGTTTATCGAGTTCTTCGCGCAATATATAACGCACGCATGCAAAACGCGCGGTGTTCGCTGTGTATATATGTTAGGGCCATCATCAGCGGGGAAAACAAACGCGTGGCAACAAGCAAAACCTGTATACAGAACGCAGTCCAAAACCTATAATATATATATACAAAATCCCGAACAAAACGCGAGAGCGCAACCGCGAAATGCGATCCGGCTCTAAACGAATCTACCGATTGTTCTCTTTCTCTCTCTTTCTCTTTCTCTCTCTCTCTCTCTCTCTCTCTCTCTCTCTCTCTTCTCTCTTCATTATATATATACATATGAATGTCATTGTACCTTTTCTCTTTGGATAATAATTGTGCACAGCTATTGTACACACTCTTATTACGAGCGATTCCATGGATACTATTAACCTGTTCGGACGTAAACAGAAAGCAACGACAACAAAGATAACATAATATATATGTATACCATCAGGCTCCCAATTATGACCGGACGCAGATTTGCTTGTGAAGTCGAGCGGTCGTGCAATGATGAAGGAAAAACAATACAAAACGAACGAAAGAATAGTAAAAAAAAAAAAAACCTGAGGATAAAAGGATAACGATATATACAGAACACTTTACACACGCTAGGCTCGCTGTTTAAAACCGCGCCGCGCGCGTGAAAGAATTCTCGCGGTGTTAGAGGGGATGTATGTAATACTACAGACACACATACAGGAGCGCGGAATTTCTCTTTCTCTCTCGCTGTCTCACTTTATTCTTCACGAGAAATCCCTGCGTTGTCTCGTATACGTCTTGTACGCGACACTAAACAAGTGGCCGCGGAATCCTAACTCTATATACATATATACATCTCAAACACACGAACGAGCTTTCGTGCAAGTCGCCGTCGTCGGGGTTTTTTCGCATTTCACGATCGATTACTCGCGCGCCTTTTCTCTCTCTTTCTCTCTTATTCTCTGTCTCTCTCTCTCTCTCTCTCTCTGATCACTGTTCCTCTCTTTCTTTATCTCGTCCCCGCACGTCGGAAGAAAAAGAACGCGAGCGAACACGCGTCGTCCCCGTTTCTTTCTTTCTGTCTTTCTCTTCTCTTCTCTACTCATGCTCTCAAGAGCCGCGTGGTGTGCAACTATTACAGCAGCGACGCTCTTCATATGTCTCGACTCTCTTTTCTCTCTCTTTTTCTGCCTCTCTCTCTCTCTCTCTCTCTCTTTTTCTCTCTCTCCGAAACCGACGACGAGCTATACCACTTACTCTGCCGTACATCCAGTACTACATCTGGCGATTTTACGTCGTTTTTCTTTTCCGTATATATACGTACAATGAACTGTGTATGGTTTTCATTTACCGACCGGGCGTATAGATACACGTATCTGCGAGATCGAACGACGAGGATTAATGAAAAAGATTTAACGATAATGATCCATCGCGCGTGCACACACATTCACAAGAAGTAGAGCAGGCAGCATGGAATGAAAAGCGTATGATATTTTTTTTCCTTTTTTTCTCTTGATCATTCTGATAAGCAAAGCGTATAATGACATACTGTTATACTCTTTATCCATTACCGTAGACGTAGATATGATGCAATATATAAAGGATCACGACTCATTATATATTGATATCAGAAGCACCCAGAGCCACACTCTTCTATCGCTCTTTCCTCACTCGTAACATCCGCATAATATATAAGAGAAGTAGATTTCGCCAAAGATATTATGAAAGTCTTGTTTAATGCCTTAGAGGACTCGCTTGGTAATTTTTTGATTATATAATTTGTTTACTTATACATACATTATTTATAGCGATTCGAAGTATTTACGTAGATTTGAACTAATTATTACTATTGTCATTTCTTTTTTATGTATCAATTGCCTGAAATTTCGTACACACGAGAACGAGCCTGCACTCATTATATATATATGAATCACATTTTTATCTGTTTGAATCTAATACTCGCTGAACTCACATTAATGAGAATTGTTATTTATGACTGTATTGTATGAACTTATATATGATTTTGTACCTCTGTACGTCTATCACCAATATTAACCTGTATGTAAGTAGAATAGTCACATTAGGTGTCACGTTAGTTGTTCGATTAACAAGTAGTCGATACTAATACGACTCACTCCAAATATCCTTTCGTTTCCCGGTAAGTTAGTCATCGATTGATTACAAAATATCCACCATACGCGGAGAAAAATGTCCTTCGACGTTCCAAAATCATACATTGTATCATTCACAAAGGACTTATTGTTCTTTAAAAATAGCAGGCGAAGCATTCTGTGTTTCATTTTTCTCCACGTATAACTGTTTATACTTTTTATTGAGATATGCTCGATGAAATGTCGAGTATTTCAATAAAAGTACAATTTCAAGGAGAATCTGTAATCTTGAAATGTAGAAAAATCACGATAATACGAAATTTCTTTTCAAAAAGAATGTGTCTATTGGTTTTCAAATTTATCACAATAAAAGATCAAGATTGATAATGAAAAGACGAATAATATGCTATTCTTGTATTGAGAGAGCAGACTAAAATGGTAACAAATCGATGTCCCAATTTATGTGCATTCTTCCACTAACTTTCTATCTTTCTCTCTCTCTATCTTTCTGCCTCTCTTTCTCATCTCTATCTTTTCTCCGTATTGCAATTGTTGTCTAACCCAATCTCACTTATTGTTGTGTGAAAAAGAAAAGATAAAGATTAAGTTTAACAAAATTATGACTAAACAAAATTAAATTGAGAGAGAGTCTCATAGAATTGCCAGCTTATAAAAACGATAATGTAAATTATGCTTTCCATCTGAATGTACTATGCTTGCCTTTTTCAATTATTACAATGCAGAAAGCTATTTCTTTAAAAAATTGCTGAACTGGAAGATTTTTTCCAGTCACTGTTTAAACTCTATTAACTAATTTTGTAACTATCTCTGCTATATCAATATTATAATGATTTAATTAAATACCTACATAAAATAAATACATTTTCAATTCTTTTTTGTTTCAAATTTTCTAGAAAAATCATTTAATTTCTTACCTATTTCAAGAGAAGCAAAAATTTATCTTTTCATAAAGTTTCCCGTAAAGTTCGGCTCAATTTGTCATTGAAGTGTCACAGGCAAGCACGGTCTTTCAATATTGTGAGTCTCTCAATAAGATACAAGATTAATTATTAATTTTTCTTCAATTATAACAACCACACGCCATTCTCACTGTCGGAATTTTCACGTTCAATCGTAGTGGCTTGTTGTTTTTTTTTATTTTTTAATTTCTCTTCTCCAAAAACATATTTAACAGAATCCAGAAAAAAAAGTAACGAATATTAAAGCCAAACGAAAAGCCACCCCTGCCATAAATACGATCTAACATGTGCTTTGTGTTTGCCAGACACATTGTTGTGTGCGGCCACATCACCTACGAGTCCGTCTCGCACTTCCTCAAGGACTTCTTGCACGAGGACCGGGAGGACGTCGACGTGGAGGTCGTTTTCTTGCACAGGTACGCCAACTCGTCCCGAAATCTAATAGTCCTATAAGGGTAAGCAACGTAAGTTCAGGAACACGTGTATTGTCTTCATTGTAAAAATTCTAGCTAATTTTATCTGCTGCAAAGATGTACATACTGGTTTTTCGAGATGGCTAATTGGAAGTAATTCATAAGTATTTTATTTCATTTAGTCTGTAATCCGTCAATGCAAATTCTCATAGAAAACTATAACACAGCTATTATGGTTAAGACAGGAAAGACTACAATAACTTATCAAAAATATTTTCAATAATTTATATTTAATTATGACATCAATACGATCCTATTCGAAAAATCTCACGCACAACTTGCAACGTAGAATTTTTTCAAAGTGAAGACAAAAGAAACGGAGGAAGGAAGAAATTTAGGTAGTATAGAGATAAAAGTCTGTGCTGACTTTGTAATAAATAGTAGTGCGAAAAAAAATGGTAAAGAGAAAAATAAACACGCGGAAGGGTTCATTGCCGAATAAACTCGATGATGCTTCTGTGTGTCTGTTTTTATCTCGTGGCACATTCAAGGTGTAAAAAAAAATCGCTGCAGTCTGACAGCTGAAATTTTGCGTCGCATGTATGAGGCCGCTGCGTGGCACATAGTCACGCACTATGCAAAGTCCAACAATTTCTGCACGTCATTTGGCCAGCGTCAACGTCATTCACGAAAAGTCTACCTGGAATTAATTCAGAACGTGGTATTACGTGCTTTTGTTTAAATTAGGTTATATCGAATTTTATATGATTTATTTTCCATTTATAGAACACATTTTATTTATCAGTCTTTTATAGTAATTTAGAATATCATGTTGTAAAAAAAGTTGCAATGCTCCGATGTTTCATTGATTTTCAAATGTCGTTGACGACAAAAGCCTAATACCAAATTAATTATAGAGCTTCATATTTGGATATAATAGTTAGATATAATTATAAATTATAAATTATAAATTAATTTACTTATATATTTATGTATTTATAATTATATATAGTTAAAGATTTATTCTACTAATGCGTGATTGTAAAAATAAGTTGTAAAAATATGCAAAACAGCTAAATATTTCTAAAGTTTGTTATTTATATTGTACTCAGAACGACTGCTAAATAAGATTACATGAGGTATATTGATTTGTTATATAATTGATATAATTTAAAAACTAATTTTAAACTTGACGTGTTGAATGAGGTATAAGCATCATTAAATGTCTATAATCTATTTAATCTTTTTGATATAAACATAGAAATTCATAAAACCATTAAATTATGAATATTAAAAGATGATAAAAATAGAAATTGATCGGATGCATCTGTTTTCCTATTGCTATCTATTTCCTTAGACACGTGTCTATCGATATCTTGTATACGTCCATATTCATCATTTCAAACGATACTAATCTTGACTTCATGAAGATTTAATTGAATTCTACGAAGGAAGATATGACGCAGTATCCAATGCATTATTAACTATTTATTCTTTATAAAATTAAATAAATTTAATTTCTTTTGCAAGGAGATCCAGAATAATATATTCTATATACGTAATATACGTTATCATTATTTAAATAAAATATAATTTTCGAATAAATACAAATTAATACACTTACTAACGTATCCATAAGATCAGCATCGAGCATTTATTAAATATAGCACAATATGAAATTCATAAATAGTATCTCACATAAATGTATTTTTAATTATTCAATTGCTAAATTCATTGAATTATACTAGTTTGCGCATTCTTACTTTCATAACCTCACCTTCGAAAGTACAACTGTGCGCAGTGTCACGGCAAAAGACAACTGCGCCATAAGAACAGTTGCAGAAAACGATAATAGGAAGATACTATAGTAGCAAAAGTGAAGAGAAATAACCGATCGTCCGCCAGTCGTATAAAGGATAGTTGGCCTGTTTTTGCAGGAAGGAGCCCGATCTCGAATTGGAGGGTCTCCTCAAAAGGCATTACACGACCGTGGAGTTTTTTCAGGGCACCATGATGAATGCCGTGGATCTGGAGCGCGTCAAGGTACCCTCGATACCCCCCCCCCTCGTCGCCACCCCCACCCTCTTCAACCGATCCCCACAACCCCTCATCGTACACATTGACATTTGTATATTCCTCTCGCCATTACTGCCTTCATGAAATATTCCCGCCCCGACGTTGCGCGTGCGTTGGCGAAAGTGCCTTTCGTTGTTGTTCTTGTCTGTTCTCGAGGTGTTGCTGGAAATTCGCGATGCTCAGTAGCTTCCATGTTTGAATAAAGGATCAAGGGTACCTAAGAATAGAATATTTTATAGTATTTCAATGGAAAAAGTTTTCAAAGTAAAGTTAATTCAAGAAGATTTTCTGAAAATAGGATGAATATTGTTTTATAATATTTTAATATGTGTTTATTTTTTTTAATTTCATGTAACAATTTGATGATAAATTTTCAAATATTTATAAGTTATTTGCGTAATGGAATTCAAACAATTTGAAGTAGTTCTTGCGTAAGATCTTCTTTTAAATAGACACTTAAAACTTATATATGTTATTAATAATTTGTAACAGTAATTCTCTGCCAAGTTTTAGAAAAGGTAATCAATAATTTTAAAAAGTAAATTAATATTGAAGAGCCGAGATTGACGTGATCTACATAGTAAATGCAATTTTTTCAGATTCAATCGACTAATTACGTTCTTCCAAGATTAAATTCACAAAACAATAATTACAATCTAAAAGAACTAGTTACGACTAGCATCCACGCAATGCCTAGTCACGAACCGTTATTTCCATGCACTTCCTAAACGATATCAAACCGACTTCAAATCGATCAACCAGTCAAAAACCAAACTAAGCCAGTACAACTCGTCCTCGTCCGCATTCAATCCCAACTTCACGCACGCCAATCAGATTACCCAATCTCCCCGCAACACCCAACATCTCGAAAACAACCGATACCTTTCGCCCGCGTGCACGCGCACACTCCTCGCTCTCCTCCACATCCACAACTGCTTCCTCCTCTCTATCATCAATCGCAACGAATCCACCCCCGTGCAATGTAAAAAAAGAAAATCCCGCCCCACGTGCGCAGGCCCAGTGCAGGTATGCCTGCCTGCGGATACACGGGTACGCGCGCATCCTATATATACTTTGTAGGTCATTACCGACACATTCGACTGCTGGATAATGAATAAACTCGGCGCGCGCGAGCCGATCGATCGATGATGTATAACCTGAACGCGCCGCCTCGCCGGCCCTGTAACCTCCTCCTCCTCCTGTACACCCCTTCCCCCCCAGCATTCGTAGAGCGCGCTTTGACGATCGATCGGTTTTGTGAACTCGGGAAGACTATCGTTTTCTACACACGATGTTACATTAGAATTACTGTCATCTAGTTTCATATTTTTTTCGTTCTTTTCTTATTTCGTCTACTTCTTTTCTCATCTAGCAACATATCATGTAATAGAGATTTTTTACTACATTTATTGTATACATATTATATTTATTATATACTTATTGTACACATATTCTGTGATCTTTGATTATATAGTTTGTATCAATTGCGAAGGTCGTGCATTTTTTAAGTAGGTATAGCGCGCAGTTATGCTATCTCTCTCTCTTGCGTTTTTATACATATATATTTCATATTTTTATATATATACATCACATATTATATAGTTACTCTTATTATGCATATGTATATTTTTTACATACATATACGAAAATTGCATTATTACGTAAGTGTATGTATGTAATTGTCGATTCATCGATTGTTAGCCAGCAATCTCTTCAGTACACAAGGGTAATGTTCCAGGTTGCTGGTGTTTTCGAACTAAATCGCAATTTTCTCTGTAAATAATCAGTCTTCACACTTTCACGTATTATAAGAGCATTTTGCATAGATCCAGCAAATGGCACATTAACCTTTCGCATATATAAATATACATATCTCGATTGATACTCATGCTCACTGACTACTTATACCTTCTCTAGAATTTTTATACGCCATCACAAAGTTTTATATATTCTACATTTTTATTATACCACTCGACGCCTCTCGTAGCTTAGCCTCTCGTGCCTCGCGCGATTAAACTCCAATCCGACATACATCGCCACGATGTATCTACCAGACAAGATATAGGAAAAGACTTTGCACGTACGATCTGCACACATCTGAGGCTATATACACGCAATATATACACATTGGGATACATTGAGCTGTATCATATACATCTCTCGACTATCCGTCGACTTTGTCGGAGGCCGCAGAGCTCCTAAGACGCTAAAGTGCCACTTGGCACGCCGCGAGCTTCATGAATATAAAGCGTACACAGCGAACGGCTGCCGGATTATATACTATACAGCTCTACAGATGTTGCAGAGACGTACGTGTATATATAGTGCTAAATAATGCATTATAATCGGCGAATGCGTTGTACGTTCGCAATCGAAGGTGCACATATATATACATATAATTTACGGCTGTGTGAGGTGCGTGTGCGTTGATGACGAGAGGTGGCGACGCGTAGATGATCAATAGCAAGCGCCTGCGAAAGTGCATGGGTTATGCTGTATTGAGCTATGGGGCCAGATCAGCGTGCAGTAGACTTATTTTTAGAATTATTATCTTAATTAGTATTATTATTATTATTATTATTATTATTATTATTATTACCATTACTTTGTTATTGCAACACTTTATTATTGAATGCATTGCGGGAAGAAGAGAATTCCTCGGGTAGTAATAAATAGTATAGTAGTATAATTGAAACAATTTTTTAGGTAATGTTTCAATTATTTAGAGTAGTTTTTAGGGGAAACATTGTGTAAAACAGTAAGTTTAAGAATTGTTGTCAAAGAGACTGTGCGATGAGTACTTGGAATATGTATGAGCACATTTGTAAAGGCAAAAAAGTTTTCTTTTGCTTTACAACGACAAATATTAGTTGCACTGACTATTTGAACGAAATTCTTAAACTTTTATGTTCGTTGAAAAAATAAATATGCATGGAGAAAACTCTACTACTGTCATAGCATAAGTTCACGATATTACAGCATGTCAGTAGTCTATATTAAGTAAGAATTAAGTGCGTGCTAATTTTATAGCAGATCTGTACTGTGACAAGACTACGTCATGCTATGCCAGCATCTATGCCGTGTTAGCTTTGCATAAAGTTCCATGCTGTCACGGGTGAACGCATTGTAAACCAAGTTTAGGTCTTTCCCGCGTGACTGCATGACTTTGGACACCATGCAAAGCTGATACGACAGAGAAGATGCTGTCTCAGCATAGCGTAGTCTTGCCATAACACAGAACTATTACAAATGTAACAAGTACTCATCATACACTATCATAGACTATGATATGCTTATTATCATAAATTACTTCCATAATGCTAAAATATCATGGAATCCATGCCATTCTGGCTTCAACTATTACGTATCATAATATCAACAATAATAGATTTATCTCTGTGTAATAATAATGCTCATTGAAAATCGAGTGTAAAATATGTACTTAGCTCAAAATTAACCCAATACCGATATTATTGATTATTATAGATTTCTAATTAAAGCGACGCTTTTGAAAACTGATAATAATAATGCATTTAGTATACTATTAACATACAAATTGCCCTATACAGTTAGTACTAACTTTTAATAATAAAAAGTAGTCTATAGATAAAAGTTTTACATAGAGCAATCTTAGTCCACGGAGTGTAAAACTATTAGTGATACTGAAAATGCATTCTCTTGTGAACGCAATGCAATCTTACACACTTATTAGCAAATATTTTTATATTAGATAACGAGGCAGCGTTTTTGACTCGTCGCTTCTATTTTTTGCATTTTTATACATAAGAATTCATGAGTTTTTTTTTATATAAGTAACGATGATACACGTAAAGCCAAAGAAAAGAAAAAGAGAATTCAATGAAACATTAGCCGCTATGGCGTCCGAAGCTGAGCACAGAAAGGTGACGAATGTTGATTATGATTAAATTAAACGGAGAACTCTCTCTGTGATTTTGGTCGGACCCGAACGTGACACGATAGGAAGCCACCCGATCTCGAGCTGGAGGGACTGTTCAAGCGGCACTTCACCACCGTGGAGTTCTTTCAGGGCACCATCATGAACCCGATCGATCTGCAGCGGGTCAAGGTGAGTCCTCACGATCAGAGTCCCACCGAAGACACGATCGCAAAAAGAAACTAACATAACATTGTGATACTCGTTGTATATATATATATATATATATATATATATATATATATATATATATATATATATATTCAGCGTAAATGTTTACGTTGTATAACTGCCTTCGTATATATATACATATACCTTCTCTGTGTGTGTTGGCCGGTCTATGGGCTGTCGAGGTGTTTGTTTTCTTTCTGTTCTTGGAAGAGGATGTGAATGGTGCTGTTTTTTCGACGGAGATTTTTTTTATGTAAATGACCCAAATGTTTTTGCACGTTATTCATTCAATTTACGGAGTCCTGGTTAGTCGGTATTCATATGTTATATATGCAGAGAGGATTTTGTGATAAAAATTATCGTGATTAGCTCGCTAACCGTGGAATATTCTGACATTATGATTAAAATTACTCAAATAATGTTGATTTTTACCAAGTCAGCGTCATTTTTATCATGGACTATGAATACCCCACGTTTCTCGTATTTTTCATTGTAATTATTATCAAAAAAAGTTTTCTGTGTAATTAAAAAATACGTTTTTTTCTCATATGGAAAGTAAAATATATATTTGTATAATAATTATATGTTTTCAAAGATAGTTAAATATTAAATATAAAAAAGACGATTCTTATAAACCATTTCTTCATAAATAAATTTTAGAGCAATAAAATTTCAAATATACGAAAAAATATATTAAAAAAATTTAATAATTTACTACGAAAATATCGGTTGTCGTCGGTAAAACAGATTGCCAATATGTTTCACAACCTCTCTATCGTTCTATAACTTTTCTTATACGCAACCTTCTGAGTATTTATGACTTGGTGCGTGGTTATTCTTCTTTGTTCGTATTCGTGTTCGTAATCATATTTTTGTGACTTCGTAACAAAGCTTTAAACGATGTGCCGTAATAATATACTTATACATTTTATTTGCAATGTTTGTTTTATTTTTGCATCGATATACAAATAAGCTTTATAACTATATTATCAAAGGATGCTTGATGATTTAATATTTAACATATTTTGTAAATAACCACTAATATAAATTAAAATTAAGCCGAGGATGTAAGTCTTTTTATAAAATTTATTAAAATAATATTAGCTATAAATATTCCAATAAGTAAAAATATAATATGTAAATGATCAGAAATGTCCGTACCTATTAATATTGAGCAAAATTGTGCTTAATTAATTAAGTTTAAAAGAAAATTCTAGAGAAATTAAATATATTTATTATACGAATATGAGATTAATAAAATACAAAAAAAATTAATACATCTATTAAAAAAATATAATTTACATTAACTAACGACTTATTTACCAATTTTAAAAAGAGTCTCAATTACATTTGTTTTTTTCTATATTGTACTTTATTTTAATCTAACTTAAACTATTCTATAATCTAAAAATCAGTCTTAAAAATAAAATTGTGGTACCCAATTTATATTGTAGAATATTAAAACTTGGAAATTATGTCTATAACCTGGACTAGAATTTATTATTTTTATTGTTCTTACGTTTATAAATTGGATCATTTTATTATAATTACTAATATAACTACTAATAATAGATGACAAAAGTACATTTTAATGAGCTAAAAAATGAAAATGTGAGTAAATAAGCTTAATAAATCAAATGCCTTAACAAATTAATATTATTCTTTTTTCAAACTTTAATTATATTTGTGTTTAAAGTAAAAATTATTAATAATATACTCGTAATAAGCAACGCCGCAAGAATTAAAATTTTTCGCTAAACTATATTTTTTGTATATCTACGAAAATTCTTCAAAATTAATGTAAGAGAAGATGGAGATTTTACGTTACATGTCGATAGAAAATATATCACAAAATAAATAAACAAACTAATGAAAAAGTATATTTGAAATTATTAAAGGGGTACATACACCTTAAATTTGAAATAATAGTTATTATTTTTAGTATTTGATAAAAAACATTTTAATGAAAATTTGTAGTCCTGTAAAAGATTTACCCGTTTTTAACGCATATAATGTACCATTCCACCGGAGTAAGTGGCCCAAATATCGAATACAGTCCCAAAAGACGAGCATGTCACTTTTCATGAAAAATTCACTGATATAGTCCAGTGGTTGTAAAGAGTAGCGTCTCCCTGTAAGCGGATGACAATTTTTCAAGTTTATTTTCACTTTTCTTGACACTGGCTACGAGCAAGACTAAAATCTTGAAGAAATTCAGATTGTAAGACACTTTTCTAGTGCTATATACAATTTTAATACGTATAAATAATAAAAATTTAATGATGATTTGCGTTTAAATGAGCGATTATAGTAGTTGTACTTTTTCAATCTTCAAGATTTTGGTCATCTTCGTAGCCAATGTCAAAACAAAGTGAAAAACACTTGAAAATTTGACATCCGCTTACAGAAAGACGCTATACTTTGCATTAGCTGGACTATATTAGTGAAATTGTCGTGAAAAGCTAGACGCTCAATGCTTCTAGGTCTGTAACCGATATTTCGGCCATTTTCTCTGGTAAAATGGTACATTTTATACGTAGGAATAAGGTGAGTTTCTACTTGAGTATAAATTCTCATTAAAATTTTTTGTATTAAGCACTAAAAATGCTAATTATTATTTCCGATTTAAGATGCATGCACCCCCTTAAGTGTATTAAAAACAATAATTCAACCGGGGTTCACAAATTGTTCGAAGTAAATCGAAATATGTTAGTAGTAAAATCGATCTATCCGTGGCCTAAAAAGCAGCTTCAATTTTCAAAGTAACGAAGGATGCCCATCTCTCTGTTTCCGAACTCGACCACATAATCGACGAAGACACAAAAGTGCCGTTGTTCTCGGACGATGATTGTTGCCTGTGTGTTAATGCCCTCTCTCTGTCTATCTCTCTTTCTCTCTCTCTCTCTCTCTCTTTCTTTCTTCTTCGAGCAAGCGCCCACGTAGCCTCTAGATGTCTGTCTCTTTGTGTTTTCTCGCGCCCACATATAGATATATGTATACGTCTCTGCATCACTCGGCGATCCGTCATAATCGGCGCACAGAGCGTCTCCAGCTCGTCTCAAAGACACCCTCGAGACGTTCTCGCACCCCCCACGGCCCCCTCACTCCCTCCACACGACCACCCTCGCCCCCTTTTTTTTCATCTTCTTCTTCTTCTTCTTCTTCTTCTTTGATCCGCGCTCTCGGATGTACAGTCTGTGCGGCGGTGATCCCCTTTGTCTGCGGGACAGGCGGTTATTACACGTCCTTCCGCGAATTTTTTAAGCTCTATCGAACTGTCGATTACACCGTTCTATGTTGTGTATATATATACGGGTTTTTTTCGTTCTTTGTCTCCCGTCGCTCGCGAGTGTGTGCATATATAATGTTTGATATGTCCATCATGATATGTATAGCACGCACGTGTATATACATCCGGATGTTACTGTGTTTTGGGCTATCGTGGAAAAGAAAGTGCATGTCTTAACCCGTTAAGGCCATATGTGTCCTATAGAATGTCCTATAGAACCCTCATTAAGAAATAGATTTTTTAGATTTTTTTTATGATACATACTGAGAAAAGATTTTTTTCTGTTCGAAAGGACATTTAACATTATATATAAATTCTTAACTGTGAAGACGTACTTACGGTACTGTTCTTAACAGATACGGCGCATTACGTAACAATTAACACGGTTATTAACAGTTAAGGCACGGTAACTCAACAGTTAAATTACGATTAGTAAAAGAGGCACGGCAATTAACAGTCAAGGCTCACAAGAGGAAGGCACACCCTCCGAGAAACGAAATTTGGTCAGACTTTGGGAGGTGTTTTCTGGTACCGTAGAGCGGGATGACTTTGACCACTTTGAAACTTTACACTACTCAGGTTTGCTTCTGATAAAAATTAACTTGTGAAACAGGTGCTAAAAGTCTAGTCGTGAGCTATAGTATACATTTGCACCCTAAGAATGAAATTTCAAAAACGTACCTTTTAGTAATGTATGAAAAATAGGGTTGTCAAAATCACCTCGCTTAGAGGGGCGACTTTGAGCCACTTTTTTTATTTCTATACATCTCATAGCTAAATTTTCATTTTGGAGCACTTACAAGTCAGTTACAAAATCATTTTATTTTTAACAAGATACTCCGATAGTAAATAATCAGCCAAAAATTTATATACGAAAACCAAAAATGGCGGAATAGCAATTGAAGATGGTGACTGAAAATACAAGGAAAATCAACGAATTTAAAAGAGTTAAATTTCTTTGAATATTCATGTAATTTCGTCCATCATCTTCAATTCTAAATAACTTTTGATCAGTTTTCTAGAAGGTGTGCACTCCCCTTGTCAGTTCCTAAAGTTAAGGCACGGTTCTTAAAAATTAAGACACCGTACTTAGCAGTTAAGGCACCGTTATTAACAGTCGATTCGAGGTTCTGAATAGTAAAGGCACGCTTCGTAGAAGTTAAGGAACTGTACTTAAACGTTTAGTCAAGATTCTTAATAGTTAAGTCACGTATTTGAATAATTAGGATACGGTATTTAACAGTTCAGAAATGATATTTAACAGTTGAGGCACCGTTCTTAACAGTAATGGCACCGACGTAACAGTAAAGGCGCCATTTTTAACAGTTAAGACACGGTTCAGTGGAGTTAAGTGATGGTTCTTAACAGTTAATGCACACTTCTTAACAGTTAAGACACGATACTTAACAGTTATGGCACGGTTCTTAAAGGATAACTCTACTTTGGACGCTCAAAAAAACAGTTCAGACTTAGTACTTAACAGTTGAAGCAGCGGTCTGAACAGTAATGACATCGTTTTTAACAGTAAAGGCACCGTTCTAAACAGTTAAGTGACGGTTCTTAACTGTTTAGTCAAGGTTCTTAACAGTTTAGAACCTTAACAGTCAAGCCACGGTACTTAACAGTTAAGGTATCGGTCTTAACAGTAATGATACCGTTTTCATAATTAAAGACACCGTTAGTAATATATAAGACCCGGAACTTAACAATTAAATTACGATTATAACAGTACAATAACAATTAAGGCACGGTTCTTAATAGTTGAGACACAGTTCTTTAGCATTCATTCATTTGGAACAATGTATCATTTATTCCAAATATCAAAAAATAATAATAAAAAATTTGTACTTTATAGTTCAATTAGCTCATTAACAAGAAATACTGCGAGTATAGATATTCTTAATACATGAATCCTTAACTGTAAGTAATTATTTTGCTAAACATAATTAACATGATTGACAACCAGATCCACTTTAGTATTTTCAAAACCATAGAAGATATCTGTGGATCCCGGAAAAATGACTTAAATCCACTTGTCATGTTTTTCAGATATTAAGGTTTAAAGTTTTTAATTTCCATTTAAACTAATGTTAAAAAAAATCATCAATAGGCAATCTGGTTATCTAATTCTATACTTTCTTAATTTTTTACATTTTAATCTAAAACTATACTATGTAACAATATCAAAATTGTTCAAAACTCAATTTTCGAATCCATCAAAAAAATGGACTTTAGTCATTTTTCCGGGAACCCACAGATATACATTAAAGGTTACTAAGGAAAAAAAATGGTTTTCTAAAAATCTTACTTTGAGATCATTTTGAAGGTAATTTTATTAAAGGAAGTTGGTTCACTTACTAGAAAGAATGATTTCAGCCTTAACGGGTTCTGGACATCGCATTCACTTTTATTTTTCCACGATACAACCAGAAACTCACATTCAAATCCACTTGTCCGCATAAAATGTACACTCCATAAACATACACATACACACAAACACAACACAACACAACACACCCACACATTTATACAGAGAGAAATCTGCGGCAAGATACGAGGAAAAACATCAGCACTCCTTCCTCAGAGGAAACTGCGAAAAAGGCTCAATTGATGGCCTAGTCGTCGTCCTCGTCATCTCGGCCGGCTCAAAGCTGCTGCTGGTGGGGTAAGTGTGTTGTGGGCAGGGCCGCCACGACGAGTTCTCCCATACAGGCCCCGAGGCTGCTGAAACTCGAATGTTTAACCAGCGGTGTGCGCGGGGAGGGTGCTCTGGGAGAAAGGTAGTAATTAGCGTAGAAACGCCCTGCTGCAGCTCGCGAATCGCCGAGAGACGTAGTTCTTCGCTCTCCCCCCCCTTGAGTATGGCGTCTCTGCAGAGCCTATACGGCAGAGAGGGTTTTTTTTTCTCCACCGCAGAGGCCATTAGTCGAGTTGCGTTAGCGCGCACCGCCGTGAAAAGCTGTGCAGAGCACCGCGGGAGGCCCGCAGTGGCTCGCGAATTTTATTACCCGACGCTGCTGCGGGGCGAGTGTTCTCTTTTTTTTTTGTTTCTTTTTCTTTTCAGCTCTTTTCTCGCCGAGCCCTTTTTCTCGAGGAGGTATGCGAGGTTGCGTTTGCTTCGCTTGGTTTTTCGACTTTTGAACTTTCCTGAAGAACGTCCCCTCGTATATACGGTTCGTAGTGGATTGTAGAAAGTGAAGGAACTTGGAGAATCGCAGTTTATGCCACCGCTTTACCGTGGAGTTTCGTTGAGGTATACTTCGAAAGTCCGGTTTTACAATGAAGTATGTTAATACGCGGTCAAAAATTGCGGCTTTGATACAAATTGCCCTTGCTACAAAGTTTCGCATGGCAAGCACTATATTTTTGTGTCTGACGGTGTAGCGATTTGTAACTTACACAGGTACAATTGCTTCCCTTTTACCCGTTACCGTCAAAAAGTTTGTAAAGCATTTGAAAGTAAATAAGAATTTAATTCTCTAAATTCTTGTTAAAGTCATGTATGTATATGACATTTTTTGAAAGAAAGCTGCGTATTAACGGGTGAACAATCTTTTGAATGTTATCCTTTAAATATATTCATTTAAATATATTCATAATTATGTTCCACGGTCTTTAAAATGAAATTTTCGAATTGCCTTAGTTAAACTTCATGGTAAATCGAATTTCCAATGACACATACACACACATACGTACACATATTTTGTTGAACTTAGAATAGTTGATTTTTGTGGTTCGACGGCCAAAAAAGAACTGTCAATCATCAGGAAATGCAGAAGGTCAATTGCTTCCGAGGTTGGTGATATATACACGATATAGATCTAGTTACTTCTTACTCTTTTTTCCACACCATATTTGTCGACGCATGCTACGAAATAGTTCAGAGAACACACGGAATGTATATACTAGATTATAGTGTTCATGTGCCATTTATTCAGGGTATAATTGCGCGATTAACTAGTTTTTCTGTTTTGTTTGGCTAACGCTTTATAGAATACGCTTTTAGTGAGTATATCATTTTGCTGAATGACCGATCCAACCAAATGTCATCCTGGATTCGACATCTGCATGCGTATGCTTCTTTACGTTATATATAGCGAAACTAATAAACGCCGTGTTAGCAGGTTTCAAAAACAAAAAAAAAGCTTTTATCACTAACCATCTACCCTGTATATAACGCACAGCGAGAAAGCGGGATTTAGATAGAACAGACCGTAATGTCAATCGGTACAATGCTTGAAACCATAAATCTTCAAAGCAAATATAATGTCTTAATTAGGGACAACATATTAAATGTTTTTCTATTAAATTATTTTGTACGCCCTGGATATGTAATTATATGTGATGGCACGTACAATTGTATACCATCATATGTAGTCATATGTGGCCACATGTAACTAAACAAAATTTTTTTATATAATTCTTGACATGTGCTAATATGCAATTGCGTAGCTTCGAATATATTCATATACGGTAGTATGAAATCACGTAAATGATCCTTAGAGCTTAAAAATAAGGTAATTTGCAACACATAATAATGTTTTATTACATAAATTTTTATATACAAATATATATATTTTCATATTATTACACATGTTTTTATGTAAATATATATAATGAAACATTATTACGTGTTCATTTATGTTAGTTTTAAGTTTCTAGTTGACACGCACTCTACTGTTTTAATTACATTACTGTTCTATATAAATATATTTGAAGATATACAATTAGGTACATATCATGACATGTCTTGACACGTGTCAAAATTTTTCGTTTAGTTACATGTACCAGTTGTATATAATTGAAAGCGCAATTACATTTAATTACTTGTACATATTTTGCCAGAACCTTTTATTATCACTTCTCATAAAACATTATTCAATTACCCAGTAAAATACATAACTTATATACAATAACTAAAAACATGAAAACGTTAAAAGAAACTGCTGAAACTGCTCTTCGTACATTGAGATTAATGGTCTGTTCTCGAGACGTGCGCCTTTTGTACAGAAAAAAAAAGAAGAAGCTCCAAAGCCCCAACCGTACCACCCCCCAATCCGCCGTCATCTCTATATCGCTCTCTGTCACCCTCTCAACCGATCACACCGCCCGCCCTCTGATCTCATTTCCATGTACATATTACCATATACATCATACCGAGCCCGACGAAAGCAAAAAAAAAAAGAAAGAAAGCGCTGAGCGGCATTTGTGTGAAAAAAAAAACAACAACGACGTTCTCGTCTGACTTTTTAGGTCCACGAAGCTGACGCGTGCTTGGTCCTGGCCAACAAGTATTGCCAGGATCCGGACGCCGAGGATGCGGCAAACATTATGCGCGTCATCTCTATCAAAAACTACTCGGATGATATACGCGTTATCATACAGTTGATGCAATATCACAATAAGGTGAGTCTCGATTCTCGATCGATGAATATACCTATATATTGTTCGTGTTGTGTACTTTTGTATTATTGATATT
Source organism: Gastracanthus pulcherrimus (assembly GCA_949152435.1). Classification (NCBI taxonomy): domain Eukaryota; kingdom Metazoa; phylum Arthropoda; class Insecta; order Hymenoptera; family Pteromalidae; genus Gastracanthus; species Gastracanthus pulcherrimus. The sequence continues at coordinate 16,716,962 of OX424573.1, forward strand.
TTGAATATTATATATATTGTATTTATTATATTACATGTTGAATATATATTATATTATATATTATTGATATAATTCATGTTATAATTAATGATGATTAGAATATATTGTATATATGTGTGAAACCAAGAAATAGCACGTGTCATTGTTACGTACAAACCTCACTTGAGAGAACGGTATATGAAAATACGCCCGACCATGCTCGGAAATTTCTACTTAAACCATAGGAATATCCGTTGTATCAAACTCATCTTCAGACACGTGCCATTTTCCGCACTCGGACCTACGAAGCCCGTGCACTAACGCTTTCGAACGTTCACAGGCCTATTTATTAAACATTCCATCGTGGGACTGGAAGCAGGGCGACGACGTGATCTGCCTGGCCGAATTGAAGCTGGGCTTCATCGCCCAGTCCTGCCTGGCGCCGGGGTTCAGCACGATGATGGCCAATCTCTTCGCCATGCGATCCTTCAAGACGGTCAGTAGACGTCGATCGCTCGATACTGCGTACGATCGATGCGACGCGCTATCGTGCGAACACGACGATATTACATTGAACATGATCATATACATGTTATAAATATTATTTAGAGAACTATGCATGTGTGAACCTTTCGCGGCGCATATATTTAGATGTCTTGGACAAGTCAGCACCTGGCGAAAGTTCATAGTGATCAGGCGCGATTGTCGTTAAAGAGCATAATATTGATATACCATCAGGCACATTTTTCAGTATTATAAGACGAATGTTTTTAGTTTTTTGTTGAAACATTTGTATCATTTTTTAATTTTTTGATTGATGATTATATGGAGAAAGCTTACGTTGGATATCGACAAAGTAGAATTTGCGTTATGATTGATATAGTGCAAATTTTTAGTAATACAAGTTCAGTTCCTTTTTGTTACAATAATTATATTTGGTTATTCAATTTCTATATAAGAACTCACATCCTTTTAAAATTTAATTAGAGATGAAAACAGATAGAAAGTGTACTCTTCCATCACATACATTACTTCGTCGGTAACGAACGTAAGAGCAAAAAACTGCGCATTTTCCATTCGTAATCGCTAATCCGTATCTTTTAAAAAAAAAGCGAGAGAGAACATTCTCTTTTATGTACCGTATCAACTTGCACGCGAGGTTTTCTCTCGAAAAAATCTTCTCTGGTACCATCCGAGTTTTCTCTCTCACCCTAATAAAAAGAAAGAGCGCAGAATGCAAAATTCGGACTCGTCGCTCTGCACGCGAGCTTGACTAAAAAAAAACCGTTACAACCAGAGAACGCAAAATAAAATACAAAGCATAGATACAAAAGCAAGAAGGCACGAGTCACTGTGGATGTCGTCCGCACACCCGGTCGAAAAAAAAAAACTAACCCACGAGTCAGTGAATATACATGCATAGGCGCGCGTAATTCAGAAAAAAAATAGGTTGGCTCATTGGTATCAGTCGCCCGTAAATGCAGGCTTGGCAGAATGACTACCTGCGTGGAACCGGCATGGAGATGTACACCGAGACACTGAGCCCCACCTTCATTGGAATGCCCTTTGCCAAAGCCACTGAGTAAGTCGGTCCATATCAACATCCAAAGTTAACCACTCAAAAGATTTATGAATTAAAAAAACGAGCAATTAACAAGAGATTTAACGATTAACGATATATAACGCAGAACTCGTCCAGCTAATAACGATGAAAACTTATAACCGATTCAAGAGACTTGACTCGTCGAACGTTTTGCAATATCTATTTTGGTGATCGTCGCTTTGAATTAACGTTTGGGACACGTAGTCAGGTTATAGGCAAAATATATGTTTTATTGGTTTACATACGAATATTAAGATTTTATTAAATGCTTATTACTAAAACTCGTTATTTTGATAACCTTCCAAGAATAGTGAACTTTTCATTCTGTATTTATTTAATCATTAGAAAATCTTGCATATGTACACAATGCTAAAGTTACTCCCGTGGTGGTCACCATATTTATTAGTTGATTCGGTACCTGCTGGTTTCGTATTGCCGTTTTAAACTCCCAATAAGAAAATTTTTGTTTAATAAATTATCAGTTACCGGTTAATCCCTTCAGTTATAGTTATGCATATATTGAATATATGCATCACCTTTATGCTCTCCTTTCTTTCATGCAATAACTTTTACAATTTGTGGATTTTTAACAAATTGAAACTTGAACAAATGATAGTAAACATATACTAAAAGATCTGTTTCTCTAGGGTTTTGGGGTTAGTGATTTAGAATTTCAAATTTAAAAATAGTCAAATACCGAAAATTCAATATAGTGAATTAAAATTAGTAAAAATGTATAATGCGTAATGAAAATCGATACACCAGAACTTTCCCAGTAGCTCAATATTCAAACTTGAAGTCAGATTCTAATAATTCAAAATAACGGATCAAAACATAAATTTAGCAACGCAAAAAAACCATGTATCAATTTTTATGAAAACTGATGAATGTTTTCCAATTTTGGATCGCCAGTTTGAATCCGCCATCTTGGTTTTAAAAACTTAAAAAATCTAATTCCAGATTCAATAATCAGTATAATCACTTTAAACCCTGAATTGTGTGATAGATAGATAGATATATATACTTTTTATTTTTATATCATAAAAAATTACAGAATTTATGTACATTGTACATGTGACTGCTAGTGTTAACGAAGTACAAGTATGTAAACAAAGAAAAACTCACACAGCCTATAATCCTATAACGCACATACCCTTCATGAAAATTCAATACAGAAAAGACTGAAAATAGAATTGCGCGCGCGCGTGCAAAGGGGACGTATTATTATTCAGAAGCTTACTCCCGAATGTCGAAAGCGCACAATATGCGTTGGAACGCAATAGTGTCGCGGGGGCCATAGCGAAAGACCTTCTCATTTTCGTGAGTGTTTGTACACTGCCCGGTGCATCAAAGGGGAAGGGGTGGGTGTAAAGGGTACCGAAAAACGACGCGCATCGCGTTTCAAAGGGTCAGTCTCTTGAATCGGGGATGAAAAGGGATATGAAGCTTCGCCTCTCGCCTATGTCTTTCTCTCTCTCTCTCTCTATCTGTCTTTCACTACGCTCCACACTCCGCTATATCAACTTTTTCATTATATATATATTTTTTTTAATACTGTCTTTCTCATTGTCTAACTATCTCTATATCAATATATATATATTATACATATTATATATGAATATGTCAACGATGTATAAAAATAAACGAACGAAAAGATATCGTATCTGTGCTACACACCTAATCAATGTGAAACCACCCATCATCGCTTCAGTAACGTCGTGTACTATCTATTCTCACTTTACTATCTCTACTATAACATTGTCTTCTTTCTCTCGTTGATTTTTTCTCTTTCTTGTTTTTTTTTCTTTTTTTTTTACTTGTTAATCATTGTCTAAGCCTCAGGCATTTTATTTAACAATGACGATCAATAATCGTCAAATTAACCGCTGATGTCTCTGTAAGATCACTCAATGTCAAAATCATTGCTGTGAGCACGTTTTTTTTTGTCGCGAAGTTCGACCAATTTTTTTTTCTTTTTTCATTTTCTTTCCTCAATTTTTGTTTCTTTGTTTCACTTGAGGAAGAAGTTAATAACGAGAGTGTCGTATATTTTTTTGTACTTTATAATAACCTTGGATAATCATTACCTTTTATATAGTTTGATTTCATAATTGCTTTCATAATAAGAAAATTTAAAAGAGAAAAGTACTTCTGATTAAGTTTTTATTTTTATTACAAAAGAGACTAAGCAAAGTACAAAAAAATATTGAGCAATACTTACAATGATGTTTTCACTAGTGAACATAAGGCTGACGAAGTAAATTAGAAACCACGATAAACACTATTACTTGATGTTTTTGAGAAAGCACACGTGTACACGTTGATATTTTTTTCACCTGGATAGGGTTTCAAAAGATTAGGGCATTAGTATACATTTGTTGTAGAGTATTTTAAAATATTTGTCTTTATATATGCAACATATTAAATAAACATTTTAATTTAAAAATTACCCCATTATCACAACTTTTATCTATTTCAAATTACTAGTTTTTTCAGTACTGAAATAATGAAACACTCGTACTACGAAATTAAAATTAATGTAATTTTTCATTATTCTGTCGTAAGAAAAACTGAAACGATTTGGTAATTTCCATAGACTCGCTCTCTACCATCACAACTCTTAAGAACTTTATCTCATAAAAAAAAAGCCATGTCGAATTGAGAACCTCCTCCTTTTTCGGAGTCGGTTAAAAAGAAAACCGGCCAAGGGATTTCCACTACATCAGTAGAGCTATGCACGCGAATTAATTAAAGCAGAAATCGAGATCCAATTCCCGCTTAATCAGTCTTCCCCCGTCTCTATCTATACACATGATATATATCCGTCCAACGGCTCAAAGGTGGGTATGCGCAGAATGCGCACTCAGTCCGGCGATTTTCGAATTTCGAGGCGTGCGCATCCGATTGAAAATCTGCGCCGGAACGGAGAATCGCATTATCGGCCCGCCAAGTGTGCGTGTAAAGCTCTTAAGCTCGGTCGGCGCAAGATTTGCCCGCGGAGCCACCTCAATTATGGAGAGACTGATCTCCGCCCCCCCCCCCCCCCCCCCCGAATCCTTCGCTCGAGAGGATGCAAAGAAAAAAGAGAAGCGAGGAAGGAGTTTTCATTATTTTTGTTCTTGTTGTTGTTTTGCTGGTGGATCATCCTTTACTTTGCAGATGGAGCGAGAAAAGCGCCGATGAGATGGAGCGGACGTTTTTTTAATGAATTTTTTGCAGATCCCTTTACCTTGTGCAATAGAGGTTCATGCATTTTTGCGATTCAGTTTTTCGAAGATTTTTTCTTTTTATTTTTTGAAAATGTGTTGTAGAACGATTTTTACGTTTGTATGTGTTTAGTTAACTGTTTTATACGATATTCCATCATAGCATTTGAAAGATGACGTTTTTCTAAATATAAAAATTTATCATTATGATATTTGATAGCATTTGTTATTATATGTTTAATTGTAATACAAATTTAATGTTTAATTATTCAAATTCCAATGGGTTAAGTATAGGCGATTATACGTATAAAACGTTTAAAACACATGAAAACTGTACCTTGCCATTTTTAGGATGGATAATTACTATAAAATTTTATCGTAGATTTAGAAAAATGCTGTTTTTTTCTCGCGGTACATCAGAAAAGATTCTTGACCGAAGGTAGAATCAATGTACATTAGAGATATGCGCTAATATTCTGCAAATCCCACCTACGAGAAGAAGCACAATGTTTTTTTTTAATTTGTATTTTGCACTTTTTGACGAATTTGTTTTTCGATCGTAACAAATAAACTCACTGGAAGAGCACAACGTAAATATTTTTCGTCTCGTTTCTTCTCGTGATGGGAGCACTTTTTTATTGGTCAGGACCTGTTCTATTAGACTTTGCACGTTGATGTTATTTTTCGGTTCGTTCACGAGGCACTGCAGGCGATGCTTTCTTGTTTTTGCAAAACATATTTTGAAATACGAGTTCATCTATTGACGCGACAATATTTTTCAGTGTCAAGTTGCAATATCGAAAAACAGCATTGACCAATTTCTTTTTAAAAAATCCAGACATGAGCAAGTTAACGTATATGCAAAACAAGATATTCCACTTAACTGAAATCCATTAAGCAATATTTGTTTATCTATAATTAACTCATGACTGGATGAAACAAACGTGAAGAATGCACACGATGAAAATAATACGCGTGACATTCCGCAAGTCCCACCTACGAGAAGAGGCACAACTTTTTTCTTTTTCTTTTTTTGTAACTTTTTCACCTCAGATTTTTTGCACCTTTCGACGTAACGAACCCTTCACTTATTTTCTTAATATTTCCTTATCAACCAAATGCGAAAGGGCCCTGTTTTTTTCACCTCTAAAACAAAAGCAACACAGCAAGTGTGTACTCTTTTTTTGCCTCTCGTTTCTTCTCGTGATTGGGAGCGTCTGTTCTCTAAAGTGTGCAAAGCGCAAAATTTAGCAAAAAGCCAAAAGAAAAATAGAAAGGTGAGCATCGTCGCCGAAAGAGGAAGAACGAGTGTGCTGACGTGGTCGCCCTATTGGGTTGGTTGGTGTTTCAGTCGCCGGACACTCAGGCGTGGCAGAATGATTACCTGCAGGGCACGGGCTGCGAGATGTACACGGAAACCCTCTCCCCGTCCTTTACCGGGATGACATTCCCCCAGGCCAGCGAGTAAGTTGCTCGCTGCCGACCGGCTGCCACACATGCAAACTCGACTTCCCCCTCTCTCTCTTCCACTTACTCTTTCTCTCTCTCTCTCTCTCTATGGTCTTTCTCTATCTTACTCTTACCGTCTATTTTTTCTACATCTGTGTATACCTCCTTCTTCTTTTTTATATGAATTTTTCCTTTTTCTTTGTAGATCTGCTCGCGAGTGAATCGTTGTTCGCTAAAGACTTGATTTTTCATTTTGACGTCGACCGCGCGCGAACGACGAACATTTTTTTCCTTTTTGTGCGTTACTTTTGAAAATAGAATTAGAAAAAAGAAGGAACGTTGGAGGAAATTTAACGAAACGCGATTCATTCGTTATGTGTCACACTCTCTCTTTCTGTCTAGTTTCTCTCTTTCTCTCTTTGTATGTCTCGTTTTTCTTCTCTTACTCTCTCTCTGTCTCTCTCTTTATCTCTTTTGACAACTTTGTCCCGCGCGACACGTCCTGCACCATCAAACAATACGTCACCAGTCTCTACCACGCACATCCCTCTCTCTTTCTCCCTCTCTCTCTCTTTCTTTTTGTTTACCCTCCATTTTTCCCCATTGTTACCTCCAGTATACATACGTACGTCAGCGTATTCCTTCTATCCTCCTTAAGGTCTCGCGACTGTTCGCTCTCCTTCATAGAAGCAACAACCCTGTCCCCGTTTCGTCGTATAGTTTTCTTTTTCTGTTTTGTGTAGAAAGAGAATCTCTCTTTGTTTGGCCTTCCATTTCTTTTTCTTTCCGTTTCTACCCCACACCGTTTTTTGACGCTCGTATACGTGATGTCTGCACGGATTTCCTTTTTGGGTATATCGTTGTTTTTTGTAATTTGTTTTTTGGTGGAGAGAAATTCGCCAGTCGACGTATACGATCGTGCGCATATGATTTTGCATTTTGTAAATGTGTAATAGATTTTTTTTCTCTCTTTTATCTAAGTGCACTATATTTTTTAGTCAGTTCTCACAGTACTTTCTAGGGGACGTCCGCACAATTCCTTTCATATGTTTATTTGCGTAGTCTTGTTATTTTACTTTTTCTTTTGATGTAGGATTATCGATTTCCTATTTTGACGATATTTTATTTTATTTTCGATTTGTTATGTATTTTTCGTTTCATTCCGATACCTACAAGATTATACGGATTTTTCGACCATGCAAGCGCGTCTAACCACACACGGCATTTTCTACTTAACGTTTTCCAACCCTTTTTCTTATCTAAAACGACAACGTAAATCTCATCGTCTATACACATTTGTATATTACGACAGTAAAAGTAGCTTAAGGTTGTATTGTCTATAAGACAAACAAACGATAAATTGTTGAAACTTTGTCGGTTAGTAAGTATTTAAATTCATGAAACGTTGTATAAAACTTCAACAACTTCGCGAGGCTGATTAAAAAACTGTTGCGATTTTAATTTAACATGCGTTCTTATGAAATTATACGAAATTCAATCACTAGTTTATCAAGTTACTTTAATAAAAAGTTCAGAAATACCTTGAAAACAAATAACATTTGTAATAACAGTTACTTCGGGAATATTACATAAGACATAAAGTGAAAGACGAGAAAATAGACATACATCGTCTACAAAACTATACTACGTCTCGTAACGCACTTTTTCAATCCCTACATCGAATCATAGCTTCCAAATACGCTCACCCAAACTTTCGATTGATATCTCATCGTCAATACAACCTTAAAGCAGCCTTAATTCCGCCGTCTAAAATGGCAATTGGCCAGAAACGCTCGAGTCGCGCGAGTCCACACAAAAGCCGACGGCAAAACTATATACGGGGCGCGCGCAAACTAAGCATCGGCCCATAGTGTGTACATCGCGCGCGATTTCTCGCGAATGCAGCGGCGTCAACGGCGGCACGAAGAGGGCGGAATCAGCATCCGAGTTATCTCGCGCTCGCTGTACGTGCATATACGCGCGCAGAGTAGTTGTGCAAAGTCCGTATTTCGCACGCGCGCCGGCGCAGTTGCGAACTTGCGAGCGCTATAGTTCGGTGAATGGCTTTGTTGTCTCGCGCGCCCTCTCTATCTCTCTCGCTCTACGTGAGTTTGTTTGCACTACGTGCACTCGCGCCTGTGTATAGATGACCGCGAGGCTGTGTAAAAGGCGCTGCTGAATTCAATTTTTTTTTGTCGTTTTTTTTTGGAAATTATTGGGATAAAGTTGGTTTTTATTGTACGAGGATTCGTTGGCTGCGACGTTTGCCGAGGGTAACGTGGATCTGGGTTTTTTTGTTGGAATGGTGTAGCAACGGTATATTAATTTGTTACAGGATGTAAAATGAGATTTGTATAACAGGAAGACACCTGGGGCATCCGAAAATCGTAAATTTTGTTTGCTGATTATTCGTGGCTTTTGTTGTTCACATGTCAGTGTACAGTACACTCTATTTTTTTTTTATAAAATGACAATCCGAGGAACATCAAAAACAAAAAATATTTTTTCTTGGTTTCCGTTTTGTAGATTCTTGTAACGACTGCAATTGAATAGATAAAATAAAGTTGTGCAAGTTTCGGGCCTCATTACATTGTGCAACAGGGGAAGAAAGTGAGTTTATTTTCTATGTGAGGATGATGATTGAGCAAGAGTCTGAAAAACCCTTTCTGCCCCTGTTACACATCGTATTTTTTCTAATAAGTACATGTAAGACCCATTTTTGAGCGGTCAGGGATGTTAACGGAGCGAAAAGAAATGAGGCTATTCATTCCCGTTGCGACGAGGTCGCTAGGAATTCTCAATTTTCTATTCGCTTTTTATGCATTGAAAAGGGGTCGTTTCTATGCACATCATGTTAGAAAAATTAACTTTAAGATTAATTTAATTATCTAAATCAAATTATGATTTTCCGATGACTTTCCCTCTTAAGTGATATAGAATTTTTTTTAAGAAACTTATTTAATTAAAAATAGATAAAAAATATACTTGCGCTACCGTTCGACATGTAAATGATAAAGTAAAATACGAATTTCGATTAATGCGATGTTACCATGACCCTCGAAAACATATTTTGATAACCCTACGATATAGGATCGATTTTCTAAACTTTAGTTTTCGTTTTTATTTATTTCTGATCCGTAACCCTTGATCACGATGTTGTAGTGTGTGTCTCTCTTAGATGTTTAGAAAACCTATCTTTCTCTCTCTCTCTCTCTCTCTCTCTCTCTCTAATCATGTTGAGTCTCTATATAAAGCATGCCCGCTGATCTCTTTTCGTGCAACTCGAAATTCGACGTCCCGTAAGTTTTTTCACATCGCGCCTGTTTCTAATTTATTATAGTTTTATCAATTATTTCCGCCCGTAATGTATACATTGAGTTGCATTATTTTTTTTATTCACTTACGTGAGTAAGATTTATATTAAAAGTAGAATTTAAAACCATTATGCGTTATTTATTAGCGTTAATACCCACAGCACATTTTAATTTTATTATTATAACTTACGATGCACAAAACTGATTTGTAATCAGTTATACATTGAATTTTACCTTAAAACGATGAATAATTATATCTATGATTTGCATTAATTTTTTATTCGTTAACGAAATAATTATATTTTTTATTTAAATAGTTTTACAAACCCCTGCACACACTTTTTTCGTTACTATCTGTCAATAAATGAATTTTACTTTCTTTAAAAAGAAACTGTTTTATCTTCAATTTTCGTTTAGCCTTATTGTTACTATACACTGTCACTATTCTATCGTTTGCGTGTGTGGGAGTTCATTAATTTTTACGATACGCCCTTCTAATTAGATCTTAGTTTTATATTCCTACTACTTACTATTGATATATATCACTTCCTTGTAGAGGAAGCTTCTATATGCTGTATACTCGCGACTGTATACAACAATTTTTCTTTAATACTATCTTATATACAAACATCATATGTTATTAGATATTAGTCGATAGTCCTTCAAAACGAATTAATCTATATCGCCTTTAGTACTATTTTTTCAACCAGATAACGTATTTTTTTATCTTCCTTGTAGTTTAGTATGAGGTTAGAGTAATGTAATTAGACATTAGAGCATGCACGTGTCCATTCGTACTTTAATTTCACCTAATTTCTCACCTTTATCTAACTGTATAACATCGATGCTTTATTATTATTGTTTTATTTCATTTAAAAAAATAGTATAATATTCGTAATAAATATAATAAAAAAAGATATTAAATTAAAATTAATACTTTTAATTTTGGTTGTTTAAAATTGTATTCTTTTAGTCTATTACGTAAAAATTAGAAAAATCTGGACACATGTTTTATTGTTACTCACTAGGCAAAAATGTCAAAGCATCGATGTTTTGTTATTATTTCCGTTAAGCTTTCGCTGCACGTAATACTAATGTGTTGTGAATACCGCTATAGCTGTGCTGATTTTGCATGTACATTCAATGTCACGCTGTGAGTCGAAAGTGCATCGGGCCTTTAATCATCGTGATTGCAAATACTCGCTCTCGCGCTTCTTTTTTTTTTGCTTGCCCAGTCCAGCGAGTTTTGTCAAAAGTCACAAAGATAATCCGTCATCGCGCATTGCACAAGCTTTTATCAAGCCTTTTATATATTTATAATAATGAATCACAGATGTTCGTACGGTTTGGAATAACGAATATACGCTTGGACTAAAATTTTTGTAGAGGTAAATATGCCTTATAAAAGGATATGAAATATCAGCCCGATTCCCATATTACCTGCTTTTTACTTTAATAAACAATTTTCGGTGTTGAATAAGTTATTTGGAAAAATCTCCATTTTATTCTCTTTGAATTAGCACAAGGAATTTTCAATTGATTTTTCAAGCGGATTCATTAATAACTGTTGGAGAAAATAGGTTGAAAAATATAAAAGTTAAAATTAAGCATTTAATATCCATTCTATAATCATTTCTCTTCTACAGTTAATAATGCAATCTTTATATTTAACTGAAGATTCCTAGTGTACATTTGGAGGACAAAAAATAGCGTTTTTCTTCAAAAGATTTCTTTAATACCCGAAAAAAAATTATAAAAGTTAAAAGTCAATAAAGTAAGAATCGATTCGATATTTCACATCCCCATAAACAATCTACACTAATTCATAAGAAACAAGTTTTTAACGCTGTATTACAATTAAATTACTTAAAATTTGTATATTTGCTCAATACGGAAAAATAACTACGATTTCTAAAAATCCGAAGCGCCCGAGCGATGGTCGCGGATATAAGTGGCACCAGCTTCGGTCGAGTAATAAAAGTCGCATACTCGCGCGCGTCCCCGATGACTTTCGGGTCGCGACCGCATTGCCGCGCGAGTTGTAATTTTAACGGCCGCTTGCTCCGATGCACCGTCGACTTTTATACGCTGTTATAATTTTTATGTCCACCCGTACATGTTCGTGTTCCCCACATCAAAGCGAATATATATACCCATGCCTCGCTGAGAATCAAGTGGTCGGATAAGTTATCTGGCGGTTTGCTTGTTTGTTCGATTTTCAACAAGACGAAATATGCGTCGAATTTGAATAAATATTGTTGATTAATATTGTCGGTGAATCCTACCACTTGATTCCAAGTGAAATCAATCAACACATGAGCCTGAAAATCAGAGATAATGAATTAATGTTTCATTAATTTAGAAAGAAATTAAAAGAATTTCTTAAGGGGAGGCACTACTGAAAAGTGTTCTTTTGGATATTTATATTGTTTTATCTTTGGATTTACACAAGAGACTAACCTATTTGAGAAGTTCTTTAAAACCATCTAAGAAACGTATAAAATTTCAACTATAAATATTAAAAATTATAAAAGATAGATTCTATTATAAAATACTTAAAATTAAAAAGAATCGTATATGTTAAAAATCTGTATTCTCCTAAAATTTTTAATATTCTTCGTTAGGCCATTTTTACATATATATTAAAGGATTATAAAAACTTCTGGTATTGATTTGGCAATATCTTATGTACATTCAGGAATAAAAAATGTAAATGACTAAAAGATTAATGTTCAGAGCCCCCCCTGACTACTTATGTATTGCAAAAATAATTAATATTACAAATGAAAGAATAAATGATCTGATTTTCTGGCACTGATCTCTTATATCTTCGTCTATCACGCACACACTAATGAAATTGTAACATACACACACACAACGACACTATCAACACAAAATTCATCCACGATCACAGAGCACCGAGACATTACAACTGTATACACACAGTTTAACGCGCCTTTCATGCGCGATCCATGTCGATGCGATATTACGTTGTGGATTCGCCCTAGGTTGTGCTTCACGAAACTGAAGCTACTGTTGCTGGCGATCGAGATCAAGGGGGAAGGAGGCTCCGACAGCAAGATCTCGATAAATCCACGTGGTGCCAAGATCGCTGCTAATACTCAGGGATTCTTCATTGCTCAATCGGCCGATGAAGTCAAGCGGTGAGTGTGTACACTTAACGAGGCGCCCCTCGTTGAGAATTCCACCTTTTTGTTTTTATTTGGCATCGAGCTTTTCGTTTAGTTTATATGTAGATGCAAAGAAATCATACGTATGCACTCTTATTTATTGTAATTTATTCTTCATTGATTTAATTGCCTTTTTTCAGAAATAATTAATAGTCTTAAGCGTAATGAGAATATGATTTTTTATAAGAGCTATTATTTAAAAATAGCTTAAGTCCATAAATATAAATTTCGAGCAAAATTATTTATCATTTATCCATTTATTTATAATGTAAATAAATGCATTAAATATTATTATTTCTACAGCAGCGTGAAATTAAGACTTTCGAATAGTTACATATTTGTCATACTCCAGAACATTGTAGATTTATACGTATCAAGACTACAAATAATCCATTACCTAAAAATTTACAAAATACGGACTTAAGCTATAAGAATATACTAATCATATTTGTTTATATGATTGATTATTTTACTAATGTGTAAAAATAATGAATAAAGCGAACGAACGTAATGAGTCAAAAAGGTATTTTATATAATGCTTTACCAAATATACGAAACAATAATAATTTGTATTTTTACAGTGCATGGTTCTACTGCAAAGCCTGTCACGAAGACATCAAGGACGAGACTTTGATCAAGAAATGCAAATGCAAAAACTGTAAGTCCTTCCAATCATATTTACTGTAAGATGCTCATAACAGAAAAAATTCTAAAATGATCTAATTTAGTCTTCCCCAAAAAATTAATAATCAATTTTTTTATGTTGTCCCTGACCCAAAAAAAAACTTAGCTCGCGTATGACGCGTGAATAAAAAATGTCTCCTAATCTCCAATGATGTCGCAAGTCATACGTTTACTCTTATATATTACGACATAAGCAAATATTTGAGACTCAAATTAAGTAATTTTTAATTGCATTATCCATAATAAATGGTTTTTTGATCTTACAAATGTTAAATAATATCATTAATAAGAATACTATGTTGTTTTGAAAAATAATGAAAAATAAATTTTAAACGCTTGTGTAGTATGTCCATCAAACTTTGTAAATTCCATGTAATATTAAATACTTTCAGTAAGCTACGATTTAATTGAAACGTTATGCGCGTATGACTTGCAAGTAAAAATAATCCAAAAAAGAAAACTAACAATAATAAAAGCAAGCTCCTTTAGCGTGAATTAAAAAAGATTTAAAAAATGAAAAAAAAAATTATTAACAGAGTTCTTAGCCCCATCCAGAATGATAATCCTGATTTATACAGTTAAGAGCACAGATCGCAATGAAAAAAAATCCCAGAAAAAAATAATTGCGACAAATGACATAAAAAGTGACATGGTTGTGACAATATTATTGTGATATATTGATCTAGTGGGGCAGCAGCAGCGCTCCTGGGGCCGGGACCTAGGTAACGTCTCTCACTCGCTCGCTTGATTTCTTTCTTTTATACTTCTCTCAAAACTCTTTTCTCTCCTCTTTCTCTTTTTCGCTGTCTAATTCTGTCTCTCTTTCTCTGAAACTTTTTTTCTAGAAAACTTTTTTACTATCATCTCTTTAACTACTGTATATCGTTTATTTATTTTATAATGGCTCGTTGCTCTCTTTCTCTCCCTCATTTTCTTTCTTTTTATAGCCCATCTTTTTTATTTCAGCTCTCACATTTGGTCCGAAATTAAAAAAAATTTCGCCCTGAGTTGGCTGCATCATTCAATGCTAACCATTTTTTTCAACATACTTAATCCGCCTCTTTCTCTCTTATCTAAAACTCGCTCGTTAATAACGATATAATTTTTCTTTATTAAATTTAAATTCCTGCTCTTTTGTCTCGCTGTCTCTTTATTTTCTTCTCCCTGCTCTACTCTGGCTCTTTCTCTGTCTCGCTCTCATTTTACTTATTAAAGAACACCATTTTGCAGTTTGCGACCTTTTTTGCTCACACCACCTTGTATAAGAGTTTTTTCTTGTATCCGTTTTTTATTATATATATTATACATTACTTTGCATTCGTCATGGCGATGATAATGGCGATTTATATGATGATTATGATGATGGCGATGAAGTGCTCTGCATTCTACCCCAAGCCCACTGTCTACCTATTATCATTTTTTTGCCTTTTTTGGTATCTCTCATTTTTTCTCTCTCCTTCACACTGTATTCCTCTCTTTTGGCAGACACCCGAGCTAGACAAAAAACACTGGAATGCTGCTCGGATGACGTTTCGTTTTTTTTATCTTTCTTTCTTTTCTCCCTCACTGACTTGTGTCTCTCCCTGGCTCTCTCGCTGTTTTTTCCTGCTCGCTCGCTCTCCGGAGCGTGTGCAATAAACTTCTGGATACATGTTCTCCAATTCAAATGGACTACTGAGCGCTCGAAAAAGCGAAAACTTGCCAAAAACGAAACGTCGTTGCTGAGATGAACATGCGACACTTTAAAAAATAACGCGTCCCACTGACCCATGACCCTTGAACTCTGCCTTTAATAAACTTGAAATATTTTGGGGCGATATTATAAATCGTGATGATTGCAAGTAATGATTTTTTTAAGGATATCAATTAGAATGTATGGTCAATTAGATTTTATTCTACTTTCAATTAAAAAAAATTGAAGGTCAATCCTGGATTAGATGCACCATAATTTTTTCAAGCTAGAAAAGCATGATACGAAAGATATTTAGTCATAGATACTGATGGTTTTGAATTCTTGAGGTAGAAATATAAATCTAAGACAAAAAATACTTTTATTCATAATTAAACTAAACTGTTTATATTTCAAACGAGAATGAGTAACTAACTCCTAATGAAAATATAATATCGCATCCAGAAATTTCCAGTTTGCGTTACTTCTCACTCAAACTAGACATTTTTCAGTCAGTTGGCGCATACCCACCTGACCAATACCCGTTTTTTTCTGTTCATTTTTGTTTTCCACTACCAATTGGGAACTTGTCTTTACATACAAAATTAGCTTGCACTCTAGTCACTCACGAATCTCTTCTCTCTCTTCTCTTCTCTCTTTCTCTCTTTCATTTTTCTCATTTGCGTCTTTCTTTCTTCGATTCTCTCTGCGATCTTTCTCTCATCGCCTTGCATGCGCGAAACATACAGCTGTCGGTTCTCGCGACGACGGACACCATCAAGCCCTGTCCGTCTCTTTTTGCTCCTTGGCATATATCGAAGGGTCGCGTTGCGCGCGACAGGCAGTCATTGACGAGGAAATTTTTTAACGCAGTCGCAGTTCGCACTGTCGTCTCTTAAAATTTTCTTCTGTTTCTATATTATTGGAAATGGTCATTTTAATCGTATCACGCGATTTGTAATAGTTTCATTAAATTGCTGCCTTATTTCTGTTTATTGCGAGAATATTTCGTTTAAAAATATTTATTTCTTAATTAATGCAGATCGTGTAAAAAAGAAAAATAGTCTTCTACAAAAAATGGATCATTGAAAATGATATTAATTTATTCTATTGATTCTACAAGCAATTGTTAAACAATTTAACTGTAACATATGCTACCAAAACTAAAGAAAGTGACCAATTCTGTTTCTTTCATACTTTACCCTCTGTCACTGTCTTCTATTTTTTACACTTCTCTCTATCTATCTCTCTACTTCTCTATTTTTCGACGTCGAAATTGTTCGATAAGCGCCGATTTCGCGGCTCGGTAACCTCGAACAACTCGAGAGTTCCTTCCTGCTTCTTTTATCTCTTTCACTCACTGCCTCTCTCTCTCTCTCTTTTTCTCTCTCTCTCTCTCTCTCGCTCTCTCTCTCTTTCTATCTCTCTCTCTTTCTCGCTCTCTCTCTCTCGCTCCCTCTCTCTGTCTCTTCCGTTTCTATATATATACCTCTCTCTTTCTATCTCTCAATTCTCGAACTGCATCGTGGGGTATCGTACCGTATACAGTACGTATATGAGCAGTCGCGCGTTTCGAGTAGTCTCTCGTTTCGCCGTTCTGTTTTTTTTTGCGGTTTTTTGTGTTTTACGAGGGCTTGTGCGTCACTCGAAGAAACGTCTCGCAAAATCATTCGCCAGCAGCAGCTTTTGCATTCGCCTTCCTTTTTTTTTATCTAAATGAAGAGTTTTCATTTCAGCGATCTGCGTTTTATCGAGCGAAGGGTTTCTGATTTTTTTTCTTTTTGTTATCTACGATACGCTGATCCACGAGCGAGTACCGCAATATCCGTTTCGAGGGTGGGTACACTGTGTAGGTTAAAGATCTCGTAAGTACGGATCGCACACGGAGTTCATCGTTGTTTAATGGGTTTTCTGTGGATTTTCTATGAAAACGAGAAGATAATACGATCAGTCGACTCACACCACTTTACGTCACACTCCATATACCTCAACAACTCTCACTGAATATTATACATAAACCCTGGGCAAACATGAAACGAAGCGGTCGATTATTCTTTTTCAGTTTCGTAGTGCGAGATTGAACACTGGATATTTTTATTTTGGTTAATTTATATTCTTACGTTTTATTATAAATGTTAATTATTTTACAAATCAGCGGTACAATTTTTATTATATAATAATTCATATCCAACTTGAGGCTACAAAACATTTTAAGCTTTAATTAATCTTTTCAATTACATATTTTGCAAATTAAGTAATTAAGAAAATATCTCATTGAAAAATTGCTGTTTCGTACAATAATTAAGGTTTTATTTTTGGTTCTAAAATTCAAATTCTCGAGATACATTATCAGTGTTCAGTTTTATCGCTTTATTACAGAATTGAACTGTTTGAGGTGATTGCGAGTGGAGGCATTTGATATAAAAACGAATACTTTTCAAAATTAGTCAATGAAAAATAAATTTATCATCAACCTTGAATGGCCAAGGGTTACAGTGTCCTCCATATTCGACTTATTTGACGTAAATGTTTATATCCAAAATTTTAGCTTGTTCTTATAATCATTCTTGATTTACTATATGATGAAAATTCAGACGGCCATGCAAGGATCAAGTAAATTAACCAACACATCGCTGCTTAAAAATTCATACAATCACATTCCCTCGACTAATGCTACGATTTCCAAAACTTTTCGAACGCTCTAAATCCTCCCTTCGCTTTCACCTCAACTGCAAGAATCATAAGAAACACGCTTATCAGCGCTTTGCCACCTGTCGAAAACAAAGACAAAAAAGCAACCATCGAGCGAGACAACAGGACGAAAGAACCCAGCAGCAACTTGCACGAGACGTGACGGCTATATAACGCATATCTTATACCACCCAGGAGTGACCATTCGTGCACGAGTGTAACACCCTCCCCCATGCTCGGCCCACCCCGTTTCAATTTTAGTCCATATTCCCAGTGTGCGCTGCGTGCCGTGAATTATTACACCCCCCCCCTTCTATCCGATAACTCGAGCTGTGCTGCTCTCCGCCGCCATTTCACACGCCGTCTAACCTACTGAGCCTCGACCGAATGAGGCTGCGCAGCTATATACGAAACGGACCGGACACGACTTCCTCGGTGTGCGTATGTGTAGGTGGAGAGCTACCGACGGAGGAGAAGAAGAAGAGAAAGCCAGCAGCCCAGCCAGCGGACGCAGCGGGAAAACTCTCGATCCAGCATCTCTCGATATCAATATCACCCAGTTTCCATCTCTGCTATCCGTCTGTCTCCCCCGAACCTCTCTGTCCCCTTTTTGCACATGGCTCGCTCTCGTTATTGAAGTATATACTGCAATGTCAGGACAATATTGTCACGGTTCAAGATTTTTCCAATTTTCAGGGCCCCGTTGCGGGTTCGCCTGGAAAAAGAATGCGATTTGCGGGTGGATCGAGGGGATCTCGTTGATCGGCTTCCGGTTATTTTGCTTATTCTTTGGACGCTCCTGAAGCATTGTTTCTCTTGTTCAATGGATGATATAAGTTGTTCCGCAATCTCAGATCCAACGGTGTCATTGAGTTGTGTTGTTCCCATTGGAGTGTGAAAAATGATTGTGGATTTGTTTTGAAGTTAAATAATTCCATGCATCACGCATCGTATTTAGTGTTACCTGCCCTGAAAAAATTGAATGTTTGTTGGCAATGAGGTTGTGGAATCACCATATTTTTATGCATAAAACAAATATCAGTACATCCTCAAGTTATAACATTAGTTCAAAATAAAATATTGATTGTAAATTCACAACATTCATAAAGCTAGTGGGGCCCACTAAGAGTAAAAATGTTGAATTGTCACAGAATTGCACTGCATGGTGATCTAGAAGAATCATGTGATATTATATTATTCTCGTGCTGTACATAGGTCATGTAAACACGGCGCGCGTAAGTAGATCACGTAACAAGGCGCTTTAGTTCATCGCTGGATTTTTACAGATGTGGGGATGATGATGATGCAGTCCGGTATGGTGAAGCCGTGCGTCTTCCAGAGATACCTCGACGGTACGCCCTTTTACCGTTCTCTGCTTTCACACACCATCAACCGACTTTATATTTATTCCCCTCCTCATCCGAACCATAGGCTGACTTCGTCATTGAAGTGGATGCTGTTTTTGTCTATTCTAGATTTGCGTGTATGATATGCATTTTATTTATTGACATTTAATTTGAGAGTTTGAAGCTATTCATATGACGAAATGGTTTAAATTTGAGATGTAATATACAATAAATACTGTTGCATTAGGTAATTGTAGACATGACAGTTGCAATTGTAGAATAAGTTAAAACAATTACCGATTGATAATCTTATAGTTCTCAAAGTTGTAATACTGTTTTTCCTTTTCATTAGAAAATGTTTAGAGTTCTAAATGCTCTTTTTAAGTTAGCTTTGTTTAAAAACATGGTAATAGCTTTAACAATGATTAAAACTAATACATACTACTTAGTCAAAAGAACTCAAAGTCACTTAAAAGCTTATTATATTACTAATATAAAAAAAAAGAAAAATCCAGCTTAAACGTCAGTGTCCATTTCAAAGGAAACACGAATCCGCCTATTACCGCTCCTTTTCAGCTCCGTTTCCTTCTCGGGGAGTTCTCGAGGCAAAAGTCGAACGTCGCCGGGCTTCTTCGTCGAGAGTTCCGCAACTCTCCTCTCTCTCTATCTTTACGAATCTCTTGACTTTGACTTTTGCGCGTGTAAGCAGCGTGCCAGAATGCAAAAGAGAAAACTACTTGCATCGATGCGGGGGCAAAGTTCATGCATTATTATTTCCTCTCTCTTTTTTTTCCATGGCAAGCTACTTACTCAGCTGATCTTGCGAACTCTCTTGTATACGTATATATATATGAGTCCTCTCTCTTTTTCTATCTCTGCCTCTCTTTACCCAATGTGTACACACAATGTTATCGTTCAAAGAGCTTTTTCGTTGGAGCTGTAAAACGTTGAGAGCTTTTGGCTATCGCCACGATGCAGCATTAACGTCGCTTTACGAATTATCGTCCGCGAAGTCAATGTTTTATTTTCTATATATATTTATATTTATACCATTCAATCAAGCCAAAGACACTTTTTTGATTAATTGGCAATCTTTTTTCTTATTACGTATTTTTGTGATACACGTTTATTTTTTTCTCTATTCGTTCACGTGACTTATTTGGTTTCTCGCGTTACACGACGAGAACGAAGGAAAGTTACGATAAATCGCTGTGCAACGGCTTCGCAATTACAAAAAGAAATTAATGCATCTTCTCGTTTACGCACGTTAAACATAATGTTATACCGTATTCAATTAAATGTGTCGTACAATGTTGAATATTCGTAACAGGTATTCTATATATTTTTGTTTTGTTTTTTGGAAGTACCAGTTATCTAACTGTATTAAAGTGGTAATTATGTGTTTATTTATTTATTTTTTTTATTTTTAGTTATTAAATACTCCAATGTGGCTTTTTGATGGACAAAATTTATTATTATTATACGCACATTTTTTTTTACATTATTGGACAATTGCTGTTTCGTTGAGCTTGCGTGAAAAGTATATATACGAATTTCTTTGTTGAGACATAGTCAGGACAGTTTACATGCAAATTACTGTAATACGACATACGTTTTATGGCTGCTATGCAAGAATTGGTTATTTGTACGAGTTACAAAGCGCGTTGCTGCTGATGTTAATGCGCATTGCTGCAATGATAATTACACTTTATGAATTGTTATATTTTTTCAGGAGCAAAAACCGACTTTTTCGGAAGGTATGCCAGTGCACGAATATCCATTCACGCGAATTGTCGCCGATTCATACAGACCAATTGGTCGCTAAAGTTCACTGCTGGTGCGTCAAAATTCCTTTCCCAAAAGAAAAGCTCTTCTACACTTTCCACGCTATTTCGAGCTCGCTAGCGTCCTCCCGCGATTAACAGCATTCCGGCCTTCCAGAATATCGCGATCGCCAAAAGCCCACCACTGGAAAGGTCAGTTTTTGCCTTCGTAAACCAGCGCCCGGGCTCGTGGCGCACACGCAACGAGCTCGCTCGCGTATACGTATATCATAGGAGGGACACCCGAATTCCGATTCACCGGGCCCGAGGACACACGCACACGAATGCCTATATATATATATATATATATATATATATATATATATATATATATATATACACATATATATATATATACGCTCGGCGAGCAATTTTGTCCAATGCCTGGAATTTCGCCGGCTGAAATTGCGAGCGAATATGCACCGCGCGAGCGCGCAACTTCGTCCTCCACCCTCACCCCATGAAAATTACAATTACCCATCAGGCGCGGCGGCAGCGTGCCAATCGGTCGATCCGATTAAGCGCGCTCGGCGCACGCCTGGCTGATTTATGGGCCCGAGGTAATTATGCAGCCGCGATTGGATACAACTGGTGCGGAACACAGCCGTACGGCAGAGCGGTGTGCTCCGACTGATGCCCAGGGTTTACCCTCATGATTTTTTTGTTCAACTTCCTCCATGTATTGTTTTATGGTATTTTTAGTTCTCATGTTATCGCAGAGGTGAGAGGAGAGCACTTGATTCGCGTGTGGACACTTGCATTTGTATTTCATTTTTTGGCTATCTTCGCGCAATGGCAGTATCGATTGTAGGTACAATGATTTGTGTCAAATTTTGTTTATTCTCGATGCACGATTTGGAATGGACAAACAAATCTGGTAATTGCACTGTTAATTGCCCGTAATTTGAATTCAAATACTTTTCATCAATGCTTGCACTCGCAAATAATCTTCATTCAATCAAGTGCTCGTCGGAATTAATGGGAACAGAAGCGCTAATAGGCTTCGAGTGTGCCAATCGAATGCAGGTACAACTGCAAGTACTCAGCGTTCAAAGTGCTTTTCGATTACCTCTGCTTATTTCTTCGAAACACGAACAACATATATCTGTATACATCTACTCGAACCATCCTATACGTACATCTCCATGCGCGAATTCCCATTGACTTACGCATATACATTAACATACATACACACCACACATCAGAAGTATTCTCAACGACACTTCTCATTAACTATTGCAAACTATTTAGTTTCAGTCCGACGTGACTACTTTCCATCGTCGATCGAATTCGCATCCTATTTTGTATACACCACATACATATATATAAGGACTCCATGATCCACCTCAACCTCTCTGACAATTTGTCCACCCCCAATCCCACATTCATTGCAACTAAATAAAACTGCGCATACGTATAAGGGTAATTCTATAGAAAAGGCACTTTTTGTTGTACCCCATAATATGATACTATAATTTATTTTATATCTTGAAAATGTACATACCATAATAAAGGGATGTCTATTAAAAGAAAATAAAATCATTTGACGCGAATTAAAATTTACTGGTTAATGTAGTAACCTGGAACATATACGAAGTGCTTCGAATATTACACGTTGAAGGTTACTACATCAACTAGTTAATCTAAAGCAGATTCAAATCATTCTTTTCTTTAAATAGAGACCCTCTCGAACCAGTATTCACATTCCCAAATATCTACAATAAATTGTAGTACCATATACATCATAAAAAAGACAAGGACACTAAAACGGTGCCATTTCTGCAGAATTACCCACAATACAATTACGTATGCGCGGTTGACTCAACGGCATTCGGCACGAATTCACAGATTTCCATAGTGTGTCGATGTGCGCGTACTTGCGCGCGCGCGCGCGTATGTATGTGTTTCAACAACGTCATATATGCTGCACCATCCACCAGCACTGTAGCCCCAACACACAACAGTCCTCGATAATTCTCTCCTGCCGCGTCCATGTGTGTACACGCGCAGGTTTTGTCGAGCCGACCGAAAATTAATTGTGTGACCCGTGCGTGTTCTGTGTTGATTATGTCAATGCCCCCCGTTCTCCAGTCCCCGAGCCCCCTTCACCACTTCCACCCGTCGTCGTCCCGCTTGGTACACACGTGCATAATAATGGTTGATCGCCATCGACGCTCGTCGCGCTCACGAGTGGAATCTGACTGACCACTATAACTTCCAGTAGGCATTGCCCATTGAGTTTCACGAGTGGGCCGCGAGTTGGACATTTGTGGATGGCCAATCTCGCGCGCGCAATGATCGATGTAACTTTCCGTTAGATGCAATTGCAATTGTTGTCGAGATTGGCGATTAGATATTCGTACATGAACGTTCTTTCTTTTGGGCTGTGACGATATCTGGTCTTTACTTTTTTCACTTTTTTCGATAGATGGAAGAATACGATTGCTATCGATAGAGATGAAATATAAGTCGCATACTAGATTTTCATTTTGACGAACATAACTTTTGATGATGTGATTGAGTTATACCGGTTAAGTGGTAGAAATAAAATAATAGTATTTAAATTTATCTCAATACCTTACGATTATTGGATAATGCTAATAAAATCAATTTACACACTAACCAAAGCCGTAATATTGGGCGCATATTATTTTTTATTTTTTCATTTTATTGTTGTTTTCGATACAAACTCGTTTCCCACTATAAACGCTGCAAGATTACCGGTAACAGTAACATTTCTCGACAATTGTAAAGATTCTAATAATTCGCAAATATAGAAAAAAGTAACGAAACAAAGAAAACGCGTCGATCGAGATCAGATTAAGGGGACGCCGAATACTTCTGTCCTTGTCTAATTAATATTCATTCATAACTTTAAAAGAAATCATTCTTTTTTGTTAAATAAGAGTTGTCCCCAATTTGTTGGAACTGATTTCATATGATCGTTTTGTTATCGAGAAAACTTTGATACACTGTGAGAGCCAAATAAATGGAAATTAACCTTTATATATAAGTATATCAAAGTTTTCTCGAAAACAAAACAATCATATGAAACCAGCTTGGACATATATCTAGATTACTGCACAACAAATTGGAGACAACTCTTATTTAAAAAGAATGATTTCTTTTAATACAAACTCAATTAGACAAGGACAGAAATATTCGGTGTCCCCTTAATGCGATATCGTCCGTCGATCAACCCCCTCGTTCGAAAAGAAAAGCCCCCCCCCCCAAACCCCTGACACCCAATCATGTGCGTTGACCCTTGCATCTGGGTCGACTTGAAATTATGATTGTCAAGACTAACAGATATGGTTCTCTTCTCCCTTCGGGCAGTGGCCACATTCCGGAAAGGCGTGCGGGCTGTTCAGATGGTCGGAAGAGCAAGTACGTATCCCCCCGAGAGTAGATTGTCTCACCTATAATCAATCAATCAAATCATCATCATTTCCATCCAACTGTATCATACGACATACTCTCACCTATGACTGTCTCTCACCAACCTCTGATCCATGTGTGTATGCGCGCGCGTGTGTGTGTGTATGTGTGTGTGTAACGCAGTCTTGCGGAGCATATCTTAGGCCGAGAATGGTCTTCGATCGTAGACAATAAACGGCATCTTGAAGGTGCTGTCACACAGTCTGGGCTTGTTAAGAGGTTTTGTAAATACAATTGTTGAAGGAATTGCGCGCTTTGCTGTTCGTTGTTCGTTAGAGGTGGCGCTTTTAAAAAGACACGCGTTTGCACATTTGAGGATGGTCAACGCATTTCAGTGTGCATAAGCAATCGCTTGGCGGATATATGTGTCACGTATCAGGAGGGGGATTTGTAAATACAATCGCGGTAGTTAAAAGTTAATTAAATGAAAAAGTTGTATTATGTTGGATGTTAATAGTTTGTTGCTATAAACGTTGCACATTGCATTCAAATGTCAAAAGTTCAAAATATAAAAGAACCAATGTTCAGAAAACGAAGTAAACAGTTTCAGCTTCGTAAGATTGATCACATGAATTATTGCTACATTTTCACGTGCACGTATTCAGACAACAGCTGAAACACCATTAGAAAAATTCACAAAGCACAATCGTTCGTTTGAAAGTCATTATATACATCAGAAAATACAAGAGCCCTCGATTGCGTCCGCACCTTGAGAGATGCCCTCGCCGATAAATTTTCGCCACTGATTTTTATGTTTCGCCCGCCATTCACGATCGTAAGTAAATATAAGTGGAGCTGAACACTTAAAAATAGAGAACGTAAAGTAAGTATTTGTAAATAATTAGTCATGTATTGTATATTTCAGAAATATCATTTTTGTATTGAAACTTTAAGTCAAAATTGATCTGAAAATTTGAACTGTACTCGTCACTTTGTTTAAATTCCAATTGTCTTTTGAACATTTACTTCTTTTACGAAAGTTTCAAATGTTTCTACCAACTTTAATTCAAAATCGTTCTGCAAATTAAAAAAATAGTATATTACGCATCTAGGGAGGAAAAGCATTGGCTAGTCCATAGCACGTGTAAATTACGTAAACACGTGCTATGGGGTAACTATTTTTCCTCCTCTGATGCGTATACTATTTTTCACCATACCCTGGCCGAAAATGTCACATTTCAGTTTCGGAGCCGGGAGAAAATGTGGTACTTTTGGCCAGGGTATGGTGAAAAATCGTTAATTCGCTTCAATTCCCATTATCATTTAAACAATTACTTACTTTACGCTGCTTTCAAATTCGGCCACCACTAGCCACGAGTGGCGCTGCAATCGCGAATGCTCGCACTCGAACTCTCTCCTAATCGCGGTAACAAGCAAGCAAACAAACAAACAAACCAATAAGCCATTTTCGCCGAGACCGGGACGCGCGCGGCGCAGTCGAGTCGAGATTCAATCGAGCGAAAACCGAGGCTCAACGGACTAATTCCTCGCGGGTCAAGCGCGGCGTGAAATCGGAAAGTCGTAAAAAAATCAAAAGTGGGCGCGCGCGAGAAAGAGAGTTTTTTTTCATTTTTATCGAATCATCCCGTCGAGAGCCAAAGTGGAGCAGAGCCTTGGGGCCGCAAGGCGCGATTTATCGCTTCGTGCACGCCCGCGCGCGCTTGTGTGTGCACACACGTACGTAAGAGACGTATTTATGGATCGCCGAAACTTCCGATCGAAGACCAAACTATCCTCGGCCGAGTACACAAATATCGCCAGCCCTTCGTCATCTTCCGTCCTCTCTGTGTATACCTCCTTGGTCCTTCGTATACCAATCCGCCTCATTGCAACTCGTATATATCTCTTGATCGATTTTCCAATCTATTCCTGATGTATACCTATATACCATTAATGTCGTTTTTAATTGAGAATATAATTGATATTATTATTATTATTATTATTGATGTCCATTCGCGATAAAGCAGATGCATTGGGTGTTTTGGGTTTCGCGAGGATTGTGCGCTTGGATTCGTTTTGATGCAATCTGTTATTTGTGATTGTGTAAGTATGCGGGATTCATGTGAATAGAACTATACCGAGAAAAATGGAAAATTATCGTCGCAGTGCTGTATCTGCTTTTTCTAGGATGGCATAAATCATAATTTGTCTCAGAATAGAGTAGCAGAGAAAAGCTATTTCGTTTTGAGCTATTTTCTCGAATTGCCGTGCATCTAAACTTAAATGCGAAAATCGAGACAGATGTACGAATGGCAAAGCACTTTCTGTGACTCTAATCTGATTAATCATACGCACACTCGACTTGAACACACAAGAACTCATAATGTTCATCATTTTTTTTTATCACTCGTCCTTACTAAAAACTACATATTTTGTACACACGTAAAAAGATCCGTCTCAAAGAAAATCAACTGTAGGATACCAGAAATAAGGGACGTGAGAACCCAAACTTGTCATTACCAAACTTCTTTATTAGTGCAAATCGATTTGAAACTATTCAACAAATTATCACGCAAACGTTTATTTGTGATTTCGATTTCAATTTGAAATAAATATTGATTTGCACTAATATAAGAATTATTCCAAATCATCATCACCAATTGGATCCAAAGTAGAATACCCGATACATTAGTGTTTGAAAGCCTTTCATTGATGTGGTGTTTTCCTGGTTATCTGCAACCTACGATTTATATATTACGTCACTTTGTATACCTATATATCAATGTCGTAAGGAATGTAGTTTTTTATATATATATATAAAAGTTTGTAAGTGTCTTCAATGGTTACTGTTGGTAAATTGGAACTGAAAGACTATGGAGTTCACGATTTTGAGATGCTGTAAATGAATAAAGTGTTCCTTATACGTGTATACATGTATTGTTAATTAAAATTTGCATCAGTGTCTTTTTTTTAACAAAGAGCGGTTTATTTAAATATATAAAAATTATTATTTAGTCCTGTTGTGCGTGTATATATGACAAATCGTATACGATAAACGCATTTGCATAAACATACATGTATAACCTTATCTAGAACTAGTCTTTAATAAATTCATGCGTGTTATATTTCTTTGTGATTTTTTGTATTTCGAGATACATAATTATTCCTTACCGTTTGTCTTGTGACGTTTTAATCAGAGATGTTAAATATCGTTTCAGTACATAAAAATTGTGTATGACCCTATAACTTCTGTTAATTATCTCTCAATCCTAAAAGTTTCTGCCTTCAAAACTCATTCGATGTATTTACATTTTACGTACCACGTATCCGCGGCATCCAAATACGAAAACAACACTTGCGCCACTTCGAGTCTACCTTTTTCCGTCCTCTATATATATACTTACACACTATCTCAGAAAGTAATTCGACCGAGTGCTGACGAAATTCATTAACCTAATTAGTTTTATCTAAAACGGCCCGTCTAATGCCTCTTTAATTCTACTGCGTTAAAATTACGCCAGACGCAATAATTTATCTTGTCGAGTAAAAATATGAAGCAAAAAAAAACGGGCAAAGAGTCTCGCATATATGAGATAAATTCGTGCCTATAAAAGTAATGGCAACACCGCTCGCGTGCAGCTTCGGCGCTTATTTTAAAAATATCACACATTCGCTATATAATTATATATATTCAACATTTATATTCATATATTTTTTTCTCTCTAAACTTTTTGTAGTAAAAATTTCAGACCATAGATTTTCAAAAGTTAATAATCTTTTAAATTTATTTACTTCGAATCATTCCTTTAGAAATTAATATTTAAAATATTTCATTTCGATTGTGATTTTTAATACGTCTTTCCACGAGGCTAACTGGACTTTAGACTGTATTTTACTCTCCGTATATCCGTAATCCGCACACGAGCCACGCACGACATTAGTCAGATTCACGGGCACAAATCACGAGCCGCAACTAGCGCGTGTACAATGTCCGGTGTTCGTTTATAATCCGAATGTAGTAAGGGACGCAAAATCGCAGCATCTCATTCAGTCAACAGCCGCTCATATATCTATATATAGACACATGACGACACATCCAAACTCATGCATACATTTGCATTCCCGATATATACGTATACAAGCACACATTATATATAGATATATACACGCAAACATGTAGGGCGCGGGCATCGCTAATAAGCTCCGCGACACTCGCCCCCTCCTATTATATATCATGGTTCGCACACAAACGCATTCACACCTCCTCACATTCGGTTACAATGTATACATATACATAATACACATATATGTATGAACACGAAAAATACACACATATATATAAATATATATACATAAATATACAAGTATATATATACACACGCGGACTACGTCGAAAATGTAAAATATAATATATACTGAAACTAACTTTCTCTATGTGTCTGTGTGTCTCTATCTCACTCACTCTTCTCTATTCGCTCTCCTCGTGTGTTATCAACTCTCCTCCACACACAGGTGACGACTTCTCGTACGCAAGTAAGTCCGCAAGTAGATTGTGGAGGGTATATATATATTATCCATATTATTTATATAATCTTATATATTACACGCCTTATATATATATATATATATATATAACAGATATATATATATATATATATATATATAACTTACACGTATATTTATACATTTAATTTGCAATGATATAATTCGTGCGATGTGTAATATCGAGACACTATATATCATAGAGCAATTAAAGCAGCCTTCGCGCATACAATAACGTATAATTGAGAAACGAGAGTATATATTTTGTAATGAATATTGGCGCCTCGCATACTTGTAATACTACTGACGCTATATTACGACCATTGGCCACGTAGGACCGCATCAGAAAGTACTGTATAATTATCAGATTCGTGCAGTCGTCGCAGTTATGATTTGACAGTGCAACGCTATATAGTCTTTGTGTTTTTTTATCATTATGATAAATATGGCGGTTGCGTATCGTATTATTCTACACCTGCTAGGCAGAGCGAGTACATCCATTATACAGAACGCTTTTTTTCCGCTTTTCTTTTTGTTATTATGCGGAGTATATAATATTGTGGCTTTGTTTAAGTATATTATTTATACGTATATTATCCTTTCTTTTATTTTTCACATTTTTCACGCTTATACCGTTATCGTTCTCAGGCTTTTTAGTGCGCAAAGGAACGTACGCGATATATATTATTATTGCCATTATCGTAATTACTTTTTTGTGCTTTTTCAGGCACCTTCGCTTTTTTTTATTTCTATAATAGTTATATTTATATTGTAATTGTATTTGTTAAGGGAAGAAGAAATTTTGAGCTGAAAAATCTTTGAAATTGTTAATCCTTTGTTTTCAGAGTTTCATTTTTCGAATTATTATAATTTTTAATTTTTTCGTCGCTCGCTTTACACAAATTACACAATTTCAGTGTTTTTTTTTGTTCATATAAGTACCGCAATATAAAAATAATCGTATTATATACCGCTGCGTTATCGTTGTGCTTTCGGTATTCGTCTTCACTTTGCCAATGCGATGCGTCCACTATGTACGTATATAACAAAAGAAAGTACCCCGAAGAAAAATGCGCAAAGTACGATCGGCCAACTTTGAGAAACTGCAAAAATTCGCACGCAATCTGTATGATAAGTCGCCGCGTCTGCAATATATGGAACGATCTCGCATATATATACATCACGACCTCGAAGTCGAGAATTTTTGCATAAAAATATTATTTTCACTCGGTGCATTTCAGTGATATATTACCTTTCCTCACGCTGGCGATCAAGACACGCAAATTACTTATCACTCCGTGATATCTGTTCTATATTTATACAATTATATGTATATCCGATTCGCGCATATTTTCACTTCTCTCTATTTCTTCTCTTGAACTTTTGTCTACTTCTCCACTTCTTCTCTATATCTTTCTGCACTACATTTTTATGTTTTTTCTCATAAAGTCGATAAGAATAATATAACTATTATTATTACTCATTTTTTCCAAAATGCTTTCGCACGACGTTCCGTGCATGATACTACCATTATTATTATTACTGTACTTGCGTATATTGTACACCACAGTTCCGATTTTCTCGAATGCAGTAGACACACCAAATATCTATAATTAAGCGCGCACCTGGTGTATGACTATATTGTTGAAACACGGATAATGTCTCTCACGCGTTGTTGCAAAAGTACACCATTTGATTATACTATATTATCGTAGTTGCCAGTGAGGCATTTTGTTATAACAAAGTTACGGCGCGAAACGCCGCCACACGTCTGGTAAAAGCGATTTCGAACGCGCGAACGTTGAAAAAGCACACGTCGCTTGTATACACCAACATTCTTTCAAAACATTTGCCGATCAAATGAGAAAAAATAACGCCTAACGGCTTTTTCGTAATTAAAAAATTCATCTCCACGCCACGGCGACGTGCTTTTCAATTTTCGCGGAATTCGATCGATCACGCCGCCTCTCAATTTATGCACGCTGCATGCTCACATACACGGTGTTATAAGTACATATATATATATATATATATATATATATATATATATATAAAGAGTAGCTGCGAGCTGGAAAAATAGTTTCCCGGCAGAAAAAAAGGCGGAGCGCTATTCCAATATACATCGTGCCGCTGTCGCAACGCGCGCCTGGAAATAAAAATCGCGTTAAATATTTGCATTGTGCGGAAGAAATATACAAACAAAAATTTTTCAATCGAGCCGATCGTACGGCGCGAACGAATGGGCAACATTTTGCGCGAGCACGTTTATAATGGAAAGCACGCCGCGTTCTATTTTATATATTTCTTTAGAAATTATATAGTTTATGTTTAGATTGAGTTTACATATTACTTGTTTTACGAACGAACTCTTTTGGATGACTCATATCCATTGATTTTTCAAATTTTGTACAAGTATCAGTAGTTGTACTACCATTGCTTCTTGACAATCGAGATATGATTTCAATAGAGTTCGCCTCGTTATTATTGCAATGCAGTAGCGGCACAGCCGAAATCTATTATAATTAGAGTAAACACTTAATGTATAAAGTAGCCACATGTAGTGTGTGACCAATTAGGCAATAGGTGATTTAGTTAGGGTAGCTAACATGTGTAGTAATTTGTTACAGACGACCACCATCCTCCCCCCACATTCACCCCGCCAGAACTGCCCAAGATGGTTCACGTGAGAGGTACAGTTACACCTCAGTCAAACCATGCTACAGTCTCGCAATTTGCTATCTCTCTCTAATCTGTGTCTATATCTATCTCTCTGTCCTGCGAACTAACAAAAGCAGCACTATAATTACGTTGCATTCACGACACATGTCTCTCTTTATTTTTTTCAATTTGTTTTTTTATCAACATTTTTAACAGAGTTTATGAGTCCTGTTTTATTGATCTGTGTCACTGTGACTTTGCTGCACAAATAACGAGAATAAATGTAAATTGAAATTTTTTTTTATGTCGTAAAATAGGACTACGGTTTTTGCTTAAAGAGTATGTGGCATTCTACTTCATCGAATAAAGATTCAAGGAATTTCTTATGATGTTTCAACATTTTGTATTCTTGATATATTAAAAAAGTGCATAATGTGTTTTAAATAAAATAAGAAATTCCACTTTAAGTTTTCTTCGATAAAATAGGATTTACCAACCAAAAATGTTGGTATCAACCTACTCATACTGTACTTTTATGAGTTAATACTGTGGCAATTTCAAGCTTAAATTTACACTAACTAACTCACTGCATACGCCTCCAATGATTTTCAAATGCCATTATATTTACACTCTGACAAAACTATTTTTTTATTTTTTTTAATCCAGTCATTAGCATTACAAGTTTTTCACTCTTTAATGATCTTTAACTTTCTGTTTTTTATTTATTTCACTAATCTTTTTTTAGTTTTATGTAGTTTTAGAACTATTTTTTTTTAGAAATAGTAACTATTTGATTTAAATTAGAATAGAGTAAAAATAGTTTTTTTTTCTAATGTTTAGTATATAGAGTGTTTTAAAATTCATTTTTGTAAACTAATTCGTAAGTATGATGTTAATAAAAACTTTCGATTCACTAAATTATTTTATTTTTATAGTGACTAGCACAAGTCGATTTTCCCCGATACTGTCGCATGCTCCATTTATTTTATAATAAAGAAAATACATCACATTCTAAACATAATGAATACTAAAAAGATAATTTGTCAATAAACTGTATCTTTTGTTTATTTTATACATGCAGTATGTTTTTCATAAAGAATCACAGAATTGAAAGAAAAAGGATTAATTATAATCTTGCTTCGTAAGAAAGTTACTCTGACTGTAATGAAATGGAACCATTTGGTTTATAATCATACTAAATAATCAATTTCTTATCACTAATCTTGAATACAGCAAGATCTGAATTTCAATTTGGGCTTCAACATGTCGATACTTTCAAAATTCATAGTTATAAAATACTAATAAAAACACGCCATAAAAATACTGTAATAAAATTTGATTTTCATAAATGCACCTTATTTTGATAAATACATAAATATACGAGTGCAATTAGTTAATCTTTGTGAGTTTTACAATAAATAAATCGATAAAAATTGAACCGTTAATAAAGTAATAAAATCATAATACACGAAAAAGAACGCGAAAATCCATCGCGGTGCAAAATAACAAACCAATGGTTCCGCTTTTCAATCCAATTAACGGTAACGATTCTTTTCCAACGAAGCGTGTACCCAGCGCCGCTCCAAGGTAAAGTTTTTCTCTCTGTTGGCTGGCGAGGTGCAGTGGTGCACACAACACACACACACACACACCTACACAGAATGCAGAGAGCCCAGCACACAGAGAGCCAACCAAAGTATATTGCGAGCGCCCCTGTAAGCATGGGGTGACTGCAGGTCGATGAATTCATATATATTACACATGTATACACACAATATTATGAAGCATTGCGCAGTACGGGGGACTACTACTTTTTTGCCACATGCAGAGTATTATTGATATTGTCAGTGTCGAACTTGATAAACTTTTTTGAACCTCTATATATACATTATTTATTCTTGTCTATTTTTTTTTAGTATTTCGATTTTCATTGTCTTTTTTTGCATTTGTCAATGGCGCCTGCTAATTCTTACGTTCGCATTTTAGGTGAAATCAGTCGCGATCGAGACGATCCGAATGGTAAGTTTTGCAAACGTTATCCTTGATGTAATTGTCTTTAACTGGAATAACTATAAACTCCTTCTTTGTAAGATTAATTTTAAAATAAATATTTTCAATGACTAGAATAGTACCGTGCGAGATATGTATATCTATCTTGTATTGAAAGCGTAATAAGAAACTGGAGTAAAAACTTTAAATCAGTTTACTGCACCTGCTGCAGTCGGCAAACTGATTCAATTTTAAGGCATAAAAAATATATGAAAAATTTTACTTGAAGAAATTCATATTTACCTTCTACGAAGTGTAAATTGCACCCATTCATACTGAAAATTCCTTAGAGAAATCCTGGAGGAAAATATATCTTCCACGTGAAAAAATTAAACTTTTCTATACATAAAACATCTTCAGGGTAAAATGAATTCCTAGCATCATTTTTGTATAAATTGTTGATGACGCGAGTTATTTATTTAGTTACTTAATCACAAACCTAATAGCCAAGTACGTCATTTCACAAAATGATACAATAATGTTTTTTGTAAGTATCAGAATAAAGTGAAAATAAACGTAAAAAGTTTAATGTAATATATGATATTTATCAAAAGCAACTTTTCAACAACTACTTCGCGTATGTGCATAATTCACTTTACCCTCGCGCACAACCATGTGTTTTCGTTGCATTCCTCGAGATGGTCGTTAAAACGAGGTGGATGGGGGCTCTGCCTCCTCCCGTTCGTGTGTTACAGCCATGCGCAACCACCGAAATTCCGTGGGAATGACAACGATGAACTCGACGAAGCAGGTCAACAAGGTGAAGCCGAACGTAAATAGGACCGCCAGCGACGGCTTGTCGAGCCCGAATCAGCCGTACAATCAGAGGTACCCGAGACGCGCGCGACGTCGCCGGAAAATAACATCTCTCTCTCTCTTTCTCTCCATCTATCTCTGTCTATCTCATTTTTGTCACGATTTCTATGCCGTTTCATCCGAAAAAAAAGAGAGAAAGAGAGTGAAAGAAGGAAAGGAAACAAGAAATAAAAGATGTGTATACGTATACACCTCGAGTGCATCAACAAAAATGTGTCTTTATCCATTTTTCACAACCACGACAAAGTTCACCACATTCACCTGCAGATTTCTTGCAGAATCCTTTATTTTTGTATTTTGTATTTTGTATTCATCGTATTCTCACGCATTTGGAAGGTCGCTGAAGTTGGCGGAATGGACGATGTTATTTTGTCAATGTAGATATTTCGCGTTTTTGAACTTTTATGTAGACAATAAGCATTCTCACAATGTTCATAAAATAGTATTTTTACTCAATATGAGCTTTCTACATTTTCATCAAATTTTACGCATATCGTAAAACAGGGTATCTATGGCCTGATAAGTTGACCATGGCCACTTTTTACTTGAGCACTTAAAAAAAATTGTTCACTTACACAATTCGTAATAA
The DNA here is from genome assembly GCA_949152435.1 of Gastracanthus pulcherrimus. Taxonomy (NCBI): domain Eukaryota; kingdom Metazoa; phylum Arthropoda; class Insecta; order Hymenoptera; family Pteromalidae; genus Gastracanthus; species Gastracanthus pulcherrimus. The sequence goes on from OX424573.1 coordinate 16,751,949, forward strand.
CTATTTTAAAAAGCGGCCATATCCATTCTGTTTTACGGTATATATCAATTGTAAATCAAGGATTAAAGCAAATTAAAGTAAAAAAAGCGTGAATTTAACCACTCCGCCGAGGCTCCAACGCCTTCCTCCATCACGCATTTTTCGCATATTCACCCACTACGGCACTCGTCACGCGATTCGATTGTTATCTTTCATTTTTTTACCTTTTTGTGTACATTTTTTCGCGTCGTCAACGCTACGACGACGCAATTAGGGATACTTGAAAAAACACATTCAAGAGTTGTAGGCGCGGCGGCTCGTTACACGTCGGGCGCGCGAAGTCGTTCGTTTTTCAATTTTTCATCTAGCAACATAGTTGATCCGCGACGAGCTCGACTCAGCAATTTTGAATTTTGACAATCTCATTGATCTCATTTCTTCTTATAAAAAAAACATGCCATAACTTTTTTGAGTAACTGTTAGACAACATGCACGCATATATCATCACTAAGAGAGAATAAACAATAAAAAGCGTTCTCATTTTTAAGAATTGTTGAACTCTAACACATATTTACATAAGAGCATATAAACTTGGTTTACGTTCTTTCTTGTATTTTGGTAATACTTAGAGTTGTGATGCGTTGCAAACATTCGATACTCCTGATTGAAACTACTTTTTTTATTATACATTACACGTTCTATCCTTGTTGCAGAGTTGCATGTATAATTTTCAAATTTAGACTAATGTTTATATTATATACATATTGGCATCGGCGAAAATTCACTCTCATACGTCGACTAATCATCGAATCATTTACAAACGATAAAACCAGAGATAGATCAAAATTAACAGCTAGCAGTGTAAATTCAAAGAAAACAGTAAAGCAAAGAAATTGACAAGAAAGGGTTGTGGAACCAACGTGTACGCTCACCTTCTAATTTTCCAGATCGCAACAAGAGGAGTCCGCATACGCTGGCTACCATCTCGCCTACGAAGTGAAAAAACTCATGTACGCTTATTATGACGCCCGTTGTATAACACAGTTTTCCCTAATTTTTTTTTCTTCGTTTTTCGTTATCTGTGTATATATGTACTCTTTTTTTTTTATGTGTGAAAGCTCTTTTGCATGCCCGTACCAGAAGTAGAACTAGATCGAGAGAGAAAGCGATTACTACCTGTGCCTCTCCTATACGTGCTTGCACTTTGCGAAATTACCACGCGGCCTGCGAGGGGAATTAATTTTACCGAGTCAACGCGAAGTTTAATGCTTAATTAGCAAGTAGCTGTGCGCGCGCTCTATAGCTCCGCGGCTTTATTACGTGATGAATTGAAATTTCTAATCTGAAATAACCTGAGAGGAGAAGAAAAATTATGCAAATTCTCACTGTCATTCATCATTTCGAAAACGTTATATATCGATAGTTTAGTAAAGTATTGATATTTAGTATTAAATTTACAGTATTTTTAATAAATTATAATATTCTGTTTTATTTGAACAGCAATAGATTTTTTTATTCAAAATATTTAGTGTAAAATTATTAGGTGTAGAGTTAAAATAGTTAACTTAAATAAGAACAAGTACTTTTCAGCATAGATAGTATAATTTCACTTTATATAGATTAATATAAATTATTTAAATATGCAACTTCGACGAATTAGTGTTTTTTTTACTTAATACATAGTAAAGTCTTGAGATATTTTTGCTTAAATAGTTGATTATTTAATACATTCTTTTGGTACAGCTTTATGTTTTTAAACCCCTGATTGTTTTTTTTATGATAGTAGATAGTGCTTTTGCTTTTAGTGTATTGCCTTAGAAAAACCTTAAAATAAAAGTCAAACTAATAAACCATAATATGCTATCCATTAGATGAAAAGTTTATCTTCTTTATTTAAAAAGAAGAGAAGTCAAACAACGTGAATACATGTGCACGAACGAGCATTACACTAATTATAACGTCGTAACTTCATAAATCTTTCCCCGTTTATGGTATAACCTTTTGTTTCTTTGAAAAATTAAATATTGGTTCCATTTAAACAAAAAATATAAGATTTAAATAAAGAAGACAATGTAAATGACAAACAATATAATGTGTTTAATGATAATTATAAATTAAACATTCCAGAATAAAATCTTTTCATGTTATCAATTCAAAGTAACAAAAGGTACTACAAACCTAAACGCGAGCATAGGATTCCATCACTGCTCATTATGGGAAATTTGCGCGTATATGTTTGTATGGACGTAGTGCGTCTGTGCGTGTGCTTGCAGCAAATCGATTCAGTCTTAACCCAAATTTTCTATAAAGTCGTTCTTATTGTACTTTAAGAGAATCTCGTGAAATTCATATATCTATATATTGATAATAATATAAACGTACACTTTTTTGAAATTATTATATTTAATACTTTAATTTGAACTATTATTAATGAGCTCACCCAATATACACCTGTGTGCAAGAACTACATCAACCCTCCTGTGTATTATGCTAAATATATTCAAGTAAACTGAGTTATTCCCATAAGTCAAAAAGACAAACATTACAAATATACTTATATTCGTACTATTTTTGTTCATAATGTTATATCTACCTAACTTTGATAAGTATGTAGCTCTGCAAATTTTAGCTGAAGGTTATATCCTATATTATGACACCGTACCAAAGCCCAGTTTCTAATGAAAATTGTTGTAAATTGTATAAAAATGAAAAGTGACTTTACGGAGAACATAATTACTGATTTAGTATCCATTCTTCTTAGAAAAGACATCTTACGCAGGAGGGTTAAAATGACCAAACTATTGTTCAGAATAAATCATTAAGAACAACGAAAAAATTTACGTCAAGACTTGAATCACATCGTACATTGACCCTCCCCAACCCCCCCGTGAACCACGATAATAACGAATTTCTGTCCCGGCCGACGCTTTTGTCTGGCGCCTCCACACCTCGACCGACACAGGCCGACGAGCCGCGCGTCCGGCGGCTCCAACGTCAACAACAACGGCGGCCTGCAGATCGGCATAGCCGACGACCAGGCCAAGGACTTCGACTTCGAGAAGACGGAGATGAAGTACGACTCGACGGGCATGTTCCACTGGAGTCCAGCCCGCAATCTCGAAGACTGCATACTGGATCGCAATCAGGCGGCGATGACGGTCCTCAACGGCCACGTGGTCGTCTGCCTGTTCGCGGATCCGGACTCGCCGCTGATCGGACTGCGCAACCTCGTCATGCCGCTGCGGGCTTCCAATTTCCATTACCACGAGCTTAAACACGTTGTGATAGTCGGGAGCGTGGACTACATTAGGCGCGAGTGGAAGATGCTCCAGAACCTGCCCAAGATCTCGGTCTTGAACGTGAGTGTGGGGGCCGGGCGATGGGTTTGCGCGGCCGATGGGTGGAGATGGACGCCGATTGTTATTCGAGTTTCGAGGCTCGAGCGAGAGTGCTCGGATACTGTGAGGTGGGATCGATCGCGACGCGGTGGAGGGATTTCGGAAGACGTGATGTAGTTGGGTTGGTGTACGGATTGTGGATTTTGGTGAAAGAGTATTTGCTCTCTTACAGAGTATAAAATGAAATTAATCCTGGGTGAAACAAAATAGTATTGATGAATATATCGAACCTTCGTATGCATAAAAAATATTAGCTATTTTACGGCCGCTCTCAAACTTTAAACTCAAAATTAGATTTGTATATTATAGCGGATTGAGACAAAAATTAGAATGTACTATCATATAATGATACATTTTCGTATATATCTAAAAGCTTTACCAACAAGGTAAGACCGTTAAGTATGGGTGACGTATTTTAATAAAACTTTGAAGATCGTTTCTTGGTACCTTTTTTCTAGTTCAAATTTCTTTTTCGAAATATATGGACTGCTAAGGGTAAAGTCACATAGAGAGGATACTTCCGAGCGGAAATCCTTCTATATCAATAGCAACACGGCGAAAATTTTGTGTCCTTGTCATACCGCGTTGCCTATTGATTTAAAGGACGATCTGCCCGGAAAACCATTCCATGTGACTTTACCCTAAATCAACATTAAATAACTGCCAATTAGAATTTCACCAGAATCCAGGACCCGATAAAATAATACCCTTATCGTTAATTTAGCATCGCACTGTATAACATTTATAAACACGACATTGCGATACACAGGGTTCGCCGCTGAGCAGAGCAGACTTGCGTGCCGTTAACGTGAATCTGTGCGACATGTGTTGTATCCTGTCGGCAAAAGTGCCTAGCAACGATGACCCCACCCTCGCCGACAAGGAGGCCATCCTCGCGTCCCTCAACATCAAGGCGATGACGTTCGACGACACGATCGGTGTTCTCAGTCAAGGTGAGCTCGCGCGTCACACCCGTCAACACTGAATTATCGAGACACATCGGAATATCATGTACCTCGCTATGATTCCGTTGAAAAGTTTTGAAAGTAGAAATCGCAGTGTTTGTCGTAAATCGTGTAAATCAGATTGTACGTATCTATATTTCATACTTATAATACTATGCTTAAAACAATTTAGTTGGAAGTCCTATTGTTCTTCAAAGAAGAGGATCCGTCTACGGGGCAAACGTGCCGATGATAACAGGTATGCGTGCATGTCACACTAATTATTATTCAAGGTGGACATCGTTCCAAATCTTACTTCGCGAATCGGTTTTTGCAGAACTTGTCAACGATAGCAACGTTCAGTTTCTCGACCAGGACGACGACGATGACCCGGACACGGAGCTCTACCTCACACAACCGTTTGCTTGCGGCACTGCCTTCGCTGTTAGCGTGCTGGATTCTCTAATGTCGACGGTACGCATATGAAATTTGAAAAATGCAAAGGTTCACAGACGCGTGTACGTGTGTTTGCGATGATCATTAACGATTGCTTTTGTGATTTCAGACTTACTTTAACCAAAACGCACTGACTCTCATAAGATCCCTCATCACTGGCGGAGCGACGCCCGAACTCGAATTAATCTTAGCCGAAGGTGCCGGATTAAGGGGTGGTTACAGGTACATTTTTGCTAAATCCTGCAGGCTTAAACCATTTTTCAAAAGTGTCCCTATTGTTGTCGATAGGTTTATTGCTTTAATAAATAAATGAAGACTTCGAATTATTTATGTAAAACTATGTTTTTCGAAGCAAAGTTATCTGATCTGTTTGAATCTAAAATCCGCCTTTCATAATTCTTTAACTGTAATTAAATATAGTAGACTTAAATTTTTAATTTGCACGCTTTCTCAAGCATTTTCAAGGAAAATATTTGTGTAATATGCAATTTAAAAAGTGCTCTATCAATATCTGATACTATTTTTGCGAGGTTGGTTATATCTGAAGTATTTGATAATTGGAAATCGAAATTATCGGAAAATGTTTGTGTAGAATATGCAATGAAATAATGCTTCTTTAAAATCCGATACTTTCTTTTACTAAATATTTTATAGCATATTACACAAATATTTTCCGTTAGAATACTTACGAGAACCATTCTTCACATATTTAATTCCAAAAAAATCTACTTAATTTACTTTCCAAATAAAAACTGTAAACGTATTTTTTAATATGTTTGAATTGAAAATCCATTTAGTGACTATTTCACAATGTATTTAGAACAAGATTTTTTACTACAAGAATTTCCGAAAACATCGACACTTGGAAAAAATGTGATATTTTTCCTCTGCTAAGGAGTCTAATTCCTTATTTTTTTCGGTTTGTTCACAGTACCGCGGACAGTTTAGCGAATCGCGATAGGTGCAGGGTGGGTCAGATCTCGCTGTACGACGGGCCACTGGCCCAGTATGGCGAGGGAGGCAAGTACGGCGACCTCTTTGTCGCGGCATTAAAGTCGTACGGAATGCTGTGCATTGGTCTGTACAGGTACAGGTATCGGACTTTCTTTACTTCGATGGTATTTATTGGATTACCCCACCGTTAAAAATATATATAAATGGGCCTGTGGCCGTCTGTCTTTATTATTATTATCTTTATTATTATTATTATTATTATTATTATTACTTATTTATTATTCATATTTTATATTACCACCACTTTATACCGTTCCTCTTACGTCGCAAGTCTATAATTGCTCTTTAATTTTTTGATTTTTTGCCGCACACATCTTTTGCATTTTGCGTTTTTGCATCACGAACACGAGCGAACAAAAGAAAGATTTTTTTTTGACAAAAAAAAAAAAGAAAATATGAGTGCGATGAACGATTTGTGAGTCACGCGCAGTAAGTTTCTCCATCCAAAAAATATCATTTTTGAACTTTTTTGTCTCTGTCTCTCTGTCTATTGTCTACTGTCTTTATCTGTCTCTGTCTTTTGTCACCATGTTTAATTAGCGTTTAGTTTGCTGCTGCATAGTGTTTAGTTTAGCTACATATTTGTTTAGTTCCGGCTTTGGCTCTACTACTTATTTTTTATATAAACATAACCAGAAAAAAAGAATATAAATATACATATATATGTGTGTCTGTGTGTAAAAGCTCGGGTGATCCGGATGAAGCGCAATGCTAACATGTTTCAACTGGTGTTTTAGATTTCGCGACACAAGCTCGTCGTGTGACGCGTCCTCGAAGCGATACGTCATTACGAATCCTCCCGATGACTTCACGCTGCTGCCAACTGATCAGGTAAGCATTTAATCATTGTCGTGTTTATTCAGCAAACTAATATATTACTGCGTTTATGCGCATTCGTAAAAATACCACACGCATCTCTTATATAATTATCAAATAACAACAACAAAAAAATTAAATTTGTACGTACAATATTCTAGGTGAGAACGGCCTAATTTGTATCATTATATCGAACCAAAATGTTTATCATCATATATATTCTGTGGGTTCCCGGAAAAACGACTTGAGTCCATTATTATTTTGCAAATTAAGTTTCTAGCAATTTTGGTATCCTTACGTAGTATATTTTCAGATAAAAATTTAAAAAATCAGAAAAGTATAAAAAAGTGACCCGTATGTACTATTTATTAATTTTTTTAAACGTAAGTTTAAATAGAAAATAAAAACTTAAAACGTTAATATCTCATAAATATGAAAAGTGAACTTAAGATCGTGTTTCCGGGAACCCACATAATTATTATCAGGCATTTCAAAGTTGCATACATAGTCGAGTTTTGGATAAAATATTAAGAACTTTGTTAAACATTGCTATTTTTAAAAGACATTATTCCAACCTTTCAATTTTACAAGTAATCCCCAATGCTGAGCTAACAAGTAGAGTCTCTTAAGGGGGTAAACCTGGGTTAAACCCAAAAAAGATTATTTTTAATGAGTGTAGAAAAATTCTTATGTTTAAAAGCAATCATTCTAAAAAATTTGATCCTACACGTTATAATAAATCACTATTTTCAATACCATATTTATTAAACGAACTTTGGTCCTCACACGATTGTAGGTGACATAATCATATTTTTTTCTTATTAGTTTTTTTAGAGATCAAATCAATTTTTTGAAAAAATTTTAACGAAAATGTGCTCCGCTGATTTTGTAATATATATCTAAAAAAAGTCGAATAACCGTCGACAAAAATGTTTTCATTCGTCATGTCACCTAGAATCGTGTGAAGAACAAAGATCCTTTAATAAACATCGTATTAAAAATAGTGATTTATTGTGACGTGCAGGATCAAAATTTTGAGGTTTTATAAGATTTGGATGTGATAAGGCATTAAAATTTATTTTATAATACAACGTAATTTGTTTTAATAGGCCCGTGTTTTAGTAAAAAATAGTAAATCTAATTCTGATTATAACCTTTAAGTAGAGCAACCTGAGTTAAACTCGAAAAAATAAATTTTTTTTATGATCCGATAAAAATTTTTACTATGAAAGCAATCATTCTGAAATTTTCTATTACTATAAATACTGGATAATATATATAATTTTACCGTTGTAAAACCTCAAAGTCTCTTTCTCACGAGACAGAAGATATTACCCTTATCAATACTATATTTATCGGAAAAACTTTGCGGGGTACACTTTCCCCGGTGAGGCAGTGAGCAAAAAAAAATTTTCGTCGGTAATCTGACTCCTTTTGGTATGTACTAAAACTTTTACGATTTACTTTTTCGTTAAAATTTTTTTTTATTATAATCTTACGGAGAGCAAACATATTTTTAAAATAAATTTCATTGTGATTATTAAAAAATTAATTTGTTTTATAAAAATAATATTAAAAAAAATTTGTTAATGAAAATTTAAACATATACATGTCATAAGAAGTCAAATTACCGACGGAAAAAATTTTTGTTGTTGTCCGTGTCACCTGGAATCGTGCACGCAGCAAAGTTATCCCAATAAATATAGTATTGACAATGGTAATATCTTGTGTCATGTGGAAGAAAGATTTTGAGGTTTCACAACGGTAAAATTATAGATACTATCAAGTATTTGTAGTAAAATAATTTTCAGAATGATTGCTTTTATAGGAAAATTTTTTTGGCACATAAACAATTACTTTTTCGAGTTTAACTCAGATTGAACCCCTTAAATTATTGACGCTAGAAACGAAACTAAAAAGACAACAAAAAGTACCTACATAAAGAAGTTTAATGTGAGCTCCGTTTATATAAATATAATAACTTCTTCCAAATATTATCATATTGAAGTTAGTAACTACACACAATTATTGTCATGGACCCAGTTCATGATCAGGTGAGTCGTTCTTGATCCAACAGTAAACTATTAAAAATACGAATTACCTTTATAATCTATTCCATATGCTTAGAAACATTAAATTAATAATAATAAAGGCATATTATACTTGCATAAGTGTTTTTAATAGTTTATTTATTACCTGAGCAACAACCAGTGCCCTAAGCAAGAACTAGGTCCGTGACGGTACGTGAAAATTCGAGAATTTTCAACTTTCCTCAAATATAAAATTAATGTTTATATCAAAATAAAACTTAATGCATTGAGGTTGACTGGCCTATACCTAAAAAATAAGAACACATTAAAATAAGGGTTTGACAAAAATGATATTAATTGGAAAAATTGGCGTATAAAGCAATTCACACAACTATTTAAAAGCATAAACTTAAAAATCATGTTAAAAAATGTACACGTTAGCCCTATTATCCCTCCATTTTAACAGTTTAGGGCAACAAACGTTCAAATGACATTTTTCATTGTCCCTCGATTCAACGTCACAAATAGTAGTTTCAGACTCTATACTTATAACGTCAGATGTGGCCATGTTTGATGCCCTGGGTCCCTCATTTCTACAATAGCTTCAACATTTTTCACCCCTCGATCCCTCAAATACCAATGATCTTCACCACCGTTTTCTGCATGTCCCAGGTTTTTGTACTGATGCAATTCGACCCGGGCCTCGAGTACAGGCCGAGCCGCGGCGCCCGCGGCAAGGACGACGCCTCCTGACTGTTGCTGTGTAGCGCCCTCACCGACGGACCGTACTCCTACATCTAAAGCGCGCGATCTCGCCGCCTTCGCCGTTCATCTTCAACCCGACGATGATTGACAGGAAGGCGCCGCGCCAACGATAGGACGTGCACAACGATACTTGTGTGACATCGTGCCGCCATCTCGACGCCGCCGCCCACGAAAATAAAAGAACGCTGTTGTACCACGCGCATCCGTCGTCCCCTCGCTCCTCGTCGTACCACGACAAAAACAAAACAAACAAAAAAGAAAGACAAAACTGAAGGGAAGAGATAAAGAGAGTATACACACATGCAAGATGCACGTATACACGGCCTTTCTCTCGAGCGTCCGCCTACAAAAGAGGCCTAGGACCAGTCCTATACTACTACTAATACTACTACTACAAAATGATTGTAAACCCGGATTTCGTTCTTATATCGTATACCTTTTCGTTCTTCTGCTATAGAAACAAAGCTGCTCAAATACCTACGTATTACCGTACATGGACGATACGACAAATGTGCGTGCATAACACAGATATACGTATAAGCTGTATCACATAACCGTGCGCGAGTCTCGCTTGTGAAATCGTGCATCGCATGCACGCACGTACGCGCACGCGAATATATACTGCACGTATACGACCGTTACATGTGCAATTCTTTCGGCTGTATATTGTACAGTAGCCTCTCCTACTTTTGCCACATTCGCATTGTTTTCTTTGTTTCCCTTGGTTGTCGACGTCGTCACGCAATGATACATGTACCATATAGTTTAAAAATGAAAACGAGGGAGAGGTAGAGAGCGCGAAGACAAGTAAAACAGAAATACTTATCTGATAGAAGAGACGTAGATAGCGAACGCACACGTGGACGAAGGAAAGCACACGCTTCTCGATGATCGTTTACGCGAGGATGGACGAAGGATGACGACGACGACGGTACGCGCATACGCGACGTATATACAAACGTGTCTCCGAACACACAGGTATATACACAGTATATGGGCTAGACAGCGCGCGCGTAGCGAACGCGAAAGAGAGGAAGAATTCGCGTACGCGCGCGCGCGCAAGGTATACAAGTGCGCGCAGAGGGATATATACACAAGACGGCACGATTGATCACGGTCCGAGGGCTGCTACACGCATAATGTAACGATATACGTGAGACGAACGACACGCACCGTACGCGCTCTTCTTCGAGGAAGGAAGAGGAGAGGATGCACGCGTATACACGAGAGAAAAGAAAAACGAAGGCGAAGAAGAAAAAGCGCGCGCCCGCGCGCGCCTCCGCATCTCGGAATGTTTTGGAGCCTGAGCATTACGCAATGACGCGCCGCATCCCGTTATCTTCGCTTAAAAATGGCTTATTCGCGTGTTTCGCGGGGGATAAGGGCGTCGCGTCGTCGCGACGATTTCGCAGCACGCTCTCGAGAACTGCGCAGGCACGCGCGATGTAATAGGCGTTCGAAAAATTCTTTGCGCGAATCACGAGGGGGAAGTTAGTCCATTTTTCGCGGCTGTAAAGCATTCGAGATCGACACTTTTACCGAGTATAATGTTTTTAGAGGATTAAATAATGGACGTAGATGCAGACGCACGTTTAAGCGAAGAGTAATTAAAAAAGCAGTTGTAGCGCGAGAAACTCGTAAGGATCTTTAAGGATGAACTTTATAATAACGATGGGAGGTACACCATTTCTAATATTACCGCATGTAACATAAAAGTTTTACACAGAGTATAAGCTGCGACGTAATGATTTCAGATAATCTAAATTTAAAATCTTAAATAGAATTAAACGTTTACATTTTCGAGACGAAGTCGGAAGACCGAATGACGTGAGGATAGTAGAGTATAGCGTATAAGGGTTTAATATTGATGCGCGGCGACGAGTTAATGTTGTTAAAACGTGGTTTTTTCATCAAAAGCATACCTATCAAGCTTACAGAAGGTAAAGGAGAAAAGAATGCGTTTTAAGAGTATCGACGCGTCCAACGAGAATCGCGCGGGACGATGAAGTGGAAAAATCGCAGCGATGCTCGCTTGGAACGAACCAAGAAAACACAAATTTTCTATTCGTTTCACGCAGGCATCGACCGCGTATACACTAACACATCTTAAATATTCGCTTAAAATCGTTTAATACATTTTATACACGGTGCTCGCGCTCCTCGAGACGCGCGGGCGAACACGCGACGACGCGACGCATTCTCGCGTAGACGCGATTCGCAGCTGTTCGACGCAAAAAAGAAGGAGATACTGTACAAGCGCTCAAATGAGGCTCCGCTCAGGCATTCCGAGGCGCGGAGCGCGCACCGCGCGCAAGTCGTTATATAAATATAAATAATATAAATATTATACATAAGCGCATCTCTAGGTAAGGCAACTACAATGATATAAGGAAATAAAAGGAAAAAGCACGCGCAAAGAGCGCGCACGCCAAAAGGCCAACTACATAAAACAAAGGCGAGAAACGCTGAATAAAGATAAAGATAAAGAATAATGAAAAAAAAAATGAAATAAAATATAATAAACCGAGTATAAAATGAGGAGAGTAGCGAGGAACGCCCTGCGTGGTCGCGCGCGAAGATTTCGCCGCGAGTGCACAGCTAGGAAACAGAAAGAAAGCAAAAGAATAATAAAGAAGCAAGGAAAGAGACGCTTAATATACTTTCCATTCGCAGAGGTTCGACTCTTCTATATACCGCGTGGCACACGCGCGCGCATGTACTTCTTTCGTTCCGACACCCGTACAATATACACTAACACACGCAGACACACACGTACATACACACACGCGACAAACAACAACAACAAACCTGTATAACGTAATGCCGTGGAATTGACACTCGCGCATTTCGCGCGCGCGCGACTACGAGGGGATGTTTCTCGGTGCTCGATTAAAAAAAAAAGATAAAACACGAACCCAAAGGGAGGAGAGAGAGAGATATAAAATAAAAGCGACGGTCAGGCGTTTGCACTTCGCCCGCATCGCGTCCTTGCGACGGCGATGTCTCTTCGCGCGCACGCTCAGGGGTGCACGACATAAAAAGGAAGAGAAACGATGTCTTCTTTCTGCACGGGGACGAAAATGAAAAAAAAAAACGCAAATCGAGCAGATGAAAAAAAATATATACGTAAAGCGCGCGACAAACGAGAGTAAAGAAACGCAAGACTTTCGAGTAAAAAGATGAACAAAAGAAAATAAATAAATAAACGATAAAATAACGTTAAAATAAAAGTACGAGCGTAATAGAGGTAAGATCGCGCGTCGTCGAGGATACATTGATATTGTATCGCGTCACGTGCGCGACAACGCGACGACGCAGGTGAAAAAAAAAAAATAAGATCGCGCGGGACTGCAAAACGTTCACGCGACGTGAGAGGGGAAGAAAAGGAAGATAAAAAATAAGAAAAATCTTTACCTCGTGTGTCTTGTCTAGGACTAAATGAAGACTCTCAATCAAGCACTTTGTACAGGTTCTATATACATATTATACATACAGATGATTATTATAAATAAGAGGAAAAAAAATGAAACGTAACGATAAGGCAAAGACACCCTTTTCCACACGATTTTGCGTATAAAAGAAAAAATCGGTTGTATATCGGTATATGCGGCATAGACATATATGCACACACATCGTATATATATACATATGTATATGTATATATACATAGACACTCTCTCTTTTATATATTTTTGTGAAACTCACGTGTGTATATATACGGACGTTCATTATATTATGCGACGATACATTATGCGTATTATCTTTAAATTAACTATTAAGTCATGTATGAGGAAGACACGAAGTGGAGTGTAGCCAAAACAAAAAAAAAGACAAAAACTTAAAAAAAAAAATTTAAAACACGCGAGCAGGTCTATTTGTAATAACGAGCGGCGCGTTATCTGCGAAACGGATACTGCCGCCTTGCGTTATACCGAAACTGCGCGCATTTTCTTTTCCTATTAAAATTGAAATTTCCTTCTTAAAAAGATCTAAATTTTGCATGCATGAATATTGTCCGGTTTCGCGGTAACGCGAGGCGTCGGCGTCCATTTTTGCGCGCGACAACTGCAGCGACGAAGCGACACATACACATACACGGCGTGCACGTGTCAAGCGCGTGCGATGTAATAAACCAAGTGGTTCAAGTGCGGTATGGTCAGACGAGATCTGCCTTTTTCAAAGGAGGTGAAAAGAAAACCATTGAGAATACAAGTTGTATGTATGTTTCGTTTACCTTTGCGTTTGTAGAGTAAAGAAAAATGTGGCACTCAGAGAATGAAATGTAACCAGAATATTAGAAAATGTTGTTTATTGCACTGTTACTTTTAAGTAGGGAATAGAAAGTTAAAAAGACTATATAGATGAAGATAATTGTGCTGTTAAATAGCTGTAATATTTTATAACTTGTTCGGTACGGAATTTCGTTTTTAGTACATTTTTCTATTTGAAGATTTATTGCTTTATTTACGGAGAAGTTGTAAGTAGCTATGACTCATTCATTTATTATTCAATATTATTACATTAAAATGACTTTTCGTAAAGTTATTTGTAATTATAAAAAAAAAATTATTAACGTACAAACATTTGAGTCTTTTTCAGCAATATTACGTGAATAATATAGTTAATAATTAGAGAATAAAAATTGATGTAAATAGATATTAATCATCGTTAATAAATATTAATAAATAATGAATTGTTTATATTAAAAGTGCCGTTAAGAAAAAGTAATTCGAAAACGAGAATATTGCAGACATTGAACACAATAAGTACTTAAGTTCTAGCTTCGATCTAAATCGTTCGAATCACCAACGAAAAAAAAGCGCTCCACACCAAATCAGCAACACTTATGCACAATTCCGATGGTTTCTTTTCGTTCCTCCAAGGCAGACGAGTTCACACTCTCACGCGGGCGTAAGAACACGAATAATGTAGAAAGTGTAGTAAGAAAATCCGGCGCGCGAACTCGATCGCGCAAAGAAAGGCGAGAGCCAATGAAAACGAAATACAAAATGAAAATCCAAAGCTTATAAAATGAAACCAAAAAAAAAAAATTAAAATAAAATAAAATAATAAAACAGCGAAGGAAAAGGAGAAATACTAGCTGTGGTAGAGGCTGCCGTGTTCGTTACATGCATTAAACAAAAAAATAAAAAAGCAAAAAGGTGTATTAAGAATTAAAAAAAAAAACGCTGATGCTGCTGTTGCTGCTGTTGCAATATCCACGTGCACTGTTCACTGCCACCGCAGTTCGTGTTATTTAACGTATATAAAAATTATATACCTTTACACGTACACACAGACACACGACACGTATGTACAAACACACTCACACGCACGGAGACAGATATACAGATATACAGATACACACCAACACATGGCTAAGGCATCGCGGCGAGGAGGTCCGGCGCGCAGCGGAAGTGAAACGATAATCATCCTGCGGTCGATCGAGTTTCATATAACTATGTATACAACAACACTTCGGTCTAGCCCCTCGTTCTCTATACTTCACCTGTCTCTCTCTCTCTCTCTCTATCTCTCTCACACACACTCTTTCTCTGTCTCTAGATCTGAATTTGTACACGGCACGCGGTCGATCCGAGGAATTTTCTTTGCGGTTCGCGGTATCGATTTTCTCGCTCGCTACGTCATCTCTCGTTTATATTACCGCGGATCTATACGTATTTTTCATTTAATTTTTCAAACCACGTCTTGACGATCCTTACGATTTTGAAATTAAATTTGGTCATCATTTGTCGAGTCAATCGCGAGATTCCCACGTGCGTACACGCGCGTCTAGATTTAGAGAGTCCCCTCCTGCCTCCTCCCCGCCCTCGTCATTTTTTGCGTGTTCCTCGGCGTGTCTCGATCTACGTGATTTCTGTAAATTTGTCTAGACATTACGATAAAATATAAATACTCGGAATAGCTCGAGGCTTTCGAGAATCGGTAACATTTCCTCTCGCGACGAGGAACTTTTGAAGCACTTATTGCTCCGGTTTTGGAAACTACTTTACTCATTGAATTTTGCTTACTTTATGTCAAATTGACGTAAAAATTTTATTTTCTGGACATATTATGTCAGTCGCTTTTAACATTCGCTTACAACGCGCATATGTGCGGGTCGTGTTTTTACGTATTTAACCAGGGGCAAGTGGTATCAGAAGCTTCTCGATCGTCGAAAGAAGATTTTCTCGTCGAAGAACGCCTAGAAACGAGAAAAAAAATATAAAATGAATAAATACAATTCGCCGAGCAGCCATCGGGGAACTAAAGACTGCTGATTTAAAATATGTACGTAAAACGTTGAAGAAAAAAAAAAGTAAATAAATAAGAAGTTTTTTTGCAAACTCGATCGTAACTCGTAGAAAAAAAAGCGCGCGTGAACTGTCGAGCCTTCGCAACCGACAAAATAATCCTTAGATATATACACATAATATATTAAAGAAACGCGTCGCGCACACCGTCGAAAGAGATAACAAAGGATATATATAAATATATATAACGATTCGTCTCTCGATTTGTCCCTTTACTGCTCTCTCCCCTTCCAAGGCTGTATAAAAATAAAACTTAAAAAAAATAATAATAATAATTACGGCAAAACGCTCCGAAATCCCGACCTCGCTCGCCCCGGTGAATTAAGAAAAAAAAACTACAAATTCGTGCATTAGATTCGTGCAAGTCGTTCATTAAATCGTGAAAGCCTTGTGTAGTTTATTAGGAAAGATCGTGTTTTTGCCTCGCCGACTCGTCCGACGATCCCCAGCCCCCATATAACGGCGTTGTTGCATATACTCCACTCGCGTCACTTTCGCGAATTCGCTCGTGCGCGTATACCGATCGTCGAATTACTGCGTGATTTTTCTTTTTCTATTCGTTTGTTATTACTAGGAGTGTGCGAAGTTTTCGAGTGAAGTGTGATGTATTGCGCAAGGAATGTAAAAAAATTGTATAAAAATTAAAAAAAAAAAGGTAGCGTCGTACGAATGTATATTAATAGTAGCTTATACCGTTTCATTTTGTTAATTTATGATTTGTAAATGGCGAATTTTAGAGTTTTCTTTTGTTAAATATATACATGGAATGAATTAGTAAATGTTTATCTAAACATAAAATTTCGATGGACTTTCGACTTGATTTTTTTCACAGTCTAATGAAATAACCAATAGGTAATTAACAACTAGTTATTGCTATCATGAAAAGAATCATTGCAAAATATGTTTCTTGTCCCACAGTAACCGTATACTACCTTTTCTATGTTATATATTCAATGCATCCATTTACATAATTTTTTACAATCACCCTAAAATTGAAAATTTATAATTAAATGTAGAATAGAGTACATTATTAATGCATGAAACAAATTTACTCTCATACTAAAATATCTTTAGCACACTTTCATCTCTGTATGTTATAGTATACTTGAAAAAGACTTCATTTTTTATTTAGAAAGATTAAGACTTTCGCACACTCAATTTATGGCCATTAAAGTACTTTGCAATTTGATTTAAATAAAAAAGATCCAATCAATGAATGGATAAACAGGTGAACCAAGTGACGGGATCGTCGGTATCTGCGAGGCGCGGGTTACTCGCGGCACTCTCTTTAAATAATTAAATCATGCACCAAATTGAATCGATTCATTCATCCTTATCCCATTAAATTCTTGTGCACACTACGTGGGTATCTCTAACGTGGTGCGCATTTTGCATGTATGTGGATCGTATGTAATATTAAAAGTAAGGCGAAAGAAGAGTAAATTGAAAACGAAAAATTGCGGATTATTATATTATAACAGAGTGAAGAATTTAAAATTATAAAGCGAAACGAAAATGTGCAATTGAATGAAAATACGAAATATAACGCAACATTATTGTATCGGAATGAAGCAAGGAAGAGAAAAAAAGAAATTACGTCACTGAATGGCAAGCAACGTTATATTATAAAGCAGAGATGATTCGATTGTATTGCGATGTATAAAAGGACAGATTTAAAACAGTGAAAGAAACGCAAAGAAACAGACTGGCACATAATGGATGAACATAAAACAAAAGAGAGAAAAAAATGTAATACGTGAAGAATTATAAAGAAAATAGGCGCGCAGAGCGTTCGCCACCTTTAATGCCTCATTGAACCTCATCTAATGCTTTTTTATCTGTACATTTACAATTTGTGTACCAATGAGGAACGTTGTTTAATCATGTTGTTGATGTTATTGTTAAAGAATGAGATTCAATATTGTACATAACTATATTCATTATAATTGATGATATAAATAATTATATACATAAAGAGAAAAAAAAGTGAAAACAATGAGAATAAGAATAATGCCATCATTCCTGTTTAATCCGTGTTTTCACATACACGCTTACACACGCACACACATACAAACACATACTCATACACACATACGTAGAGACATACACTTTCCAAGAGGTTTTTTTATATAAGTACGAGAACAAAAGAAATTAATAGGAATATATATATATATATATATATATACATACATACATATATACTTTACTAAACATATACAGAGATACACACACACACAGGTACACGAAACGGTTCTCCCTTTGAGAAAATGACGATAGCCTGTGAGAAATGAGACCGCAAGGTTCCTCCACACACCGTCGAGAGATCCTGTCCCCCCGCCACCCACCACGACAATGTCTAATGTGATCCCTCTTGTGTAATTGAATCTACATTAAAGTGATAAGTACGAGTTTTACGTAAAAAAAAATAAATTGAAATTTCTCAGCGTTTTGTTTTATACTATACCGATCACGATTTATTAGATCAAGACTTTTTTTTGTTGGTGATAAAATTATTGTTTAACCTTTCTTTTTATATATTTTATAAGAGATGTAATATTTTACATAGTATATTTCTTCTGCTAATATTTTACATTATATATTTTATATATTTTTCTTCAGTTTTCTAAATCACAGTTATATTTATTTTTCGATGAATTATATATTCGATCTTTTCTCTTATAGATAATAACAACAAAGCATATTTATTTTACTTTATACACACAATGATAAAATGATTTTTCCGAACTTGTCCTTAAATAACAACTTTTTCATAGGCGTAAGAATGTCAAGTCATCAAGAAGTCAACAAAAAGATGACTTTAGATGAGATTTTGTTTCTTACGCTTATGAAAAACTTGTTATTTAGGGGTACATTCGGAAAAGTGGTTTTACCGTTGGGTGTACAATATGAAATACAATTATTTACAAATGCAGTTATTATTATAATCATTTATATTATTTGGTCTTCTGAAAACAGACTTTCTATGTACTTGTATTTTTAAAATGGAATCATATTACATCCTTACAAACCTCCTTGCATGTAAAAACCTATTTCTTCTCTTCTGCGAAAATTATCAAATCTAGTACCGACACTAATTTTATAAGTAAGTATATCAGGAAAACTGGGTTCATTAAATAAATGGATGAATACAAAAGCCAGTAGAAAACAAACATTTATATAAAGAAAGAGCTATAAAACATATATTTAATACTGTGATTTTTTCCTATGACATAAAACGAAATAACAAATCAACTTGTATAAATTATCTGATAGTTACACTTTTTACATAAAACATAATTCAATTAATCATTTATGATATTAAGCGAATTTAGCTTTTTATTTTATTAAAATCTTTATTAGAGTCTATCACCACCATGGACCGAACTGTGAAGCAGTATCTATATGTAGATAATTTTGTTATTTAAATCAGTATTATGAAAACTTTCTTTCCATTTCTTTTGTTATTTTGAAAGTAGATATTCATCTTTTGATGTACATTTGAATCTCAAACTAATAGTTCATCTTCATTAACAAGGAGAGTGTTTCACCTCTGGATCATGGAGTTTGATGAGGTTTTGAAAAACGTTTTCTGGTACTTAAAAATAAAGCCTAGGACCCGTAGTGTGATTGATATATATATATATATATATATATATATATATATATATCAATCACACTACGGGTCCTAGGCTTTATTTTTAAGTACCAGAAAACGTTTTTCAAAACCTCATCAAACTCCATGATCCAGAGGTGAAACACTCTCCTTGTTAATGAAGATGAACTATTAGTTTGAGATTCAAATGTACATCAAATATATATATATATATATATATATATATATATATATATATATATCAATCACACTACGGGTCCTAGGCTTTATTTTTAAGTACCAGAAAACGTTTAGTACGTTTATATATATATATATATATATATATATATATATATATATATATATATATATATATATATATATATATATATATATATATATATATATATATATATATATATATATATATAAACGTACTAAACGTTTTCTGGTACTTAAAAATAAAGCCTAGGACCCGTAGTGTGATTGATATATATATATATATATATATATATATATATATATATATATATATATATATATATATATATATATATATATATATATATATATATATATATATAAGTATATTAGTAATGTTAATGGAATATGCTACAGATGCTAAAGAAAGGTCCATAGGATAAAATTTACGAGCACCAGAAACTATTGTTCAAAGCCTCATTCAAATCGGCGCCCGAAGTTAAGAAGAAAGAACATCTATTTTATCATTAAAATTTTAGTCTAGCCTAGTTAACTTTTTTTGACATTAAAGTACGCTATAAAGACTTTAGCGCAATAACTGACTCATGACAGTTTCACTCAAATCATTGAAATGTGCATTCATGTAAAATAAAAAAGTTACTGTGATTAAGCCTAGTCTTTAACAGAAAAACGCATATTTTATCTTGTTGAACAGACTGTACATTATTCAACGCATGTGTCATCTACAGTCCCCTTAATATTACGTTTCGCTCATTATGTTTTTAAACCGTTTTAAAAACGTTGAAATGGAAACTTTCGAACGTTCAAAAGTAATGTAGGAAAAATGTTGAAAAATCGTCGGAATATCCGCAATGTTTCTCTTTTTCGAGACGGTCCCTTAAACATCCTATTATATTATTCAATTGTGTAGTTAAAATTCAAATATTTTTAAAACGTTTTCTTGACCATCAATATGAAGTATTAGATTAATTTTTAAATAATTTATAAAAGCTTGTATAATGTTTTTCAAAATCTCTGAAATATTGTGAAATTATAAATAGCACGACCTCAAAACATTTTTTTAATTTGAACGATTTCTACCCTTAGCGCTAATCTGTTTATAAGAGTGGAAAACTAGAAGGTTCGCTGCCTAAGGTAGTGGACCCGGTTCTCGATAGGTATCCAGTTGTCGATAACTCGAAGGAATAATACGATTTTAGATATATTTTGAGCAATTTTTCGGTACGAGAAAATTATTTCTATATTAAGAATATATCACTGAATAAATATTTTGAATTATAAAAACTCAGTTAGCGCTACTTGTTAAATAGAAATTCACACTTCTTGGCACTCTCAGATTTGATGCGTTTCTCGACGTTTCCTTAATCACGATCGTAACAAACAGTAAACTTTAAAGTGACATTTTTGTAATAAATAGAACGTTTTAAAAAACTGTAAAGCCAAGATTAGCTTTAAATTCAACAAAATAAGCGTAATCAAAAAGTTAAATTTTGATTTATTTACTTATAACTATTTTAATTCATATATCGAGAACTCCGTCTTAATTATGCGTACGTACCCAGTTGTCGATAGTCAAATAATATATACAAAATACAAATAAATTTTTCTTTAAATGTTATTTCAATGCTTAAAAGTACTTAAGCACTACTTTTAATTAATAATTATGTAATTATAATAATCAAAATGTGTATGTTATTCAATCAAGTTTTGACATAACCTAGAACCTAACCTGAATAATGGGCTTGTTGTTATATCGAGAACTGGGTCTTTTGCATCTATCGAGAATTGCTCCGACTCGTAAAATGGTTATCGACAACTGCTCCCTCGGATTATTTTTTGGTTTATTGAATTTAGAAGTAAACACTACGTTAAAATTTCGTCTTTTTCGAGTTATTTGCTAAATAAGTATATTAATTAATAGTTGAAAACAAAAAATTTCAATTTTTTTAAAATTAAAGCATTTTTTATAGCGAAATAAGTTGAGTCTGTTACTAAGCTATCGAGAACAGGGTCAACTACCTTATCGGTAGCCCGAAAATTACATTTAATATTTTTTTTGATGGTTGAGGAACATTTAAAAACCGTTCTATTTATAACCACATAATAGTACATACGGAAAAAAACTGTTGACATACCAACGTTTTCCCTACATATTTCCAACTTCGCTTTTGACCGCTCAAAATTTTAAATAAAACTTTAAAAATGAAAACGCGTTCCGCTATTGTACATTACATCCTCCTCGACCTCGATCCCTAAGCGCAAACTCGATCGTGCAGCTCGATCAGTGCATCCCGCATGCGCTCCCTGTAAGGGGCCACCTCCTGGAACTGACCGCACACCAGGGGCGTCCTGTCCACGTAGAGCACCTCCTCGAGTATCTCGGGCTCGCGCACGAAGTACTTCCTGACCGCAGCCTCGTCCAGCAGCATGATCGGCGTGTTCAGGGCCCCGTGCACCATGCACATCGTGCGCAGATCCCCGACCGAGGACTCCAGCTCCGTCCAGGGGAAGATCAGCTCGGCGTCCAGGGTGGACTCGACCAGGGACGAGGTCACGCTCGCGTGGTAGACGCGCAGGAGCTCGTCGAAGTGCTCGGCGCGGAATTGCCGCGTCGTGGTGAACTGCAGGAAGCACATTATGTCGTGCGCAGGTGGATTGTACCTGGATCGCGGATCGATGCGGTTGTATAGTTGTGGTGGTTGAATGAGGTTACGTTTGTTTCATTGATTTATGTTAAAATGTTGGTTGATTAAAACATTGATGCGTCAATTTTTGTTTGGTTTTTTTTTCAATAATAAGGTGAAGAGATGAAGAACCTTCTATTTATTTACAAAACTAGAAGGTTTGTGTAGCTTATTCCGTCCTGGACTTTTGAAACTTATTTCAAATTATTGGGATTTTGTAACGTGGTTTTAAATTTTTTATTTTTACACTAATGTGCTGGGTTGCGGAAAAAGGTATATAGTAAATTATTTGAGGATGATATGGTATTCAAATTAGCACCGATAAACTTATACCAATCATTTTTGTCATATTTTCGTTATTCTAAGTGAAATAATTTACTAATAAATAAATATTTTAGAGAAATCACTTATTTGTGAATTACTACCATATGTTAACATCTAATAGAATAAAGTCTTATAAAAGACATAAACAATCGTTATTAGCCATTTTCGAATGGTCTTCAGCCAATTTTCCAAGGATACATTTAAAAAAAAATAACTTTACTCATTTTTCCAGAACATCACAGCTACTTCTATTTACATGCATTCATTTTTTTACTTGAAGTTAGAGTAGAGAATTAGGATGATACCTGGCAAGTTGAAAGTCTATGAGGCAACAAGCAAGTGGCTTCCCATCGGCGTCGTACTTAAACAAAATGTTGTTCGCCCACAGATCTCCGTGACATAGTACATTCTTGTATTTCTTGGATGGTAACAGCTTATTCGCGTGACCAGTGGATAGACTGGCGATTTTCTCTTTCAGCCTTTTTCTTTGTTCCTCGCTCAGTTCGGTTATCAAGTCAACCATCGAAAGCAAGCCCTTGACAGCTGCGTCAAACATCGTGGTAGCTCGATTCTGCGTTTTATAAAAAAATATTTACTTTCGTTTTAGTTAATATATTATTTTACATCGGTAATTGCTTAGTCGTATAAAATCTCAATAATATGGCTACCATATAGGCACCTGATACGGTTTAGTCTCGATCACATAGGTTGCGATCAATCTAGTTGGTCGGACCCAATTGAAGATTATCATTAAAAAATGTTAGATAATGTCTGCAGGCTCTCAGAACGAGCAATGCATTATTATTAAGATAATTGAAAGCACACGGTAATAAAACTATACGCTTTATACACTTAAGAAAAATTGTTTCATAATAATTTATGTTTGTCAAACCAATAATTGTGAATAAAACAAACAAGTCACTTATTTTTTTTTTTTTTTTTCTAATGTTTTAGGGCTTATTTTTTTCTTAACCTGTACTTTGTTATCAGCTAGATTAAAATTACAACACAATTTATGTAGTAGGGATAAAATGTTTACAAGTAAATAATTTATTAAGCTATTTAAACATATTTTGCAGGACTATAGTACTAAAAAGCAATTTTCAACTAAGAACCATCTTAAAACCCATTTGTTCCCAAGCGGCCATTTTATAGTCGATTGGTTTTTTTGCCTAACACCGCCATTTTGAAATTTTCCAACGGAAATTTCAAAATTCTGACTTCAAAATCGGAAAGAGCGGACAATTTTACTTCAGAAAAGTGCCATTGGTTATTATTTTTTTTTTTCGACAATTTTGTAGGCAAAAAACCAATCGACTATAAAATGGCCGCTTGGGTAGAAATGGGTTAAAATAATGAAAATTCTAAAAAGAAAAGCACAAAGTCAATCCCCGCGCGAACCTACCCCTTTGAGCGGCCAGAGCGTCTCGTGCATGCAGTGCGAGAACTCGTCGTGCAGGCTCTTCTTGGCCAGCTCCTCGAACACCATCGACTTGGCGTGGAACTTGCCGAGGGTCCTCATCATCACGGCGCAGTGCTCGTAGTCGAACGGCCGGTACTTGTCGGCCATGGTGAAGCCACTGTGGGCCATGTCCTCGAGTACGATCACCGCGTCGTCGAGGCCGAGGAAGCACTCGGGCACGCAGCGCTTGTCGAGGCCGACGAGGACCTCGGGGAAGACGGTCGTGTAGAGGGCGACCTCCTTCCTGAAGCTGCCCATCTCCTGGTTGAAGTCGTGCTGGGGCGTGCCCGCGCTCGGCGGCAGCTTCGTGAAGAAGTCGATGTGGCGGGTGTCCAGCGGCGAGTGGGCCGGGGCGACCGTGGCCTGCGAGCGACATTAGACGGATTGTTTTGAGCTCTTTGTGCGGGTAGGTCGAGGGTAAAGGTTTTTGGTTGCAGAGATGGGTTTGCTTTTTCGGGATTTTATTCGGCGATGATGTAGGTTCTTTGCGAGATTGAAATTATTTTGTGGCAGTTTATTTAAAGGCATTCAAAATAGGGTGTTAACGTGTAGCAAAGATAATAAGCATTCTGGATAATGTAGTTCTTGCGTCGTTGTTTTTGAAGTAATAATCATTATAAACTGTGACGCACGGAATAATTTGAACGTTAAAGATATAGGGAAAACCGGGGTAAAGTGAACATAGTAACTCTAAAAGTCGAAAAAAATGTATTTTTCAGGCGTAAAACATTACTTTTTAAGTTACACAGGAGACTTCTTACATTAATGAATATTTTAGCAATTTGAAATAAAGTAATTTATTAAGTTTAATATTATTTAGCTAACTTTGAAAAATACCGGTTCACTTTACCCGGGCCTTTCAGTGCGGGGTAACGTGAACCAGAGGATAGCATAAAATATTTTGAAGTTATTTTGCTACTTTTTATACAAGAATAGATTAAAACGATAATTTAGATAATAATAAAACCAAAAAGACATCTTAAAACCTTTAAAATACTGTAAAACACGAAACAGTTAAATATGGAGGTTATGTTGGCCTATTTTGATATAAATCTGATCCGAAATGCGTTGCAACAAAAGCTTTGTACACTACACTGACACTCACATTAATAAATATTTTATTAGATTTTCCATCTAGGCGCGTATAAATTAGTGCTATCACATTATTTTCCGGTCCACTTTACCCCGATTAACTTTACCCCGAGACATTGATTCTTTAAAATGTTTGTTTAAAAAAAGATAAACCTCTTTTAAAGCTCTGCATTCTTGGTAATTGTAATAAAACGTATTTGAAGCAATTGTAAAAAATCTAGGCATTAAAATTGTTTTTGAACATATTTAATCGTTATAACGAATTCGACAAGCCAACTTTCTTTTAAGGTTGAAAAATACAATTATTTTTCTTTCGTAAAATATTAATGGTAATGCAGTGAAACTTTCTAATTATCATCCTTGCATAATTATATTTCACTAAAATTAAAATTAGGTGTAAATAATTATTTATTGAAGAAATAATAAGCATGATTTACTTTATCCGTGTGTTCACTTTACCCCAGTTTCCCCTAAATTAAAAGATAACAACACTTTTATACATAAAATTACACTTAACTAAAAGCCTATGGTAAAAAATAATTTATTTATTAATTAAACAGTCTTTTTTAAATATTAACAACATTACATATTATTTAAAAAAAGGTTTTTCATTGTTTAAACATTATAATATCTAAAAAAAAAAACGTAAATAAATACCAAAATTATAAATTTTTTCATAGAAAAATCGGTATGGGACGGTCGATGGCTCAAGTGGTAATGTAAACGTAAACGCGTACCCCTTAAGACAACGACCGATCAAAACGCGTGGGTTTGAATCTCCGTCAGTCCGAATTTGTCGGGGACATTATAAGACAATGTCGTATATGTAAAAAATATCGTTATGTTACCTTAAGCTTGAAGTACTGGCCCATGAAGCCGTTGACTTCGGATATGGGGACGACCTCGTAGCTGACGAGTTTGTAATGATCCATGGACTCCTGGCTCAGCTTCTTGCGAACTATCTCGCAGCACTCCTCATCCTCCAGGATCTTCTCCGTCTGGGGGTCTCGCATCTTGCGTTTATTCTTTTTCTTTCGTTGTTAATTATTTTTATTCTTGCAATTTTATTTTCTGGTTCTTCTTTTTTTGAAGGCTGAAAATTCATTTAAATTTTCATGGAAGTTTTGATCGGTACATACAGTATAAAAATAAATAAAATAGACGTCAAAGTATAATTAACTATTTTACGGGGTATTTACACGAAATTGTAAAATTTTCATTTATAAAACTGTAAAAATGACGTAGTATAACACTTCTGTAAATACCACAAATAATTAGTATCTGATATTACGAGTACCATCGTAAACTGAATAATTTAATATCTGCGCAAAAGCTTACATATTTTCAATTCAAAAGAAGATGCCTCCTCGAAGATTCGTAAGTGAATTAAAAAGTTTATCGGTCACAACAATTATTTATCTACTTTAAAACCTTCAATTGCAATGAATTATTTTTGTTTCTATTGATTTATTTACTTATGACATCGTGAGACAAAGTTGTCTTAGAATAAGCCATGGAAGAATTTAAATAGTTTTCTTTAACCTTAGAACACGAACGTAGAAGAACTTAACACGAACAGGGGTTAACACACACAACTTTAAATAGCTGTAACTTTCTTAAAACTGAACGAATTTCAGCAAACAAAAAGTAGATATTCTTATCAGAGTCTTTAGTTTACAAGAAAATTAAAAAGTGTTATAAACAAAAATGTAAAATATTTTTTTTTAAAGTGAAAAATAAGTTGTTATGTAATAAATTTGCATAGTGACAATAAAATAACTTAAAGGAACTTTACAGTTCGGTTTAGACAAGTATAAACCTCAAATTTCAATAAAGAAATTATACCAAGACACGATCTTTTAAAAAGTTTAATTATTTGAAAATCGCGTATTTCTTTTACATATACGCTGATACATTTATTTAATATTTATGTGAGAAAAATTGATATTTAAATTTAAAAAGATATGATAAATATTTAAAATGTGCTTTTAGAACAATCTAAGCAACTGTAACTATATGCATACTGCACACTCTTATATTTCAAAGCCATCGATTTATTTTGTTTAAGTATATAGATTATTATGTTTATTTATATAGGTTTAGTTTTAATATACAAGTTTTCAAAAACATACACATGTTACTGATAATATATCAATTCTACTAATCTATGTCAATCAAAAAGATGAAAAACTTAAATTTTTTATAACACGAAAAAAACTCCCGTTAATACAAACAGGCGTCTGTGTGATCCCAAACAAGAGTTTCTCACTTTTGAATTCAACCATACAGCATCAACGGATACCAGTCACTACGTAGGTCATTAGAATAGGCACTCAATATTTGCCCCCCTTGGTTGCGGTTCCCATATGACATTGTATAGGGAATGCTAAAGGTGGGAAAGTTACCTGGAGTCATACAAACCCCTCCTCGTGTTCTAGGGTTAAATTGTTTACAGAAATTGGAATATTCGCTTGCTAAATACATTCTAGGTATTTTAAAGATGGAATACAAAAGATAACCCAAGATATGTTATTACTTGAATAAATTAGGGAGATTGTCAATATATACGTGTATTTCACTAAGTGAGAGAGAGAGTGCATGATAAAGAAAATTGCAGAGGGGTGATGAGACAAGTGTCAAATGATTTTACGAAAGAGAAATTGAGGCAATTTGGGCAGAGATTTGAAAAGGACTAAAAATAAATATTGAAAAAGATATATTCAAAGTTACTGGATTAAAATATAAAAGTCGAGATATAATTATTGTTCATACTATAAAGGCAAAGAAAGCTATTTGGAAAATAGATTTTTGTCAGGTTTAACAAAGAAAAAATAGGCTAGAACTAGATGCTGTAACATTGGAAACAGTTCACGAAAAGGAATTAAATGTTTGAGCTTTCATCTATGTTTCTAGCGTCATCTAGCTTTCATTTAGCTTCAGCGAAATTGATATAAAGAGAGTGGATTGAAAATGTTACATACACTATTGTGTTTAGACAAGGGTGAATGATATCCTTAAAATTGGTAATACTGTAGGACAACCAAATGTACCCTTATTCAATTATATGAGAAAATTTTACAATCGGAAACAAATTCAGGTCTGAAAACGGAGATGGGGTAAAATATATATTGAAGGATTACGTAAAAAGCTATATTGTTGTACACGAGTAAAACTACTACTACTACTATTATTATTACTACTAGAACCTTCGCTTTATTAAACTCATTGAACTTTTAGAAAATTTATTAATATTTTACGGTTTATTGCTTTCACAGTATATACATGAAATACTAGGATGTGTTTATGACCATTTCGTGAAAATCACCCATATATTATAAGCATATTCTCAATATTTTAACCTATTGTACTATATTACTTGCAAAGACACACAACACTTGTCCTTTTCAGGACTCCTATTTTATACCGATATCTAACAAATATCCAAAAAAAATATGAACAAAACTGGATTCGGGTACATTTAGAAAATCTAAATTTTTATTCTGATATTACTATTAAAAGACTCGTTTTCTTATTTTTTATCAATAATCAAATCTATCGAATTTCTTGGGGGCGCTCTATGAAATACCTATATTTCTGAATATCAATACAAAATTAGAGCCAAATTAGTTGCAGACACACGTTACAACTCCGAATTGCGTTCGCAAATTTTTAATTTTATCATTGAGGTAACGATAATTTTACCCGTTTTTTATTACATAAACGTATTTCTTTTTAGAGTTTCTTCTTTTAACAAATGTATTTCAATAAACTATTAAGTATAAAACTTAATACTTACTTATTGTTCAAAGTATATAACTGAATTGATTTAGAATTTTTAAAAGTTGCGGGCAAGCTTCGTAATCCATAAAAGTTAGGATAACTTTTTAAACTTATCTCAATTAAGAAAATCTTAAATATATATATATATATATATATATATATATATATATATATATATATATATATATATATATATATATATATATATATATATATATAATATCTTAACTGCATACAATAATAATTTACTACTTACCGTTGTATCAATCTTATCGTTCAACAACAAAAAATCAAAAGTTTCGTATAATAAAATTGTAAGTTTCACTTCGACTTCGGCACCAAACGAATCTTATTAAAAAAACACTCAGTCACTGCTCATCGTCGTACTCGTGTCAGGACGAAAAGAGTTCGGATCCAAAATCAAGATCCTCTTATATACGAGCCGAGCGTTTACGACAGTTATGTAGATGCTGCGTGCAGCTGCTGATGAGACCGTCACGTGCGCGCGGAGAACAAACGCAGCAGCCGCGCACTTTACCGATTATTGTCCGCAAGATTGATGGTAATGTTAGATAGCGCGCGCGGGTGTGGTATAACGATTGCTCCATGGCATTTGTTAGTTTAACGAAAAATTGTGTTATAGTTGGATGTATATTTATGCGAAATACTGAAAAATATTTAACTCTACTCTGAATTGTACTCTCCAAACTTTTAGAAGCAAAAAACTTAATACAGTGATTGCGAGAGTGATTGTGTCTACACATTTTTGGAAAAACAATACTATAAAGTTGTGAAAATATAGTCACTCGAGTGAAATTTTCATTCCAAAAATTTTAGCGAGTATTAACATTTCAATTGTCATTTTCGTTAAATAAAGTTAGCGTATGACGGTCCGGGAATTGTCTTTGCATTTTGATAAGATACAAAAGTATGCACCTTTTAATATCAAATAAAAAAATAATGAGGAACGTATGCTTTTACCATGTATGTACCTACGTCTCGATATTAAAATGTCGAGATAAAGAAAAATCGAATGATTTAGAAAAATTAGTCAAAAGAATATAGATCAGTCGAGAGAAATATTTGTCGTTTTCAGAATTTCTTCAAAATCATTATCACTATTATTAATTTTATTTACACTATATTACTATATAATGAATGCGTTTATTAATTATTTTAATAATATAAGTCCCAACTTAGCGTACTTTTATAACGTATGCTGATATTCTGAAATGTGACGTATGAAATCATAAGTTTTCTGTTTATTTTATATAATTTAGGGACGCGATTTCTTCGTCACTTTGACAAAGATTAAAGAATAATGATTGTAATTGTCTTCTGCAATAAAACAAAATATATTCAGATTGGCTTAAATTGATGTTTTGTATAATTTTAATAAAAGTAAAAATAACAGTAAACTTGATGATAATGCAATTTTATATTTAACTTAATGTATTTGTAGCAATAATGTCTCATAGCTAAATTTAACATTTAAATTGAAAAGCGTGATATAATAATGAATAAGTCCCTCTGAACTTGAACCCGTAGATGAACAGCGTCAATTTTCTATTTAACGAGTTCAATGATAGAAAACTCGACCTCTTCAGGATTAGTCGAGCGGACGATGCGCATTTCGCATTGTTAAAGTGAGAAGAGTCAATTTAAACACTAGTATACATTTATTATATTTATAAATAAAATTGAATCAACAATTATAGTGTTGCAAAATTTCTTATTGTCAGTTGAAAAATACGTAACTTGATGTAATTGTACAAAAACTTTTTAAGTTTCTATACAATTTAAACGGTTTTTCATAATCTATGCTATAGTTTTAAAAAATGTTTTATTTATTTCAGATCATAAATTGAGTTTAAACAGAGTCAAAAATATTAACTTTTGTTCATTTTCAAAACCACCACAATTGATGCTTTCTGATCGACTTTTTAATATTTACAAGAGGAATATGTTTACAAAAAACATTGCAAATTAAAGTACATGTATTCTTCATATGATTTACCGTTTAGAAGATCCACGTTACCGTATTACTTTCAAAGATATACGCGAAAACGTAAATCAATCTAGTACTCTAAGCGCTACAATGCCTGGAATAGACACGATTGGCGGCGCCTGCGGATTCAAAACACGTGTTAACGCCCGCCGATGCGTCCGTAACAAAAGGACGTCTAGAAAATTTTCTATTAAAAATCATGATCTTAAATTTGGATACACCTTCTATAGACCTTTTATAATGGATCTACAATTGAAATTTTTAGTATTTCGAAAATTTCCAACAGACTTTTATCGATGGAAGGAAATAGTACGCGAATTAAAAATAATATTTTAACTTTATATTTTTTATATTTTTACGGAATGCATTTTAATTTTTTTAGCTATGCCGTACAGAATTATATATCTTCAATGATATTGTGTCAAATTTCCAAAACTTTTTATCGACGTGTTTTCGAGTAGAGGCGAGTTGAAGTCTGCGGAATACTGCGATATTCATCTTAGAAGCGTGGGATTAATGTTTTCAGACGTGAGTAGTAGTTACTACATTTTCACGCACAGACTCTCACAGCATTCAGGATTTAAAATTTCCCCTTGCACCGCACTCCCCCCGCGGCTGATCGCCAACCTCCTTGATGAACATTTTCAAAATTTTCTTTGTTATATATTATCATCTTATCTTAAATGTATTTGTAAAAATGGTATACATTATTAAAAAGGTATTAAGGTGGTATGAATTATTATCATCATGCTACGTATTACCATTAGAAAAAATAATTCTATAAAAAGCTTGTAAAGATTCTATAATTTAAATAAAATAGCATATTAAAGAAGAATACTTAATGAAATGGAAAAAAATTATTACAACAAAGTCGTGACCTCAGAAGCATAAATATTGTTAATTAAAAAAAATCTACTTAAAGAATAGAATTTTCTTTATGTTTCAATCAATTTTAATATTTCTGTGCTTCTTTTCTTCTTTAAACATTTGTCTATAAATTCACTAATTAAAAATTACATATCTTTTTATGCTTAAGGTGAAAAGAGTATTTGTTTATATATAAAAACGTTTTCTATGTAAAAACTTATAAACAGTTAGTCTTTTCTCCTAAAAATTAATAGTACATTTTGACACGGGTGCGGAAGTAAATTATTTGCCTCATGAGACGTTTTTCGCTCGAGCGAAGCGAGAGTGAAAAGTCACACGAAGTAAATAATCTACTTACGCACTAATTTCTACCCGCATTTTATACCACGAGCGCCGAAAAATCATATCAAAGTTGTGATTTTAAGTTAAAGTGGTATAAATTAATATATAATTTTTCTAACGGTGAATTTATAGATAAATATTTAAAAAAGAATATAAGCACCGAAGTATTAAAATTGATTGAAAAATAAAGAAAATTCTATTGTATAAGTAGAATTTTTTTTAAATTCACAATATTTACGCTTCTAACGTCACGATTCTCTTCTTTAATATGCTATATTATTTACATTATAGAATCTTTAGAAATTTTTTATATAATTTTTTTTAATGGTCAATTAAAAATGACCCAACTACCCTAAAAGCAATAGACTTGTTACTGTATAAAATAATGTATTTGCTTTCCCTGTTCAGAGAGATAGAGAAATAAAGAGAGAGAGAGAGAGAGAGAGAGAGAGAGAGAGAGAGGTAGAGAGAGAGAGAGAGGGGGAGAGAGAGAGAGAGATAGATATATATATATATATATATATATATATATATATATATAGAGAGAGAGAGAGAGGGAGAGAGATAGATAGATAGATAGATATGTATTTATTTGTTTATAAAAACAAAACAATGTACAGTCATTTACATAAAAGTATATCACATAGTTGCATATTTTCAAAATATGTTCGTCAGGTACAAATTATCACAGATTGAAGTACATAATTCCGTCATATAAAATACATATCGCGTCATTTCAGTTAAAACATCATTTTATCATCATTATTCACATGAGCGCGCGTGTACTGTCTCTCACACAGGCCTATACATAATAAAAAAAAAAAAACTTACACTTATAGAATATTGCAAATATCACGTAATTTCAAGAGAAACTTGCTCGTCAGGTACTTAGTATCACAGTAATGGAATGTTCATTATGTCAGTTTTTTTAAAAGTTTGAACACTCACATGTACATTGTCACGCACAGAGAGAGAGTGTGTGAGAGAGAGAGAGAGAGAGGGAGGGAGGGAGAGAGATAGAGAGATAGAGAGATAGATAGAGAGAGAGAAAGAGAGAGAGAGAGAAAGAGAGAGAAAGAGAGAGAAAGAGAGAGAGAGAGAAAGAGAGAGAAAGAGAGAGAGAGAGAGAGAGAGAGAAAGAGAGAGAGAGAGAGAGAAAGAGAGAGAGGTTACGGAGGTAATGAGCGTCTCGCCGCAACGGGTAAGATTGTTGCCGCTGCATAGGCGTGCGTGCACGGCTATCGCTGAGGATCGTCCGGGGCCGCTTTTTTCCCACCACCGATCACAAGGCGACGCTCGACAGCGGAAAAGATTGGAAAAGGGGTATCCATGGAAAATGAATTATTTATCAAAAAACCGACTCTCGATCCAAGCAGGGGAGGTAAAATAA
Organism: Gastracanthus pulcherrimus; assembly: GCA_949152435.1. NCBI lineage: Eukaryota > Metazoa > Arthropoda > Insecta > Hymenoptera > Pteromalidae > Gastracanthus > Gastracanthus pulcherrimus. Next base: position 16,785,428 of record OX424573.1, read on the forward strand.
AAACGATTGCTGTTCACTTTTCGTTTGGCCATCAAAGCGATAACAGTTCGAGAAAGGAAGAAAATTATATTCTTTGTACTTTAAATTTATATTTGTTTCGTTTCAATTAAAGTTATATTTCAAAGTTATTTGCTGTCAATTTCTTTGTGCGCGAAAACTACAAATCAGTAGTTGGGTGTTTGTCAAAAAGCTGAACAATTCTTGTCCCTCCGGTTATACAAGGTAAAAGGGCATTATATGAATCTCAAAAAAAATAGTACTACAACCGGACTATCGTAAGCAAGAATTTGCAAAATTTTCAGAATATCAAGTATTTTCTATTCTCAGTAAAAAATAGAAAACTATGCAAATTGTCTTGTCCGTCCCATGTCCTAAGCCTTAATTTCATACGAATATACCAAGAAATTTAGTAACGCACTAAATTTTAACGAAAGAAAATTACACGGGGTAATATAAGTCTTAGTTAATCCAAAAATGATGTGCGACCTTTTAATGCATGTATTCTGTTTATATATGGTCGTTTCAAAATGTGTCCCCTAGTTTTGATGTCTTGTCCGTCCCAAGGGCTTTATTCAAAGAAAGTTGTATTAAAATATTCATAAATTAAAATGCAACCTATTCCATCTTGTAACTCTTATATACATTTTGTAAAAAAAGTTCACATATACTCATTTATAAGTATTGCTTTCTACAAATAATTAGTTAATGTTGCACTTCTACTACCGTACTTTTATTATATGTCTTGTCTGTCCAGCAAAAAATTCTTTAACGGAGCATTCAGTTTGCAAAATAAATATTTACATCGAATTTGTCGTTTAAAAGGACATAGGAATTACTTATTTTTTAATTTCACATACATCTGGTGCATTTGTTGGAATATTCATGCAACGATATGCACATCAAGCACTCAGCTGATGAAAAGCAGGAGAGGGTTTTTTTCTGACCTGCAATTTTTATTGCACCCTCCCCACCACCGACTGACCCCAGCAGAGACATGCACGGAGGCCATGAGCTTCAGTCTGAGGCAGATCACCGAGAAGAACATACCACCCACGACATACAGCTATTGTTCTTATGAGACGCTGTGTTATATATATAAAGTTCTTTTTAACATTACATTAGTGTGCTGATTACTGTGTAAGAATATTGTAAAGCCGCAGTGTACTATTTTAAATAAAGATTAACTTAAAATATTATACATTCGATTTCACAACTTCCCAACAGCATTTAAATAAATAAACTGCTTATAAAATATGTACGGTACAAATGTCTTGTACGTCCAATGTTTACGTTAAATGTACTAAAACAATCGAAGGCGAAATCATCGAATACGACAAATAGGTAAATAAACAACATTTACATTTTAACCTATTTAAGCGTAGATCACAATCGTTCACATTCTGTAATAAGCGATGCAATTCTTAATTTGTGTTAAGAAGAAATACTTCATGTAAGGTAGTATATATCAAACCATATTAAATGAAAGTTATACTCTATTAATTCGTAATTTAAAAGAATTGGTTATAAGAAACTTTCAACATTTTAATATTTTTTTAACTACATAAAACTGTTTTTTGTTCTCGCCCATTTTAATTTTCTTTATTTATATGATTAATATTATTGCATCATATTTTATTTTCCGTTTCAAAGACGTTATTTTTTTGAAAATCATACTTTTAAAAAGAGCCAACTTTTTGACAATCACCCAGTTACAAGACTTGTCATTTTTATTTTTCACCACAGTATTAAATAGAATAAATCATTTCATATTGGAAGAATCTATAAAGTTTGAGGAAGCTAAGTGCCAATGAATCGGCATCGCTTTTTTTAAAAGGCAGGTAGCTCAAAAATAATTTTTTTGAGTGGTGTGTGCAAACCATCCACCATCTACCAAATTCGGTTCTATTGTTCGTTATGATGGGGTTTTAATAAAAAAGAAAACTTGAACAATTTCAAAAACGTGTCGATAAAAGATTAAAGTAGAGGTATCTGTTTAACCCGCTGTTCACGTCATGTCCCATTCCTCCGCTACTTGTTTAAAAACATAAAGCGTTGTTGTAAATATATATTAATAATAATCTTATTAGTACTTATCTATAATTAATTTTTAACTAAAGATTACTTTACAATTGCTGACAATTAAATGGCATCTGAATGACAACTAATAAATTATTATTAATTAATTCATCATACATAATTAATTTATAATCTGCTTAATTGTTTGTATGTAGCAAAAATTATAAAAATGTATAAATACAAGGTTTTCCAACTATTAGTAAATTAAAAATCTCATTTCTTTCCGAGTTAAAAGTGAATGAAACTTTAATCTCGCATCGAATACTCATTATAAAATAACGGATAATTGCTTGGAGGCGCATCGGAAGTCTTGCGACTAATATTAAATTATCTTCGCCGCGCGGCGAAATCAACATGTGGAAAAACTGTTCGCCAATACAAACAAGCACATACACGAGCACACATACACATACACAGCCACGTCTTTATGTCTTACTTCCACGCGTCGGATTCAATCCTTCGTCGAGCGAAGCCTGTTGGTTGGTTTTTGGCGTCGAGCCAGCGCAATTGAATCTTAGACTTTCTGAAAAAAGTCATACTTTCGTCCGATGACCAATTTTTCTGATCCATTTGTGCTGTATTGTGATTTGTAGCCGTACGTTTAAGTTTATAATTATTTAATATAATAATAATCCATGGAGTCAGGATGTTTACACTAAAGGAAATGATGCTCAACGTGCAATAATCATAAAATTACGAAAACATAATTTTTACGTTTATCACTGCTCTATTTAGCTAATTTAGGAATTGCAGTTTCACTTTTTACAGTAAATTGTATGTTAAACACTAATCTTCATGCATGATAATAACAATTGAAATGAATTTCTGTGTAGCGACAAATACTTTTTTACGACTTGTATCTCGTGAGATATAATGCGTGACTAATTATTCTATAAAAATGTAACACTTAACTATTACCCAGAATGAACTTTGCTAGCAATTAAAGCCGTCTGTTAAAGATAAATTTCTGGAAATTAACTTCGGATTACATTCTAGCAAATGTATGTGATATTATTTTATCCGTAAAATTAAGTACAACTTCTGTAAAATGAAAAGTGCATGTAAACGTTATTTACTCTGCTTTACAACTCTTAATGAACCAATTAAACATAATCTTAATTGTAACAGTTTCTATAACAGATTGAGAGTCACATTTATTATCGTTTCATAACCAGCATCATTTTTTCAAATAACGTAAAAATAGCCAAACGTCAAATTAATTATCAAATCAATAAAACGACAAAAAAATATTTTTTAGAATCTCTACACGACCGAATGAACAAAAGAAGCCATAAAATTCAATAGGGCTGCTTCTTTTTAGAGCTAACAGGTTTTGCGATGTTCCTAAATAAACATACAAGCTGGCTAACTTGTCAGTGTAATGCACGTATATGTGCTTGTCTACTTCGAATTCTGCATGATGTCTACATTTTATTATATATTAGCAGTATGTGTATATAAATATGCATGCATACGTATATGCGTATGTCTGCGTGAGCAAATGTATGTAAGTGTTGGTTATATGTAGTACGTGTCAAAGCACTGCACGTATATTATGTGCATGCCCTATCTCGAATTCTACACGATGTCTACGTTGTTTTATATATATATCGTGTGCGTGCGTATGCGTGATCACATTCGAGCATATATACATGCACGTGCACGTGTACATATGCATGCATGCGCATGTGTCTGTGTGCACGCCTAAAAAATAAAAATCACGCAAAGTAGCCGTATCGGGTGGGAGCCAGCAGCAGCAGCAGCGGTCCGCGGAACACACTCGCGTTCTCCATGCGCACGGCTCGCGGCCGCAGAAGGTCTTCGGGCGGCGACGGCGATCCTGCACATTTGCCGCTGCGCTTCTCGAATTACGTTATCGCGCGGAGACCACACACACACAGGCATATATATATATGGTGGAAGAAACAGAAGAAGAGGGGCGCAGAGAGAGGGAGAAAATTAATACTCTTTTGCCAAAGTGCGGTTTTGTACACGCAGATCGAGAGAGCGAGAGAGAGAGAGCAGGGAGCGCAACGTAATCGACAGGTCATAGGTCGAGTCGATGAGATATTCGAGCACCGCCGCCGTCGCCGCTGCCGACGACGACGGTCGCGAGGCGCGAGGCGCAGTCGACAACGTGTTTTTCAGCGAAACGCCAAAGAGAGAAAGCGAGAAGTGACAGACCGAGGGAGAGCGATTGCAGCCGGCGGCATTGCGTAACTGCAGCTGCGAAGGGCGTCGCGCGCGCGCTGAGCGTCAACGTCCAGTGTCCCCTCTTTAAGACGCACCCCCGTTCAAGGTAATTTCTTCTTTTGTTTTTGTTTATAACAGCCAACTTGGGTGATTTTCGCGCTCGCGAAATTCGATTTTTGGTGTTAATAACGGTTGTGCTACGTTGGAAATCAACTCGGTATCCGAAATTACACCCAACTTGTGTAATATTTTCGTAAAGGATGAGTTTGTTGTCATCATTACAAGTGAAATCGTTCCCATCCGTTTATCTTTCCTGTGTATCGCGATATGTCCTTGGTGTACTGAATCAATTGATCCTTCCTTGCTCAGCATGTTTTCTTATCTTAGAGTTTACTAGATATTTGCTTGAATGTAGACGACTCCTGCCAAAGTCGTTACGATCCCATACGGTTGTGAGTCTACATCCGTATCGTGCATTTGGTGCCTTATCAAATCATTTGCACGTAACTAAGTCCGAATGTTTCCAGAACGTAGATAGTTTCATAGGATGACAATTACTTATGCTATCCATGATCACAAAAATTTCAAATATTGGATATTTGATATATTATTCCTTTATCCGGAGACCTATATAACACCTAAACCTAAACTTAAAGTGAACACACCTAATTCAATTTATATTTAAAACTGTTGAACATAAACGAAGTTAATTGTAATTTTTATAATGACTTTTAGTACACAAAAAATTCCTTTGTTTTTCATATTGAATCCTTGATAAAAAAAGTAAATGGTGTAATTAATTAGTGTTTCACATCAGCACATATTTTTCCTTTTGAATATACCAATGTATCAGAACTCACTTTCTCATTCATGAATTAATCAATTGTTTTTGTTTAACTTATGATGCAAAAAGAAAGTACAAAAGCAGCTATTGCAGATAGTGCTATGGAATCTTTTCTGTCTCCGACATCATTTAATCATATAATTAGCGCCTCTATACCGTCTACCCCTACAGACCGGATCTTATCAATTTCCGTTTAGAATTATCTCACAGATTGTTGTTTTGTTTTTTTTAACTCAATTAAAATATCTTCATTTATCAGTTGTTGAAACAAGACGATTACAGTCTGATAAGTTGCATGAATTTTGACCATAAAACGAACTCGCTTGACGTTCAAATGCGGTAATACACAAATATCAAAGTACCTTGACGAACTGACCAAGTAATCGTATTGTATTAGATAATGCATCAGAGAACTTTGCACCTAAGCAGAGATGTCTATAAGATTAGGCTTATCTACATTATGATGATTGCACCATCTTTGCGTGTCACCATTATTATCACTATAATCATTGCATCGTCAACAGGTTTTTAAAATTCTAGGCGGCAGAATCTTGTGCATGGAGGTTCAATTTTAAATCCAATCAGAAAGAAACTGCGTCATACTGACTGTTTGCGCATGTGGATCCACGTATAAAATCTGGTTGTCTGTGTGTTAGTGCGTGCATGTTAGCCTCGACATTAACCACCATTTCTCGAGCGACATCCTGCAGCATGACATATAACCTTTCTTATCGTCGGACTCCCCAACAAGCAGACGTGCACACAAGCATGTAAACTCTATCGATTCGCTATATGTACATCGCGGATCGACAGATAATTCGCAACACGTGCTGTACTGTCGTGCAGCAGCATTTCGCTCGTCTGCGCGCATTTCGTCTCTTCTTTTTTCTCTGCAATGCACAATACGGGGATACGCATCGTGCATTGACGCAAAACGTCGACAGAAGTAAGGCACGATATGTCCAATAATTTGTGCACGACAATGTACAGTTGACGATAGGAGAGTATAGCTGTGACAATCTGGGAGAACATTAGGTCGAGTCGTCTGGACTAATGATTCCTGCTCTCTGGGGTAAACATGTTCCTTATTTATTATTTTGTCCTATTTACTATGAACAAAATGGTGGACATTGACGCAAAAGAAGTGCGCAAGTAGAGCTGATACGTATAATATATTATAATAATTGCGACAGTTATGGCAATATCTGCTTGGTAGGGAGGACATTAAGAGTCGTGTCATCTGGACTAATTCCTGAGTTCTGACAATACTTATATGGGGATCGGCACGAGCATCGTCGTAAAACGTACATTCTCGAGCAACTCGATCGGTCGGTTTCTAGGATAGACTGCTTCCCGATTTAAACTACTAATGTTCAACAATTCATGAGGTGAGATCTGCTTTTCTAAGAAAGTGTTTTAAACCATTGCAAAGACAAGTTAAGCCAATTATCAATGACAGGTAATAAGTGTAAAAGTGTTTTCAATGTAGAATTTGAGCATTTCGGAATTCATACATATTGCGTGCAGATTTCTTCGTCCCTGAGTTGTCACAATCTCTGGGCCACCTGTTTGTTGTCGTAAGGATATGCCCTTTTTCAACATATTAACAGTGTTGGTATGGTTTAATCTTATGCAGTTTCATTTCTCTTCGATTCCTAGCTAAGAGCAATAACTGTGCATTTAAATAATATCAAAGACAATGCCTACTAATATTAGCAGCAATGAAAATTAATTTTTGGCAAACTTTATAATATGCACGGTTTCAGATCTACGCAGCTTGATTATATCCAGCGGTAATGTCTTATTATAGAGTTTACAGTCGCTATCTGTTGATTGAGCTTAATCTTGGATTGAATTTTAAACTTCAATAACAGTTTTAAAGTTTAGCTATCATACTTTTAAATTGGTCATAACATGAATGAATGTGCTTTTTTACTGTCATGTACAATGTATATTGTCTTATGGTGTAAGAACGTAAAACGACTGATTATCAGATTTTAATCAAAGCTGAAGATCAAAGAAATGGCATAAGTAAATTATAAAAAAGTGTTTGTTCTAAAAATATTGCAACTCTGTATTTACCTTACACTGGTATTAATATTTAATTAAAATATCCAGTTTAAAATTTTTAAATAACTTTATTCAATCCGCTTGTATATCGGCAAGTCCGCCGAACTTTTAACCTTTAATGTCAGAACTATAAAACTATTGCTCATTTTAATATTATTTACTAATATATCCCAAGTAATCTTTCTTTTATATCTCTACACATCATTAGCAATATATTAGCACATCATAGTGCTCATAATTGGAATATATCCAATGATCCAAGTCGAACGAAGATGAAAAAATACCTAAATTGTTATGTCCGAAGAGATGTTTTTTATTCTTACTAGCAAAACAGAAACGCCGTTTAACTTATCATTCTGATTCCAAGTGCTTAAGTAAATTAAACCTCACTACAGATCTGAGTTGAACTTCGTTTGTGTACCTCATTCTGAAAAAAAGTTACGGCGCTTCAAATATGTGTCCCGGAATTTTAAAAATCTTCTAATTAAAGCAAAGTTATTAAGGTTCAGGAGTGTCACTGGATGCGGGGAAAAGAGAGGGACTCCCCCATTTCTCCGCGCGCCGCTCCGCTCCCCGCGCACCACTTCGCGCAGCCTATAAGCTTGAGTTTTTGTTTACGTTATCGTTGATTTCTTCAAATTAAATGCGGTAACACGGGTTGAAATTTCGCATGTAGCTTTCTAAATATTTACTCAATATGTATGTAGCTTTTTATTATTGCCTCTGCATTTTTATACACATTGCACCCTATGTCAATCTATTTTTATGACTCGAGTCCCATAAGAGCCCATGTATAACGGGTAAACTTCTAATTAAAATATCTTCAAAATATGTGCGGTATAAAATATTGAAAAAATTCATGCAACTTTATGATTCTCTGAACAATTATAGTTTTTAATTTTATTAAGTTCTCTGTATTTTTTTGTAAATCCTGAACCTCCTTAATTTAGCAGTTACGCCGAGTGTAAATCATCGATTTGAAATTCAATATTTATTGTTGACTGAAAAACAAAGAAAATGATCCGTGTTGCATTTATCTGCCCCTTGATATACTAAAATTAGAACGTGTAATACACAATATTTAAAAACGTGATTAATTAAAAACAAATCAATTTTTACTATGGCACATCTATAATTTTATCTAAAATGGTTCGGTTCCATGTGTGATTACATCGAATTATCCTACATTAACATAAAAACTAAGCGGCTTTTGCGTGATTTATAAATTTTAAATATTTAGCTCGTTTAAAAATGTATTATCGCCCAAAAATAACTAATTTAGTATATATAGAAACACAATGCTATTCTGATGGCAAAAAAATGCTGTCGTAAAAATGAGGAACGTGCGTCAAATCTTTTCATAAATGGCTTTAGAAGTGTGCCCACGAATTTTCAATTATGTGCTTCAAATTTTGATTTCAATTTTCTTTTTATGCAGGAAGTTAAAAGTTCCGTAGATTTTCCCATATTTAATAGCTAATAATAAATTTTCTATAATTAATCATTATTCTTATTAAGGTATCCAGTTAAAGTATTTCTTGCATGAAAGTAAAAATCAAAGAAATCACATTATATTGAAGCATATCATTGATAATATGATTAGTCGTGACTCTGCAAAATTGTAGATACGGTCAATAACCAAAAATACAAGATAATTAACTTTGAATGTCGACATTTTTGGCAGATTTTTGGGAAAAATGGTATTATACTTAACTAATTTAAATTATGAATATGTGAATACATAATAAATCTCAAATTCACTTTAAAGTTATTGAAGGTTCTGTGAAGTTATTTCATTTTAATCACTCTATTTGATGAAAAGAACAATACAATATTTATGAGTTACACTAAAGCTGTAGAAGCAGGATTTATAACTCAATGCAAGAACTTCAGTAAATCTTAAAAATGAATATAAATGGTATTTCCATTGATGCAATGCACACATTTCTTTTGTGATATAATTATTTAGTATTATATAATGTAGTAATGTTCATTAATAAATTAAATAAATAAATTAATAAATAATAAATAAATAATAATAATTGATAGATAATTTATTAATAAATTAATTAACAAAATAATAAGTTAATTTTAGTTACTTAATGGTATTATTTCATTTAGTTAGTCTATAATTTTCTTAATTACTAAAATCAAAATTTTATCAGCAAAGTTCACTGGACAAGCATTTTCGTGTTAATTTTTACTAGTCTTTTACTACCAAATTTGTGCACAAAATTGGATTTTTATGTAGTTCTACGACTGCTACATGGATCTAAATATAATATTTTGACATTTTTCTCGATTATCCAACATAATATATGTGAAAGATCCACGGGAGCATGGAGGAATATCAGGTTTATGCTTTTCGCCGAAATCGAAATTTTATTCTTTTAATCTAATTCATACTTAGCAATTTTTGATTGTACACTATATTTTTCAACAGCTATTATGCTTAAAAATGATCTAAGAATAGTAGTACTAGTAGAGATCAAGCTTGCACAGAAGAATAAAAAAGAGTACCAAACTCAGAATTACATAGCTTGACACTCCTCTTTTTTCCGTGAATCCTTAATGTAACAAAGATTCTATAAAAGTTTCAAATAAATTTGTTAAAAATACATACCGGATGAGAGTTGATGATAAAACTTTGTTTTTAGTAATTTCGAAAATTGTGAGCCAACTGAATGAGGTAGTTCTTAATAAATTTCAACTTGAATAACTTAAATAACTTACTTAACTTGTTCTTTTGAATTCAGTAATTTTGCATTCATTTTGGTCACTATATTTGATTATTCATAGCTTTTAAATAAATTAATATTTTTATACGAAGAAAAGCTTAAATTAAATTAAGAATAATATTTACTTAATTAGGCTTAAATTAAATTAAAAATATTAATTTGTTTAAATATTTTTACATCTATTTTTATTGTGTATCATTCTTGTAGATTCAATAATTTCAAACTTGTTTTAAGATCACTTTTACCAAAAAAATCACATGTTTTGGATATGATAAATTTTGTCTGAAGATCAAGGGCGTAGGTATTTGATTAAACTAGAACAAAACTTGCTGATTTTTAGATACTAAACGGAGAGAAAGATCTAGCTTTTATAGTGCGAAAACTTGGTTTATTTCAAAAGCAACCCGACTTTCTTTAACATTTTACCATACGATGCATGCGTGTAAAACACGGAACCCAGTCACATCATGATTGCTCGAAATGATATGAGATTGTGGAGCAATTGAGACCCGCTTAGGGAGAAAGTGGAAGGGAAAAGAGTTTGTGGAGCCTATAGTGTTTAGTTAAGTACTTCAAAACTTTCATACTAAAAAAAATTACCATCATGGAGTTCTTGCATAGTAGTCTCCCATGCTTTGAACGCATAAAAGCTTAGTCAAACAGAATGAGATCCGATACTTTCATCACATATAACATCTAATGCTTTTCTTAGTCAGTCTTGTTTCCTCAAGAATAGCCATTTATATTTTTGCTTTCTCAAAGAGAAAGCTTTGGTAAAGAAGAAAATCTTCAGATCAGATAATTTGAAAAATAATGTCTGCCTGTATGTATGTATGCATGTGTGTATATGCGCGTGCGTGTGTGCATACGTGAATAGCTGTCAGTGCGTATATTATGTAACCAAATTTGTTGTCAATTATAGAATTGGGTGTCCACTATAATTCTTCAAGGGACGCATGTTGCGATCTAAAATTTTGCAAACATATTAGGTATGTCTCAACTTATGTATATTTATCTTTCAATCTGCAAAAGATTATACTCAACCCATACACCCAAAATGTTTTAACAAAAAATATTAGAAAATGTAGAAAAAAAAAGGTTTCTTAGAATGCTTTTAGTAAAAATGTCTACCGTCTAATTTTATTTTATTTTTGGTTCAATTTCATAGCATCAATAACTGAAAAATTCTGCTCATAATTAGATGTACCATTTTTTACTAAAAAAGCGTACATTCGACGTTGCAAAAACCTGGTAGAATGCGTTTAAAATTTTTTAAATTTTCCAATGAGGTAAGCACACGTGCGTCCGCTCCAACGAAATTACAGTATATAAGGGTAAAAGTCAAAAAGTCGACCAAGTCGTGTCCCCGTTATTTTACACACAATTAAAACGATATATCGGCCTAACTTAAAATCAGATATATTAGATATAACATGTAGAATATTACTGCAAAGCTTCAATATTATTTATTGATTTTATTTCGAATTAAAAATCAAAACACCATGAAATGTCATGTGTGTCCCGTGTCCCCAACCAACATTCTCTGATATTATTTTAAAATTTTATTATAAGATAATGTTTCAAGAGAAAAGTAGACAGCAGGTTGCTTAAACTTATTTTCAGATATCAAATAGATTAAATGTAGTATCTTAATTCTCATGCTGTGAATATTTAAAAATGACTTAAAATCTGTCCCTTGATTTTGGCGTCAGTGTGTCCCGTCCTTTAGTATTAATTTTAGATATATAAAGATGTGTAAATTGATTATCAACTTACTGGAAGAAATTATTGTGAAAAATTTATCGCCCGCTTATCATGTCTATCCCCAAGTTTGATCAACTATACTATAGTACGCATTGTCGCCGCGCATAGAGAATCAGTAAACAAACATAATGTTAACCTCTTAAACAGTGCTTTAAGTTTTTTAACGCGCTTTTCAGTTACAGATAGTGTGTAAAGATCAAGCTAGATTATTCTCATTTCTATTAAAATGTGTACAAGAAAGAGATTTCATAGAAGAAAAAATACAAAGAGAACGAGAAAATGATTACTTAATATATCAGTGAGTAATTTGAGCAAAATCAATGTGACTTATTCTAATACTTAACAAATCTTTTAATAGTTTAAAAATAGTTATTGATCTTGGCCATGTATACTTTTTATATCTATATGAATACTATTGTAGAAAAATGCATTTTTATTAATTGAGCATACGTTTTATTTCTTAAATTCCATACCTGAAAATGGTCGACTTTTTGACTTTTACACATAAATAGTATATTGTGTACCTACTGTGAAAAGTAGCCTTTTTTGCCCGCGTGTCATTTGTACGAGCCGAAGGCGAATGCGTATTGCGAGCCAAAGACGAGTACTGCAATCACACAAGGGCAAAAAAGACTTTTCACCCAAGGTACGCACCGTTCTTTTCGTCATATATGTCTTGATTTCGCGTTTTTTTGTATGCCTCTAAAGCGGGTGTAATTGTAGCTATTTTTCGAATCGGTAAAAAAATATATTTATAATAAACAAAATAAAATATCAATAAAATTATTTCCAAAAATTTCCATAATATTTTAAATTTTCAGAAATTTAAAAATTTTCAGAAATTTAAAAATTTTCAGAAATTTAAAAATTTTCAGAAATTTAAAAATTTTTAGAAATTTAAAAATTTTCAGAAATTTAAAAATTTTCAGAAATTTAAAAATTTTCAGAAATTTAAAAATTTTCAGAAATTTAAAAATTTTCAGAAATTTAAAAATATTCAGAAATTTAAAAATTTTCCATTTTTTACAAATTTTTGAAACAATATTAAGTTTTTGACAAATTCTTACACACGCACTCACGCATGAATACACGCACGCACACACGCCTGGACAATTTTTTTGTATTTTGAGCGGGAAAAAAAAGTTTCCATCCACCGGTCGGAAAACAGCTGTTTTGCACCCGCTTTAGAGGCACGAAAAAACGCGAAAATCGTGTATGTAAGACAAAAAAATTCAAACGCATTCCAATAGAAGTTTTCGGGGTCGAGTGCACAATCAAAATCCACTCTGTACACAACAACCACTCAGTTTCCATAGTCCATAATCCGCCTAATAACATTACCTGTTCCCGCACACTACTTTCTTTCTACTATTCCTCTTCGACTTGTCACACTACGATCAAAGAATCTAAAATAAAACAGACATTGCAAAAATTGCATGCGATACATACACGCACACATGCACACCCATGCATACACACATACACATACACACACGCACATACACACACACACACACCTACACACGCACGTACAAACACACAAACACACATGTACACACACACACACACACACATACCTACACACGCACGCACACATACACACACACATGTACACACAGACAGACAGACGGACACCAGCGCTCGCGCGCACTCTCCAACATATACGTTCTAGTGCACCGTCGGCCGTATACGATATGTTTCAGTGCATCGTGCGCAACGAGAGCGCGAGGAGCAGCAACAACAGCAGCAGCAGCGGCGGCGACAGCACGGCATCCAAAGTCGACAGTGGAGGAAGCGGAGGCGGCGGTGGAGGCGGAGGCGAGGGCGAAGTCGTCGGCGCGCTGGTGGAAGGAGACGCTCGGCGCATTACGGCCGGCACGAGTCGCGACGACGACGAAGAAGAAGAAGCAGCAGCGGCAGCGCGGGGATTAAGTTGAAGCGCACTTGCAGTTTCGTATCGGCGAGCCGGACCGACGCGCTCTCCACGAGCGCGCGCGCGTGCACAGATATACACAGATATATACACGACGAGTGTGCGGGGAAGAGAAATCCATTTATACATACATATTGTGCGCGCGAGAGGCGAAGAAGTTTGACGAGAGGAAATGGCGCGCCCGGCGAGCATCAAGAGGCGGCACACGACGGACCTGCAGCTCGAGTCCGTTGCCAGGATCTCGAGCTTTCCGATCGTCGAGAGCGGCATCTACATCGCCGGCAGCGTCTACGAGAGGATCAAGGTGCGCAACTGCACGCGCGCCGGCTTTGGGCGACGCGTGTGCTTTTTTCACGGTTCTTTTTGAGACCCACGAGTGCCGGGAAACAGATCGTTAATAACGTATTGTATTCGCTGAGTAAGAATGATTTTGTATATACACTGAAAGAAATGAGAAGCTGTGTCAGGTTTGGGATCCCAAGTAGTATCTACTTTTATAGGTGCCGAAATACTTTTGCTCACGAGTTCCGTAGCTTCTACTTGACTAACTTGGCTCTATCGCGACAAGCAAAATCTACTTAGAGCCAAGTAGCTGCTGAACTCGTGAGCAAAAGTATCTTGACACCTATAAAAGTAGATATAGCTTGGATTCACAAAGCTGACATTGCGTTTTATTCTTTTCAGTGTATATGTATATATAAATGTATATAATTTTATATAATTCTAAATACTATATGACAATATAGACCATTAAATGTGTGTATACTAGTATTTATTATCATTTAAAATCATATAAATTTATATACATATATATATATATATATATATATATATACATATATATATATGTACAATTTATGTATAATTGTAAGCAACTATATATAGTTATATAAAATTAGAGGTAAAATCATTTTTACTCGGGTTTATTCTGCTTAGGTATATTCTTTTACCGAAAATCTCATCTATTTAAATTAGCCATGAAGTAAATAAAGTACTAAAATATGTTCCATGGTAAAGATTGTTTTCCATCGGCACTTATAGGGTTGATTTTAGTTAAGTTTTCATTGACGTTCCATTCGCGGGTAAAAATATAATTTTGGTACAATGTAGTCTGATAAAGTTATATGAGTAATGTGCAATGATTAGATACGGTTCTCTTCTGTTATTTTACAACGAGTATTTTATGCATATTTATCAAAAATATCTTCTTAACACATATAAAAGAGTTACAATTAAATTAGTTTATAACTGAATATAAAGAAAGAAACGTTATTATCGAAAATATACTATCGATAAAAAACGTTAATTATACGTTTAGTGGTTGAATTTGTACTGCGTAAAATTGCTTAGCAAAAATTTCTATTTCTGATTTTATATCACGAGCATACTGAATATTTAATATAGAAATTACCATGTTTATAGTATAAATAGACAAAAAGATAATAAATTTTACTATGAGTATGACAAATTTTATTATAAAACTTGCAATTGTTATAATAAATCTAGGATGCTGTATGTGCAAACAGAAATAAAAATATTTTACCATACAATTTCTCTCAGAGATCGTTCACGAACGCAATTTATACTATCTTAAATTATAAAAAATACAATTCAACAAATAGAGTATTTTACGCAAAAAAAACATTAAACGTACACTTAACGATCTGTAATCAGTTATGGCTAGCTAGTCGTTATAAATCTGTAGTAAAACAAGCACCGCCGCATGTTTGTGCTTCATTTTTAGCAATAAATATTTACACGGCATATACCCTTCCGATAAGAACCTATCGATAAGACTTTATAAAAACGACGCATTCTCGCTCGTGACACATCGCAGATCGTCATTGCAACCCATGTAAAATTAAGACAATCAACCGGCAAACAATAGAAACTAACAATTTTGCGGTTTCCGCGCCTCGTGGCACGATGCAGCGCTCGAATTCACTGATGGGCTGGGGCCTCGACACGGCCGAGCAGTCACTGGCGATGGCCACGGCCACGGCGATGCCGGCCATGATCGCCCTGAACATGCCGATCATGTCCCTCGACCATCTGCTCTGCAAGGGCATCGACATCGTCGAGCAGCGCGTCCCGGGCGTGCACCTACCTCCATATGTCGTAAGTGAATAGCTGATACCAC
Organism: Gastracanthus pulcherrimus; assembly: GCA_949152435.1. NCBI lineage: Eukaryota > Metazoa > Arthropoda > Insecta > Hymenoptera > Pteromalidae > Gastracanthus > Gastracanthus pulcherrimus. The sequence goes on from OX424573.1 coordinate 16,801,186, forward strand.
TTGTTGAAAGCTTAGAGGTACGCTTAAGTTAGTGGACCGTTGAGGAGGATCTTTCGCAGAATAAAGAAAGTCGCTATTTTGTTCTAGAGTCTTGAATAATTAGACCTGTATAATTACGCTAAGTTTTTTGCCACAAGTAAAGGAGATGCTTATTCAAATGAGTCTATTACCCATGTTTAATGTTAAAAAAAATCAACAATAAAATGCCAATTTCACTATAATTTCAGTAGCTTTAAAATTTGCTACAATTTGTATATTAATATTATTTTATAATTTACGTAGGAACATCTTAAACGAGACTTTATTTATCTTTTTGTGAACTACTAAGAAATTTGAAAAATAATAAAACTGCATGGGTCACACACTCGGTGGACACAAAATACAACCCTCTGTGAAAGATCCTCCTTAAGATATAATTGTTCCCCAACTGCGTGAGTCAAAGCGGAATTGAAAAATAAAAGTCTGAATATAACCTGGTAGAAAATTGACCATTTTTATTGGTCAACGTGTTAATTAAATGCAGGACTTTTTTCTGTAAAGCAATATTTAAATTTAATTAGAAATAAGTAAATAATAACTATTGTTATACATTAAAGTATCAATATTTATTAACTATTCGCATGGAAATATATTCATTTTTTGTATATAATTATTAAATAATGCTAGTGTGGCGGTATCAATTTAAAATTTGACCATTAAATGGCCAACAAATGATGAGCATTTCTACCAGGGTATGGATTTCTTTATATGTAAAATATGAATAGTAAAACAAAGTTATTTTCATATTATTGAAATAAAAATCCGCTGCCAATTCTTTTGGCACTTAGAACTATGTTAGAAACATGTTTTGAAACATAAGGAATTAAAATACACTATTTTTAGGAAATGTTTGTATGGATGTATGTGTGTGCGCGTGCGTGTGTGCGTGTGTGTGTATGTGTACATCAATACCTCGAGTAATCCACGGTAAAATTCAATGTTCCAGGGCTCATTAAATTAGTGTTTGTTTTCTAGCGGTTTTTCGACTTTTTGTTTTTAGTTCTTCGGTCTTTTCTGTACGTTCGAAATAATATCATCGACACAGTGAAAATGCATTTGAAGGAGCATAAAATTTCATATCTTTTACAACCCAATATATATTGTATATGTAATTCCCATCATTTGTTATACACAAAAACGTCCTTTCTTTTTAATGGTTACATCTCGGAAATATATCATGGAAATTTATTGAAAAAAGTTGAGGTGATTAGGAATATGGAGGAATGTGGATTTCTCGAGATACAGAGGGATACATACACACACACACACACACACACACACACGCGCGCGCACGCATGCACACATACACGTAGACACGCACGCATATACACGCACGCACGTACGCGCGCGCACACATACACACAAAACATACACATACACACATCCATACAAATATTTTCTAAAAATAGTGTATTTTGATTGCCAATGGTTCAAAACATGTTTCTAACATGTTTTTAAGAAAACTTCTTTTTTTACTATCACAAAGTTTCCTCTAAGAAGAAGCAATAAATGTGGAGAAAAATGTCTAAAAATATGTAAATTAAAAAGATAATATCAACTTTTGACTCGTGTACTTTTGATAAAAAATGAGGTGTTTGGATTAAGATTATTTCATTACTTTATAAACCAGCTTCTGGAAATGAAAATATCTGCTTTATCAGAGTTCCATTTAATTTTCTAGGTTTTGAACCAGCAATCTAAAATTTTGCAGAGATATACTTTCACATAAGAATTGATTTTGCGCGAAATTTCAGAAGATATACGAGACTTTTGATTGTGGGGGACAATTGTATAATCTTAAGATGGTGTTAAAGCTTATTGAATACACGAAACTTCCGCCATCAATTTTATAGACCGTTCAATGAATTATTAACTATAATTTAATAAACACTCGGATTTAGACAGAACTGAAACTCACTTGGCCTTGGTATTGAAATATATAAAGTTTCGAGCACTTATTTCAATCGCGCCATTAAAAATAATAGGAATGAATCTCGTCGTCAACTCATGAGATTCTGTTTCAATTATCTTTAAGGGTGCCGTTGAAATATTAGCATGGAACTTTGTAGAATGGTAATTTATTCTAATACGTAGGGTAAGTGAATTTGCAAAGCAAGAAATTAAAATTTTAAATTCAGATTTTTACACTCCCTGATAAAGCTGATAATTTTAAGACTCTGCACTAAAACATGTATAAATCAGTAGTAACCGTGCTCAGTTAATAATGATATAAAACAAAAATTGTTTTTGGTAATTGTATTGTAAAAAGATTGTATTGGTCAATCAATCAATAGCAATTTTAAGGATTATGAGCGTATATATAACTGGTAGATTTTGTGTAAGAATTATATAATAAATCGATTTAATTATAGCAACAGTTGATTAAATGGCTGATACAATTGCAATAAAAGCTATCTCATCATCAGTTACTACTGATTTATACAAGAGGTTACGATTTCTTGAAATGATGATTATATCGATTGCGTATATTATGATAAATTAAAGGAGCACGTATATATGGCATTTGTAATAACATATACGAGGTTTGATAATGTTCATTTGAATACTATAAACGAATTTAAATTATCTTATTTCTGATTTAATTCTTAGTTCCTCGTATATTATAATCTAATCTAAAACAATACACCCAAAATCTAATTGATTATATTTATCAATGCAAAAAAAAACTCATTTCTAAAAACAAAAGTTTAAAAAAACTACATTTTACCTTACCTATAAGGTAGAAACTGATCCGTTGAATTTAAGAGGAAACAAAATTATTTCACTGTCATGTATGCTATATCTATTAGACAAAACCTTTTTCTTTATATACAAAAACAATATGATGGATCAACAAATATTAATAAATAGCTCGTACCTGTTTGAAATTACTATTGTTTTTGTAACATGACAAATTTTTATTTTGGAACCAATCTTTTTTCTACGTGCTATTTTAAATTTATAGCGAATAGGAGTAAGAACTACACCAAATGATATTCCAAATATTATAGTTAGATTATTTCACGCAAAGTTAAAATCAATTATTGATGATATAATAAAAAATAAAATGTTTGGTAAAGTTATAGCTTACATATACACAATTGAATTCGAAAAACGAGGTCTACCTCATGCACATCTTATTATAACACTGGATCACAATAGTAAATTATTAAATCCAGAAAATATCAATGAGCATATATCTACTGAAATAACATTTAATGATGAAATACTTCAAAAATTAGTAATAAAACATTTCCTGAACTTTTTCAAGAATTTACCAAATTTAAAGTTAATAGATATCCAGAATATAAAAGAAGAAATAATATTTCTGATAATGATATATACAAACTTAAGCAAAATAATCAAATTATTCCAGTAGACAATTCTATGTTAGTACCTTGTAACAGTTGTTTATTAAAAAAATATAAATGTCATATAAATGTAGAGTATTGTGCATCCATTCAAAGTATAAAATACATTTTCGATTATATTCATAAAGGTAGCGATAAATAAATGAATTCCCTTTATGTGGCAGAGGTCATACATTATTACGTTTAGCTATTCATACAGAGAATCAGCAAAAAATTATTTATGATGAAACTAAAGACAGCTAAGCTTTATAGAATAATGAAACAACTTTGACCGCTTGATTTGAATTAAATACAAAAGATGATTTGGCTACAAAAATTAAATATGTCCATATACCTAAGTATTATACTTTTAAGGGGTCACATACTCGCAAAGTCAAAAAACAAAGTCATTATTATGAATGATTTTTGAAGATAGGTTTAAATATTTTTTGACAATTCTTTTTTTATTCAATTATTACATATTTCAAGATATTACAGCATCTTTCTATGGCAAAATAGTTCAAAATGAGTGACTTATAGCCAATCCCGTGAAACGTAAAAAAGCACCTCTTGTGGTGCCGAAGCTTGTGATGGACTGGATCATCCGAAATCAAAAAAATCGACGTCATTTTTTAGTACCGCTCAAAAAACGTTGTTCCGAGAAAAACGCGTTTAAAGTTTTAATTATTGTTTATACACAATATAAGCTGCTTCACTTAAAGTCGCATGGCTCCAAAATTTACGGGTCGATGTACTTGAAATGTTGAGGGAATACTTTTCAAATGTTAAACATTCAAAAAATGTAATAAACCCGATTTGAATTTTTCGAAAAATGGTAGTGTAGATGACCCGTTAAGAAGATGCCGTATCTACTATCCTTGTCTAATCACTATTTTGCTATTTACTCAAAAAGTAGTCTGTTAATTGAAAAACTAGGAGTTGACCCTAATTCGTCTTAAAATAAGGAATATTTTGAGACCTACAAAAGTACCCAACATTATTTCCTTTCCCAGAAAACTTCGGAACGCGAAAATTGAGGTTAGGTTTTGCGTTTCGAAGTTTTCTCGAAGAGGAAATAATATTAGGCACTTTTTTAGATCTCAAAATATTGCTTATTTTAAGACGAATTGGGGTAAATTCTTAGTTTATCAATTAACAAACTACTTTTTGAGCGAATACGGCCTCCTCTTAATTTAGAAACTTAATTATAGGTGAAAAGAAAATATATTAAAAGAAAGTATGAATAGGCAAACTAAATGTTGTTTTGACTAAAGAGAGCGAACGGTTTTTTCTAAAATTAATATTGAATAGAACAAAAACCGGCACCATTAGTGGGGTCAGTGTTTGCGTGGCGGATCACTCACGAAAGTTCAGCAGCGTTGTGGTGCGGTTGTACTTGGATGGGTGACCACTCGCACAACCAAGGGCATCAACAATAGTGTTCTTTTCGGTAGGTAAGGAATGATACTTGACTTAGAATCCTGTTAGAACCCGAAAAGGGTAAACAAATAGGATCCAGGATAATAAAAATATTGAATAGAACAAAAGGTGCAACTTCATTCCAAGAATTACGCACATACAACAATACTACATATAACACGTATAAAGAAACTGCTGTATGTATGGGATTGATAGAACATGATTCACGTATTTTTAATATTTTTGAAGAAGCTTGTAATATCATATTGCCATTTCAACTACGTAAATATTTCGCATGGTTTTTATTATCTGAAAATATTCAAGCTAATTCTATTTGGGAAAAATTTAAACAATTCTTTACAGAAGACTTTAAAGAATACAAAGAAACTAAATGTCATATAAAGAAACTTCATTATGTCATATAAATGAAATCTTACTGATAGAAGATAAGTGTTGTAAAAAATCCGGATTACCAGAACCAGATGAAACTGTAATAAATAATCAAGCAATTCAAACTGATATTTGTTATGATAAACAAATGTTTGATAATATATATTAGCAATTAAATAAAATTTATCTTTGACAATTTAACCAATAGTAAAAACAAAATTTATTTTATATCCGATCCTGGAGGTTCAGGCAAAGATTTACAAAACTTAGAATTTTTAGAAGTTTTAGATGATCAAATTGATGATATTATGGAGTGTTATCCAATTCAAAACTGTTACATAGAGTTGGAAAATTTACAAAATGCAGAAGTTTTACAAGATTTAAACGACCAAATTGATAACTATTTAGAACAGGAAGGAGAATATGAAAATTATTTACATTCTATAGATAAAAATTTATATTTCAATAAATTAAATAACGAAATAGTCCATTTTGTTGGGAAAAATGGTGATTTAGAAATTTTCAAAAATTGGGAAGACGAATCATGTTATATACGGTTACAGGTTTCTGAAATATTTATGTTAAAGGTAGAAAATGAATCCAATTTTAAATTATTATCTTTCATCAAATATTGAAAAGTATTATAAATGTGATACAAATATTTCGTGCATTGCATGAATTGTAAAATTTGGTTAAAAACTTATTTATTTCAATTAAGCTATCTTTCCACTTTAAAATTTGAATATTTCATATTCTAAATTATGTTTAGTAAAATAGAAATCACTTTTTAACTATTTACTAAAAAAAATTAAGAATTTCATAAAACAATCAAAGCACGTTAGCCAATCATAAAAGTAATCATATAATTAATAACGTGATTATTTAATATTATTTCAAGACATGATGTAGTAATATTTTATATACATAATCTTAAAGATAAAAAATCATCTCATTTCATTTCAATAAAAAAAAATAAAAAACTTTATTAAAAATGTAAAAGAATTCTTATTACATACATATTTTTGTTTTAAAATTAAAATTATTTAATAATTTTATACGATTACTTTAGTTTGTATACTAATTTAAAAATGTTTTCATAATGTTTTATAAAAAAGGTTTTATTGGGTATATGTACCTGATGTAGGGAGGAGGCAGAAGGGAAATATTTATTAAAAATTAATAAGTTGAAAATCAGAACAAATGCTTTAATAAATATTCTCTGAGAAGATTATCTCAGTTAAATATTATATAAGTTTTCGTAATGATTACTAACTTAATCTTTTTTAATAGGGGCGGGAAAGAAAAAAAATCAACGCACCTATCTATTTACCTCCTGGGTGATGTGGAAAAATTATAAGAAACTTGTATTTAAATGTTATTTTGGAGAATATTTTCTTGTTCAGTAAAAATTAACGTCAACCAAATTCTCTCCTATATTCACATATGATGAAAAAAAAATTAGTGAAAAATTTAAATACGTTAAATGAAAATTTAATAATATTTTATACCTTATATACTGGGGGTGGGTGAGCGGAGCAAGCAGATGGTAAATATATATATATATATATATATATATATATATATATATATATATATATATATATATATATATATATATATATATATGATACACAATATGATACACGGTTTCGCTATCAAATCAGGTTACTAGACTAGCGCCATCAGAAATTCAGGCAGGGTGATCTGAAATTCAAAAACCAAAGAAATTCTTTAATATCGTACAGATGGCTATCGCGCTACGAACTTTTGTTGGTAAAAAGCAATTCTCTGACGATTGGTAGATGTTCATTGTTTAATCAAAAGTAACTAATAACGATTTTTTTCGCACAAAAAGTTTTGTCAAAATCGGCCGTAAAAAAGGATTGTGTTCAAAACTGCACAATAGTTGGTAACGCGGGAACGAATTATAAATAGAACCCAGTAGGAATTTTTACAATTAAAGCTTCTTTCTCTCCACAACGCGCTTGAAGCTTGGATTGATTACACTGCTGTATAATCTATACCGTAAGGAATTTTGTTCTGAAAATGTTTCTGGTCATTGTCGAGATGTTGTACAATGATAAATGCAAGAGAAACTTTTTTATTTTTTAAAAATTTTTGACTGACAGGTCCCTTTAACTGAAGTTTATAAACGTGAAAGCTACAAGTTTCTTGTTTTTGTTTTAGAAATATGAAAAAGAAATGTTTCAGAAGTCTAGAAAAAAACTGTAATGTAAACGCATGAAGTAAAATTTGCCTTATGAAAATTTTAATTTCTTCACTAAATTATTGTTGTTTCATGCGCATACAGTTTTTTGTATACTTCTAAAATATTTTTCATTTCATATTTGTAAGACAAAAACAAAAAACTGTAGCTTTCACTTTTTTGAATTTCAGCCATATGACTTTTTAGATAAAAAAACTTTTTTTTTTTACAGTAGACGCTCCTTAAGTAATGTATTTTTTTAGAATCGCAAAGGTGAAATTGGTTTAAATTTGTGAACATAAAAGCAATAAACATTTCATACTTCTGGCTTTCATATTTCTCTCTTTTTTACAATTTACCCTTGAAATCTATGGAGTTTCTACCTTAAAATAATTATAGCTTCACTCGTTGCGCAAAATAACGCTCAAACTCTTAATCCAAGACGAACGAACATTATATTTACAATTAAAGTATATATAAAAGAGCAAGAAGAGAGAGAGAGAGAGAGAGAGAGAGAGAGAGAGAGAGAGAGAGAGAGAGAGAGAGAGAGAGAGTGGGTGAAAAAAAAAACACTAAATCTTTCTGCAGATGTACTGGAACACACGAGAATACGTAAACAATAAATTTGTGAAACCCGTCCTGATAAGGGCGGACAGCATGAAACTAATCGGCAGCCAAGCCGCGAGCGCGGCGGTCGAGAGGCTGGCCGGTGCCATCAACGTGGCCGACCAATACGTCGATCGCTATCTGCCCGCCGATCCAGCTGACAAAATTGCCGAAAGTAAGAAGCGCATTTTCAAAAGTTAGTTAATATTCTCTTTGAACCATAACGTCGCGTAGATATATGTATTGACCCTCCGTAGTATCCTTGGATCCAATTGGTCACAGTCAACATTTTGCAGTCGGGGCTTCTGTCATTTTTTTTATTAAAAAAATATTATCAAGGGGTGTGAGTTCGAAGTAATTAAAATAAGACGAATTTCTTTGAATGGGATTAAACAAATATGAAATTATTCTATTGAAACAATTTATATATATTTGATGCAAAATTAAAACTTTTTTTTATTTGTTTAAAAGGGTTAGTTGTACAACCGATTATTGTCAATCTTACTGAAATTGATATTGTCACTTATAAATAAGATACCACAGGAATCACAGGAGTCCCACCTAAGAACTTATTGGACAATAAGCTATTGGAACTCAATGTTCAAAATGCCTTATGTAAAGATTAAGATCTTGAACAAATTTTACGTGGACCAAATATACCCAAGGCTACTACGGTGTCATCAAAGATTAAAACGCAAAAGCTCGCCTCAATCAACCACTAGCTTTCTCCCTATCTCTATCCCACGGGAAATTTCCATTTGTCTCTCGCGTCTTACTCGGCTCTCGCGGCGAAACATTTTCGTCGCCATGCACCGCCTTCGCCCTCGTCGCCACCCAATTGAAGCGAGCTTCGAACGTCGATTATTACAGCTCGCACAAAAATAGCCTCGAGCACATCGAAAAAAAGTACTCTACATACCTACACTCGCCACGCGAGACGTATGCATACGTACGGAGTCCGCGCGCGCAAACAATGCATGCGGGCGCGTGTATATTATGTTTGTGTTATCGGTGCAGCGTGCCCAACAGATGCACCGGACGGTGTCGGCAAGTGCAGCGAGGACAGCATCGCCACGGGCAACAACAACAACAAGCCGGTCCAGCGCACGATCGAGCACGGCGCGCGATTCTCGCGCAAGCTCCAGCGCAGGCTGACCCGGCGCACCCTCGCCGAGGCGCGCGCCCTCAAGGAACAGGGCACCGAGTGCATCCACGTCCTACTCTACGTCGTCGAACTGGTAATTGCATAGCTACGATGCATGATTAACTGCTTTTATGCGAGGAATGTTAATTGCTGAATGTTGGGGAAATTGAGGGCGTTTTGGTGTTTCAAGATGAAATCTTAATGAGAAAAGAGTTTACGTATAGATGATGTGATTCCTTGGCTGTTTAGTCAGGCATTTTGAAATACAGCGAACTCAGTGTTCCTTTATAGTTAGTAGTGCACCCTGCTGTTAATGGATTCTGTTAAGAATTTTTTAAATTTTGGCTCTCAGACATTATAGAAGGGTGAGTTATGGGTCCCGCATGTAGTTCCATGAGACAAAGATTGAGATGTGCCTAACTTCATTATGCGAAATGATACGCGCATAACTTCGTAGCGTCTAAATTTAGAAATGTCTTGAAAGAATCCATTCTAGCGGAATGTACATCGTGACTTTGAAAGTCTTTAACCTAACCGTACTTTTTGAGTGTTGAATGCAGATTTTTAATAATTGATAGTTAAAGAATCTAATTTAGGATGCAATGCATTTTTCATAATATTTCAAATGCATCAATTTACTTATACTATAGTAAAGACATTCATCTCTCAGTACAAAGCATATAGTTCATGTTCCACCAATGTTTAACGTAAAAGTATAGATTTGAATTAAAAAGAAGGGAGTACAAGTTACGGATCTTGAAATATCATAGAAATTTAAAATATGTTTGGATATTATCGCAAGTATAAGATATGTTGATAAAAATACTCATAATATTACCTTCTTATAAGCTCAGTGAATAAAACAATTTCTTGCGTAAAAACTTACAGAGTTATGGTCAGAAATAGAGATACCATGCTTCACGAAAATAATGCATATTTAGAGTAAAAATAGCTGACATATTAAGGACAAGGACCTATTTACAAAATTTACATTAAATATTGCTAAGTTCCGTATCTCATATTTTAAAATAATTAATTATATTCCAAAATTTCAAGAGATTCCAAGATTTGCAATTTACACTCTTTCCGTCTAAGTATGGCTCTATTTTGTTAAGCTAATTATATTATTAGGTGTACAAATTAATTCATGTCTCTTTTCATACAATTGTTTTTTTTATTTATAAAAAGTTCGTTATTTACGGATAGTTTGATCTCTTTAAATATTTTAAATTGCAAATCGATCAAGTCCCGTGATAGAAAACAAAACTAATGAGAATCTGAAGGGACTACGTCAGCCCAATGAAAATATGACTTCCTTGTTTACTATCTCCAGTGCGAACAAGCGTTTTAGCGTAGCAGTCTCACCATTATGTTCACTGCCTATGTCCACTGCCAGTGTATGGTCTGTTCTTCTCAATTTCGTTAGGTTTCATAGTCGAACTCTTAAATCACTGTTATATTACTTTTAATGACATTCAGAACTTTTACTAGGATTGAACAACTCTTGTAAAGTACACCTTTCATATTCTACTTTTGTGCCATGAGTACTGTATTTCGTAGTTAATGCTACAGCTACACTAGAACGTAACCACAAATTTTGTCCATTTAAAATTATCGTATATCACTCTCATCACCAGTTACGATTTTTAACAAAAAGCCTTTATTATGCATTTTAACAGAAGGAATACTGGTACGCCGTAGCTTCTCCCTTTTCATTCAGAATTGAGTAACAGACTAAGCGCATACAAAATTCAAAGATCAGCCTTCTGAATAATCTCTAAATTATACACACAATTAGGAATCTTTTGTCAATTGGCCACTATTTGTTTGACAAGTTTCTCTTATCTTTGAAAAAGATTTTCTTAACAATTATTTTAACAATTACCTTAAATTTTCGTTTGGCATTCCAGGATGTTATTCATGGAAGAAATTTAAATGATTCTTCTGAAATCTTTGACATAGCTTTTACTTCTTCAAAAATTGTTTGCCCCTTTATCCTGAATGGACTTAGGCCATCACCTGGTGATAATATAGCCTTTTATATACACTGTAAGACACTGCACCTTTCCCTCTAGTAGAAACAATACCAATCATTTTCGTAGCGGTATAAGCATTTTGTTAAGTTTAAATAAAGCAGTTTGAATGCAGCGCTTCAATGCATGAAATAACTTCATATGTCATTATATTATGTGGGAATCATATGAGACGTATGTGAAACTTATGTTGAATCTCATGTAGGATTTTGAAGCCAAACTCCACTTGGAAGCCACGTGAGACCCATGTGGGATTTTATGTAATTTTCTTTAAATTGGGCTGCTTTTACATAGGTAATTAATTATACCACGAATTAATTTGTACACCTAATAGCTTGCCAATATTTGAACCTTTTGCATAAATAACTAATACATACAGCTACTCTAAACAAGTTAGTGCAGTTTTTCACAGCTATGGCGTCTATATCTATTTAGAATGGCATACATCGCGTAATTCAAGACCTTTGAAAAACGCTTTAAGAACATTTTAATAATAAATTTACAATATTTCTAAAACTTCGTAAACATTATACTAACGTGTATAAAATGTTTGGAAATTAGTCTAATATTTGAGATTGATGATCAGGGAATGTTTGAAGAACATTTTAAGAACATTTTAATAATAAATTCACAATATTTCTGAGATAGGTAAGATACAAACATTTATAAAATATTATAAAAACATTCATTTTTTTATCTTTTTTTTAACGTAGCAATATTAGTACTCTCATATGGTGCTAATCGACGACGAAGGTCTGCGGTGTGTTTGTAAACAAAGCACATGCAATCTTTTACAGAAGTGCTTGTATCAGTCGGCAGATACTAAGAATCGAACCCGGGTCACCAGCGTGGAAATCCGACACTCTACCGACTGAGCCACCGTAGACCCCTATACAAACGTTTATAAAACATTATACAAACGTTTAAAAATGTTATGAAAGTAGCCTATTTTTTTATATTGATGATCAAGGAACGTATGAAAAACGTTTTAACCCTTAGCGACCACACGGGGTAACTAGCTACCCCAGGCTCAGAAAAAGTGAAATTGGAGGTCTAAAACATTTAAAACATTTGACCAGTTTTTAGAACGCCATCTATAAATTGACCGATAAAAATCATTAGAAATATTGAAGAACACTTCAACAAACATGAAACAATCGGTTACAAGTGTTAAAATACCCATATGTCTTGTACAACTAGGTTTTTCAGCGTGGGGTAATGAGTTACCCCATGTGGCCGCTATGTGGCCTGGCTGAGGTGTGGCCGCTAAGGATTAAGAACATTTTAATGATAAATTCACAATATTTCAAAAATTTCGTAAAACGGTATACAAACGTTTATAAAATGCATTGATGATCAAGAAACGTTTGAAAATCGTTTTGAGAAGTAAGCACAAATTTAATGTTTTATGCTATTATGCCCGCAATATAATACGAATGAAACGAGCCCCACGGTTATGCATGCTTTTGCAGCTGGCCACGGATCCGAAGCTGGCCATGCAGAAGGCCAAGGAGCTGTGGGCCTCGCTGAGCCTGCCCGAGCCCGAGAACCAGGCCCGGCCCGGCAACCTCGAGCAGCTGCTGGTGCTGTTCACGCGCGAGACTGCCCGGCGCATCGTCCACCTGGTGAACGGCACGGCCAACCTGGCGGCCCGCTCGCCCCGGCGCCTGGCCCGCGCCCTGCTCAGGATCTCCCACCGGCTGATCGCCATCTCCGAGCAGGCCCTCAAGGTTACCAATGAGTCGATTTACCATCTAATTGCCGACGTCCTCGTCCTGACCACCGGCGCCCTCAGCTATCACCAGCAGCAGCAGCAGCAACAGCAGCATCTCGCCAGCGCCAATACCGAGAACAATCTGACCGCGGCCCGCGCCAATCGCAAGCTTCACTTCCAGACGAACGGAGGAGGAGGAGGAGTTTGCGGTGGCGTTGGCTGCACCGCCGGTAAGGTTGGCGCTGCCGGTGTTGCTGGTGCGACTGTTGGTAACAATGGATCGGTCGGCAATTGCTTGTCCCTGATCGCCAAGATCAACATTGTGCCGCTGCCGCGAATGGCCGCCAAGCTGTCGTCGTCCTCGTCCTTCATCGAGGAATTGCGAGCGGAGGAGGAGGAGGACGACGACGATGACGAGCACGGTAAGAGATCGGGGTCACAGGACGTCGGTCGCGATGAGGCGAGCGAGAGGTCCTTCGCCAACGACTCGATGGCTCTTCTTGCCGCGAAGAGGGGCCACGAGGCGCAGCGGCTGCTGCGCCATCAGCCGGTCAGCCTCGATACGACGAGCAGACTGCAGCTGCCGGTCAGGAGCTCGCTCGCCTACTGTAACGGAGAAGCGATACTGCCGCTCAAGGCTAGTTGCAACAAGCGCGTGGAAAAGAGGATGCCTCTTTTCACCAAGATCAAACCGATCGCGACCATCACGCAAAAGCAGTAGTTTTGCCTGACGACTCGCCGACATTTGTTGCATTCTATGATTTTATGGAAATTGCGCTTTTGGAAAAAGTCTGCTGTGTAGAATTTATAAGATTGGGAGCAGGATGTTTACTGGTGCCCTTAATTTTGACCTGTAACACCGTTCTCAAGGTTATTGCAAGGTCAAATCTGATTTTTTAAATAGAAACATCCGTTTTTTACCCTAGCAATTGAAAGAAGAAGACATTATTTACGTTAAAATATGTGGTCATTAATTTTAGGGTCAATTTGTTCCAAGGTCATGACCACAAACACTAATGTGATAATATATTTACCTTATTTCATTTTTGCTGTCGAGTATTCCATTCCTGGTCAAGTATGACTTGGCCTTAATTTGACCATTGACTTTTACTTGACATTGGTTTGACTCGTAACCACATATTCTAGCGTTAAATTTGTTTATGGTTGAGTAGAGATGATTTGACCTTGAAAGAACCTTGAACACGGGGTCAAAGATGAAAACGAAGGTACCAGTCAACTCTTGAACTCTGATAAATTCTCTACAGGTCCTTTTTCCAAAAGTGCAATTTATATGAAATAATATACTGTTTTGGAACTTTTGACACGTAATGTATACAAAAAAGTCTTTCAAAAAGATTTTCTTTGTGCACTTTTTAATCTTCCTTCACGTTCCGGGTTTTGTTTGATTGTAAACAGGGCATATCTCTTTTGGCCTTTGGAGTATAAAATAAAAAGGTGTCGTTGGGCTTATGGAAAGACATTCTATCTCCTCTGTATAAGCGTAGAAGATAGAATGTTTTTATATCAAACTGACGGTATAAATCACGTGCCCAATTGGTTATTAAGTAAAACATCAAGATCACTACGAGAACTGTGAACAGCTAATATCTGGCTACTGTTGAAATCAAATCCTTAGAAAATCCAAATATTTAACGTAACCTTGCAACAGTTGAATATGAATTACGCAGTTTTGAATTAAAAAAAAAACATAGTATTTATGTAATTGTGATTTCCAACAGTGCATAGATCAAACTGTACGTGGTATGTTTTTAATGTACGATTATCGGACGTGATTTTTTTTGTTTCTTCAAGAAATGATGCAAAGCATAAAAAGATGATGTTGCATGTAGAATGACTGGAATCGGATCAATTATTTGCTATTACTCGATCAACGATATAAAATAAAAATAATTAATTATAATTGATATCAATTACATACGAACATATTTCACGCAGTGATGGTGAAAAAAATTGTTTATTAACAATAGGACATTGTGCAACAAGGGGAGAAAATAAGCTATTTCTAGCAAGGGTGAGGTATACAGTACGATTTGGATCGAGGGTGCCTTTGGCAGAGAGACAAGTTCTGAAAACACCTCGCCAGTATCTGAAATAGTTTTTCTCTCCGTGTTACGCACCGTACTTTTCAACAAAGGCATGATAGAGCTTTTTTATGTATGTAAGTTGAGTAGAGAATTATGCATTTTGAGTCTTACACAACACAGTTGATAATCCATTATTTCCCACAAATATTTTCACACTTTTTCCAAACATGCTCGAAATGCGCAATTTGCTACCCTACACTAAGAGAAATAAGTTTTTAGTTTAAGCGGAATTCTTCTTAAATATGCGCCAAGATGAAAATCTGCTTGGTGCGAAATGATTTCTGTTTGTTTGAAAAGATTTCATTTGATTGAAAACGACTCCTCACAAAGACAAAAATGTCACTTTTTCGACTTAAAAGGATTATTTTCGAATCAAATGAATTGTTTTCGATCATAGACGAATCATTTAGAATCAAGTTGATTTTGATTTTGGCGCATATTTAAGAAGAATTCCACTTGAACTAAAAACTTATTTTTCTGAGTGTAGTCCAAGCATGAGAAAAGGTCAAAAAGCTCATTCCATGCCTGTGTTGAAAACATTATTCTAATCTACTATTTCTATCAATATATTCTTATCAAAGATATATATTTAATAATACAAGTATATCTAAGTTTATTATTATTATATGCGAATGATCTGACTAGATAGTATAGCATGATCCATGTACTTTGGTTGCGTTAACGATTTTATATTTTTGACCTACACCGACTGATATCTTAAAATAGTAACTTTAAATATGAAAATTCTTTCGATAACATTGCAGTTCCATTGAATATTATTGCATATTATTGTACGCGTTTTAATTTCACAACATTGTAAGAACATCTGTTTTTCGACTTTATTATTTTCATTTTTTTAAGCGGTTCCATTGTATGACTTATATATACGCTCATATTGACTGTTTGTTTAATAAACAATTTTAATGCTATTCACTTGTCTTGTCATTTCCTTATTATTCAAAAACAAAAAATGTATTCTTTAAGCAAAATAGAATTAAAATTAAGTATTAAAAATCGTTTTTGCAACCAAATAACGGTTTGACGCACACATTTCTTATATCTTACAGATGGTAGTGCCAATTACAGGAAAGCACGACACTTCCAGCGCACAAGTGAATGCTTTGCGCGCCGCTATCTACAGGCTTAATTCTTCTTCAAATCAATTTTTGGTACGTTGATCGTTGCTCTTACGTGTTATCGGAATTTAAAGAAAATATTTTCAGACTTTGATCTCATTGCCCAACATCAGTATATACCACTTCTTTTCATTTCGAAACGTTTTTTTTATACATTATGTAATATTTTGAATAATAATTACTTACACTTCGCTTGCTTTGTAGGAGCAACTAGCCGCATTTTTAGCCGGTCGTCCAAAAGCTAAGAAAGGAGCGCACGGTTCGATTCGCCAAGTTAACCACAATAATCACATGACGAACGCGACGAATCAGTCAATAAACGGAATTGACTAATACACGCCGATTCTCGCGCAGCATTTTTTGTTTGGCGCAGAGGAGGAAAGCGGAGAGAAAAGAACTCGGAGCTAAAAAGCAGTTCGTCTCGTTCGGTGATTATTATTGTCTGTCAACACGCGTATAAATAATTCGCCGGAAAAGCAAAAATATTTGCACCAGGCAACGAACAGCTTTGGCTGTATTCAACAAATCCCGTTGCTACAATTATTCAGCAAAATATTTTGCTAGTCTAGCGAAAGGGTTCACGGATAGAAATTTCTTTGCTAAGTCGGCAAAACATTTTGGCTGGATCGTATTAGGTGGTATACAAGTAATATTTTAACTAAAACAACAAAAACATTAGTTGCTATAGAAAAAATTAACTCTTTCGTCGTTTCCAGAAAAATTTTTAGCTGTTACAGAAAATTATTTTTATGAGTGTTTGCTTTTATACTAAAAATGTTTTGTTGATTTGGTATATAATTTCTATTCGTGTACGAAACACCGATGAACTGAATCGCGATGTCGATAATATTGATTTGAATATCATGACTTTGTTTGTAATTATACTTGAAATTTTAGTATAAGTCCTGTTAACAAAAATGTACAATTATTTGTGCCTCTGATAAAGACAATGAAACTATAAGATATATATTGCATAAATAATAAGCGATCATTTAAAGGAAAATCAGTTTGCAGCAGAAGCAAGCATAAATAAGATAAATTTAAGTTCTTTGGTGTGTATCTTAGCACTCATTAAAAAGCAATCAATCAATGGCTGCATTTCATATACAATTGTCTCAAGGCTGATCAAAACATCGGACTTTGATTAAAAAATCGTTGATAAGATTATTATTTTTCTTCATTAGAATAATATGAGTAAATTACATCACATGACATATATTTAATCTTATCCTCTAAAATGTATAAATAATAAGTATAATATTAGAACGCATTTTTGTGTTAAAAGAAATTTAATAAAATATTTTAGTTTTAATAATTCATGTATGTTTCACTTCATTAATCCTCTAAAATCTATTCATTTAATTGGATAAGCCAGTGTTAAACACTAATAAAAAGCTAAAAATCACTAAATACCGTAGTTTTATAATGTGATTGTAAAGTCAAATAAATTGGATTGTCTAAAAGGTATTAAAAAATGCAACAATTGAAGATCTTGTGAAGCAAAATTTAACCAATATTGAATTACGTACGCAGCCAAAATTAACTTGCCGTAGGCTTAAAAATTTATAATTACACTTGAAACTTGCAGAAAATCTTTAAAATATGAAAGACCAACGGGAAAATAGAGAAATGTTATATTTTATATTTTTCGCAGAAAACAAAATTTAAATTCTTAATCTAATTTATTTTTGCATTTTTCATTATTGTACTCTATATTTTTTTTAAAAAAGAGAAGCATGTTTTATAGATTTTCTCTAAGTTTCAATTTGAATGAATGAAAATTTGATTTTTAAGCCTGCAGGTAGTGAATTAGGGCTGTGTACCTACTCTGTTTTATGATTCGAAGAGTCACTAACTAATAGTTTGCGAGATGGATTTTTCTTCAATATTTCTTAAATTATTGCATATTTTACAGTTTTCAGTAAGTACAAATTATTTTTGATATTCCAATTACAATATAAAAGTGTTGTGTTGCAGTGTTTAGAATTTTTCGCATTTCTAGTATTTAATTACAATTGCAATATTATACAAATTATTCCAAAATAAAGTATCTTCATAATGCGATCCTTAAATTACTTTAATACTTAAATAGTTTTATTAATAATAAAAAGTTTGAAAACAGCAAATACAAACACTCTTATATTCTCCCACGAAACAACTGACTTTTCTCAGCTGACCAAGAATCCCACCTCGTCAACATTCCGCCCAACTATTATATCATCCAACCGCCGATGTACAGATCGCGCAACTCTCCCACCCAAGACAAAAAACCGAACCACGACCTACATTTTTGTAAAAGAACACGCACGACTAGTCTACCCTCTTATCGCCCGTCCGTCTATCCTACCCAAAAGAAAAAACCTCGCAGCAACGCTTCGATGCCATTGGCCTCGAGATCGCGCGCATCTCTATATACATACACACGCGTCGCGATCAGTCTAGACTACCGATAGACCGATAGCGCGCGCGCGCCTCCGATTTGCACATTGTAGCTATACACTAGCACGTCGGCTAGTGGCGGTTCACGGGTTTATCGCCGGCGCTGCAGCGGAGAGAGAGAGAGATAGACGAGCAACGATGATTCAGTCTCGAGATTCTCTATATTTTTCCAGACTGCCGATTCGATTGCGCGCTGCGTTATACACGCGCGCCTGTGGGTATAGGTATACGTACGTGATCTACGACAGGCTCGCATCGCGGGGCTCGACATCACGCTGGCTGCGCGTGGATGCACCGTGATGACCGGGACTGCGGGAAAAAGATTGGTATACAGACGGTATATAGACAATTGTAGAGTGCGGTGTGTGTTTCCTCGATGTGGCGGGGACTGCGGCGACGTCCATTTCCTTTCTTGTTTCGAATGCTGGATGCTGTTACAGATTGATGCCGCGTAGCGCTGGCAGGATGGCTTTCGTTATATGTGGAACATCGAGTTTGGTGAAAAGAAATGATTGGTATAAGGTGTTATGATTGTATTGAGTGACGCTACTTGATGGTTTCGATACTTACCAAGTAGGGTTTGGACTTCGTTATGAGAAAAGCCTGTTAGCGAAATTTTAGACTTATAGGGATAGTTTAGGGGTTAAACCACTTTGGGATATAGAAACGTAGTGAGAATTGATATTTTAGCGACTTTTATTTATTTATTTGTGTTTTCTTTTATCTATGAAATATAATGACAAACCCATGCTAGAAGTAGTCTAGTATCATCTAAGAAACATGTAAAAGAAGGTTCAAATAAAAAATAATAGAAAAACTGTAGAAAAATATTTTTTAGCGAATGATTATTTGGTATTTAAAACATGTTTTAAAAATCTATACTTTTTAATATTTTTTATTGAATCTTTATTAACATGTTTCTTGGGTGATTTTACAAAACCCCTAAACTACCAAATTTCAGTAGTGCATTCCCTGATAGTCCATTAATATACTCTTATACTTGTGTATAAAATAATTTTTGCTTTGTTTTTTCTTTATTTAAAAATGACAGCGATGGAGCAATTCAACTGTAGCTAGTACTGTAGGTAAAAAGGTCATTCGCGACTAGCTAGCTGCAGAACTGCCGTATACTTCAATGTAGGACAAAAAAATAGATTTTCATAATCAACATGACCTTTGTTTTAGAAATATACGTACAGATATTTAATAATATTGTTCTTTATAGATAACATGAACATTTGAAAACAAAATTTCTAAATAAATAAACACTAAATAAATTTCTTACCTGATTTTTTATGAAATATATTGTATGCAACTAATCATAAAATTTGTACGTACTTCTAATATCTAATCTGTAGGGAATCTATTTTAATAGAAACTGTACAAATTTTAAGTGAATCAACAAAAATTGTTAAAGTTATACAGTTAACTGATTTTAAATTTTGCGTAATATTATTTTGCATAAAAAAATAGGTACTCCTTAAGATGTATACAATTAGGATCTGGATTATGATCTTTAAACAGATTGTCTTTATTATTTCAGTATTTATTCACAAGAAATTGTCGAAATTTATTTCATTTTAAATATCTAAAGTTGTTTAACTCCTACGTTTAACATGACACGTAATCGACTTCTCATACATTTAATTCAAAATAGACGTTACTTAGGACTAATTTTGGAAATTCGTACAGCAAGCAACAAGGTAAGCAATACATATTATTATAATTATTACCATTATTTGAAGTACATCTACACCTATTATTTTTAATTCAAAAAATAATAATAAAACATATTTAAGGTTATTAAAACTGAATTTAACTGGATTGGTGCACCAAGTGGGTTACTGTCTCCTGAAGTAGTATTAATAAACACTTATGCTTGACTTTTACATTGAATTGTAATTACTTTAATAACATAATCTTAATCTGCAAGATATACTATACCTCTTCCAAAACCCATTCAAAGAGATTTATTGTTAAATTACATTTAATCAATAATCAAAGATTTTACATACAAAATTCATTAAGTATCGAACAAAATTTATTAAAACAAATTCCTCCAAATGGGTGACTATTCCTACATGTATACTTTGTAGATGCTATACACACTATTTTATCGACGTGGAAACTATATGCTCAGTTAGAATGTTTGAAGTAACAATGATGCAACGAGGAAAGTTTTGATGGAAAAGTTTAGAAGAGCCCAATCAAAGCTTATATACTAACTGGTTAATATTTACAATCTATATTTATAAGTAGATGAGTGGCGAGCATATCCAGACATTATCTTACTAGACTCTGTACCTACTTTATACACATTTATTGCAAGTACTTACACTTATTTGATTTATATTATTTAGTTCGTTATAGCAAGTATACTACCTGTTTTATTTTAATCTGATTCTTAGAATTATTATAGTGATCGATAAAGGATATTTTTTGTATTGTAAACATCGAATCTATACCAAAGTATTTAAAAATATTATCCTTTATCTAAAAATTTGTATACAGAGAAGAAGGATCACATATAGTTAAGGATTTGCATGTTTTAATTTAACTGTTCCTTCTTCTTCTAGTATTCATAGTTAAGGAGAAAATTCAATCGTAGAGCAAGAATTCTGAAAATGTTGAATCATCTAAGGACTAAGACTATACCTTAACTATCAAGAACTATATCTCCCGCCATATGCAAAATCATACTTCCAAACACTCAAAAATCCTTCTTAACCATAACCAATCTTCTCCATCAATCTACAATTTCCACCTACGTCTACCCAACAAACAAAACCTCTCTATAACACACCCAAGCCTATAGCACGCACTTTCAATCCATCTCCCTATATAAATATACCCAGCAAAAACCGGAAAGCCAGTCCACGGTTAACCGCGACGTACATACAGCACCGGCTGCACCCGATCCCCCCGTTCGCAAAAGCTCTCGTGCTCGCGACGCCGGCACGCCAATATAATAATAATAACAATAACAACGAGCACAGAGAGAGAGAGAGAGTGAGTATGTAGTATACACCATGACACTCGCGTCTCGCGGACTTTGCACAGCAGAGCGCGCAACTTTCGCCGCGGCATCGGTTCTCTCTCTTTCTCCGTCCGTCCCGTCCAGCCGCGCACGCTCCCACCGCGAGGCGAAGCTCCCATATCCGCTATTACAGCGGCGCTTATAAGTGTTTACCAAGAGCGAGCGCTTAGTGTGCAGCCGCGCGTCGACGCTGAAATATATATCGCCGAGGAGCGAGTGTGCAGGACAGCGAGCAAGGGAGTGAGTATAGAGAGAGAGAGAGGAGTATTACAAGCGACGAGGCGACGCTGTCTTTTGTGAGTATGACGAGGTTTTTATGATACTGTGTAGTGTGTGTGTGTAGTGTGTTAATTTGATTTTGGATGAGGAGAGAGTGAGATTTGTTTGGGTCTGCGAGGTGGTTGCAGGTTTGATGATGTTTTGAGGCATTTATTGGTACGATTTTGACTATTATTTGCAGAATTAAATGTGGTATTCTAACTTAATTTCGTTAAGAAAGTGCAACGAGCTGTAGAATAAAGTACATTGATGCGATTGCGATATTTATCGCAAGAGCGCGTTCGAAAGGGAGATACATGGTGTCGTCGCTGGCGCTGTGAATGTATAAGTTAAAATACGAAGTGTATCAACAAGTGTGCACGAGCACTTGTGATAACTGATAATGATAAACATTTATATTTAGATGACAACTTTTGAATTCATACTGGGATATCGTTGACAAGTTTTAATTATGTACTGTAATACCGTGCACAAGTAATAATTGTCATACAAATCGTACGAGATAATATCTAATGGATCGAAATTTATGTTTTAGTAACAATGCATTTGGAAAAATTAAATTTGGTAAAATTAAACGTAAAAGAATTAAAGAATTATTGACTAATCATCCTAAGATTAAGCTTAAAAGAATTATCGAATAAGCATCGCAAGGTGAAATATAAAATAACTGATAGAAAATGCGAACCTTACACAACGGTATAAACACATTAGCCTTGTTCGGATCGATAGTTACTTGTGTTTTCGCTTGCTTCGAGAAAATGACCTTATCATCGTTACAAAAGCAATCGCTCGTCTTATCTGTATACACTTTGCATTTCTCTCTTTGAAGATTGGCGTTCACGCAAAGTGCGATTCGCACGAGCGACTGACAAATTTTCATCGCGAGTCACAAACGGACAGAAGAGTCACTAGACTCGAAGTTTCTTTCGAAAGTCACGAAGTTGCGTACGTACATTTTCATACTCGAAAATTAACGTTCGGTCGTTAATATAGCCGACGGCCTGCTTTCACGCGTGTCATTGAACTTTTGGAAAATTATCGAGGCATGGCAGATGTCGAGACGCTAGCAAACAATGCCGGGTGTTTAAAATTAAGTACGCGCTTTTGTTATTAAATTTGGTATCTTCAAAGGCGATTATTTAGAAAATAGTCTAATTTAATCATTCTTATCACTGTAGAATTAAATGAAAATTAGTAAATTACTATGTCAAAGTAGATTTTGATGCAAAAATTAAGTCGTAATGATAGGTCAAAAGAAATTTATTAAAGTCGTATTTGTGTGTTTACCTATCCATTCATTGCAATGGAACTGATAAGAAGCATAGATTTAGAGGGACAAAGACACCTGATCATTGTCTGACTTTTCACGCTATGTATATACAGTATGAAATACATTGATAATATGTCTATATGAAATGATAATGTTCGATATACATTATTTTATCAAAATAAATATGTATACTATTTGATTCTTACATGTCTAAAAATTAATAAAAAGCTTTTTACATTGATGATAAATCCACGAAACTTTTAACTTTTCTTGTAAGTTATACGAACCTGCTTGCTTATTTTAGTATCGTACAGTGTCCGTACTCGAAGCACGTTACATACATACATGCACACTTACACATACTTGCTTATTTTAGCATCATCGTACAATGTCAGTACTTGGAACATTTTAATAGGGCGTGTCTGAATTCCTGGATATTTCTGTCATGAATAAATGCAACTACTGTAATTATTAATTTACGACTCAGCGCAATAGTAATTTTAACATTTTAACATTTGCCTTCGAATAACTGCAAACCAGTATTCATACAAATTTATAGTAATTCGGAATCAAATATTAAAATTATTATTAATCTGTATCGTAACTTAATAAATACAGTAGTTCCATTTATTGATGACAATATTACAAAAAAAATTGGGATAGGTAATATCCCATTATAGTGCTCCCAGTACTAAAATAAGCAGGTATATGTACAAATTATATGATAATTTAAAAGTTTCGTGGTTTTACCAATAAAAAAGTAAGTATTGCCTTATGTATTCCACTTTCATCGCTAGATTTATGCAAGCCATAGATGTACTTTTTCATGATTTTTAGTTTTTAAGACATTAAGAAAAGTTTTATGCGAATCTATCAATTTACGCGATTTTTCTTTTGCTGATTTTTAATCAAAATAACTAAATTGATATTTTTAAATTAAATTTTTCAAACTATAAAGACGAGAAAAATCAAAAAAATATTACATTTCTGGATCGCTATAAAACCATCAAGAAAAGTAGAATACGTAACTTATTGAAGAGCATAAATTAGTTTATTTAAAATAAATCAGCCACTTTTTTATCTATATTACTTCATTTAAAATACCTACAAAAATAAACTTTTACCAATTCGATATCTAACAGTAAAATTAATTTGAACCTTACATGAAATTTTTTGATAATCCTATTTGATATGACGTGCTATTTTCTTTCTGAACTTCTACAATTTTCGCAATTCGTTTATTATTCCATTATAAGTTCCAGCGCATTAATTATCTAATGCTGAAATGTTAATAAACTATAACTGAATCTAAAAAAGTTCTAGCTTCATCAAGTTTCTTTCATGATACCATACCGTTGTAAACTTCAAAGGTACCGGCACTCTTATCAGAATACGAAACAAAAAACAACTCACGCGAATTCCCTAAGTTTTACGTTTCACTACATCAAAAAATAACCGCGAACCCATCACCAATGCCACCACCTATCAAACTCAAAATCAAACTCTAAAGAAACCCCCTCTAAAACCTTCACCCCCTTTCCAGCTGACAGCCAACTCTCACCCGGATCAACCCTATACATACACACCGCCAACACCACCATGCCGAGCGACCCGACGATCCAACAGCTGCCGCAGCTCGAGCTCTTCCACCGCATGCTCGAGCTGCCCGTGATCGAGCTCGCCCTGTCCAAGTCCGCCTCGACGTACACGCGCTTCAAGGGCTCGCACCAGCTGGTCTACTGGGCCCTCAGCACCGCCGAGTCGTCCCTTAACACGGCCACGAGCAAGGCCGCGCCCTACGCCAAGAGGCTCGAGATGCCGATCAGCTTCGTCGATCACACGCTCTGCCAGGGACTCGACATCGTCGAGAAGAAGGTGCCCATCGTCAAGGAGAAGCCCGAGCTGGTAGGTTTGGGAGTGGAGTTTTGGGACACTTTTGGAGATGAATTAGATTTAGATGTCGCACTTTTTTAAGTGTGGTTTGAATTGATATGGTGTCTTACAGATAATGATATTTGAGTGGTTTTCAACCTTTTCAAGGAAGTGTTTGTAAGATGTTTTGTGCGTGTTGATTTCAAACCCTTACTAACGTTGAATTTTTATTTTTACGCTTTTTCGAGGATGTACATTTCAATTGTCACTGGATCAGAGGGTTAAAATGTCCCATAAGCTCCGAAATCTTGAAAATAATTAAACTTTATTAGTATGTAGTTCGAAAATATCGTAAATTAACGAAATATAATTCTGGGGTTCTTTTTCTTTTTTCTGTTAATATTCTGCCGTCTTTAGCAAAAAATAATGAGTTTAAAGATTGAGTTTTGTACATTACAATGTACTTTTTTTAAATTATTGCCGCATATGTTTGTTTATCTTCAAATTTTGAAATTAAAAATTCAGACATTTCCTGATAAGCTAGGATGGTGAATATTCTTGTACCAAAGTAGACTGGATGACGAATCACTATAATAATGTTTTGGGACAGCGATGTTCCAATATTCGGACATTATAAAAGCGGTTTTTTAAAGTCCTTTTTTATTTACTTGCTTAATTCAGAACGCCTTATTTATCGGAAAAAGTTACATTTTCGAAACGATGTTTTTTGCTGAGGACGATATTATTTTTTCAGTATATAGACAGTCCTTTTTAAGCCTATATATAATCGCAATGTATGTCCATCGTAAAAATATCATAATATCCTTACTTTGTTAACTCTCTATTATTATCCACATACAAATCAATCTAAATTTCTGAATAAAAATTCATACATTAAATATCAAATTTTAATGATTTACACATTAATCTAATATAAATTTTTACATGAATAACACAAATTTCTTTCATTCTATTTATAATTTAAATAACACGCTGATCAAATATTCTAGAAGGGGTATTGTATCATAATTATGGTACAAAAACCATTGATATTCAAAATAAATATTTTAATAAATAATTTTTTCCAAGTATAAAAGAAGAATACAAAATTTTAAATTAATTTGATAAAAGAGATTTAAGAAAATTAACGACAAATGAAAATTGAATATAAATTTGCATCGCTGTGCACTCGTCATCACTAAACAATATATAGGCTTCAATTAGAAGGACTGTTTATGGAGCGAAAGTACTTGAATACATATAGAAAATGGTATAATGAAAAAACTTAAAAGTTTATTTTATTTTATATTTTTCATCTATTAATAACACTTAATTTTTTCAGATCTTAATCTATATTGGAAAAAGAAAAACAAAAAATTGCAAAATAAATTGACTTAAGTTTTCATAAATGAATACACTTTTTGAAAATAATTAAATTAATAAATGTAAACTGCAAGTCATCGATTGAATCAGTTAATCATGAAATTCTTATTAGCCCAATCCTGATTTATTTTGAATGACCACTTTCATCCGTTGTTGATTTAGTAATATGCTTTGAAAAAAAATGTCGAAGAATATTCGGTTCTCGAATTGATAAACGATTACAAGCGAAATTTTTCGCATTCGCTACGATTCCGGATTCCTCGAACATGTATAACGTCCTTCTTTTTAAAATACGCATTTCCCCAAGAATTGTATTACAAAATTATATACAAAATCAGACTAGTGTAATTTGATTTTCATTACGTTTCAATATTCACTTACCATCTAGAAAACTTTACGTTCCACACTTCGCTTATTTTATAAAAACCAAACCGTCCATAGAATCATGCACTATTTACAACCTTGAAAAATATCTCAAAATGATTCCCACAGTCATCCCCAGCACACACTTAAATACACCACAAAACAAACAAAACCCTCCGACTACCTTAAACGCCAGCCATCCATACCCCATTACCCATTGCAATCACGTACAACCTCTGCAACGTACCAAGCAACTTTTTGCCGGGATTCCCTTATACATACCTCGACTCGAGTTATTTACCCGTTTCCTCCTTCGCGGCGCAGATTTTGGAGAACGCGTACATGCTGGCCCTGGAGACGATGCGACCGGCCGTCTCGACGATCTCCTACGCCAACGACCTCGTCGCCAGTCAGGCGGCCAGCATCAAGGCCACCAGCTGGAACAAACTCAACCAGATACTGAGCACGCGCTACGGCACCGTAGCCGTGCACGGCCTCGACAACACAGCCTTCATCGTCGAGATGCTCATCGACAAGTACTTTCCCCCCATGGCCGAGGAGACATTCCCAGGTACTTGTATAAGCGCGCGTTGCTCGGTGGTTAATCCGTTGTTGTGTTTAACAGTCGGGGAGATGCGGAAGGATGGCTTTTGAGAACCACTTTTTTGTAGAGAATGCGATTGAGATTGCGTTGATAGTTAAAATGGAGATTGAGTGATTTTACGAAAGAGCTAAAAGATTGTTTTTTTCAAAATTCGTAGAGATAATTTGTAGGAATCTATTTTATCGGCTTCTCTTTTTTTGTTAAATATGGGGATTTATATAAACTTCTTTATAAAAAGTAAAACTTTAATTGAAATTTCAACACATTCCCATAATTTTGCCAGAGAAAAATTGTTTAAAAATGATTTATCATAATTAGTCATATTGTGGAAGTTAATAGTTTCATACCCTCTTAATAACACCTTTGTTTCGTTAATGCTTAGTGACTATCTTAGCGGAAAATTTCACTGTTCGTAACGTCTTTAGTGGTTGTAAAAGATTTTCACTTTTTAAGTGTACTACTAGTTGAAGAAAAATAAGTAATAAATTGAGATTTCTAGTATTTCATGCATTGATAAATATAACAACAGGATGAGAGTTTTCGAATAGTTTAAAAAACTATTTTATTTGAATTTTGTTACATCAAATTATAGATATTTAGATTCTTGTATATACTTATAAATTAAGTAGAAAAGGTAAGAGATGGAAAGCCAGTGTTAAAATAATTATTATATTATATGAGAATAATTGTATTCCGTCAAGTATGTGATTCTATTACTTTTATTTTAAGCTAATGTTTGAAGACTAGATTGCATGGAAATAAATTTAATAAATTATATCTAAATAGTTTGCTAACTTAATTTGTAGTGATAGAATGAAATTTATTGTATAGGTAAAAATGAATCCAACTTGTATAATAATATCATAAGACTTATGAAACTTCTATTCTTCCGCATTTAAAGAAACAGTCTATATTTATCATATAAACCATTGTAATTATTTGAAAACTTTCATCAGATTATAAATATCTGAAAACCTAAATACCATTTAAGGCTCAACTCCCTAAGAATTAAGCATATCAATATTGCTCTTCCCATCCAAACTTCTTTTCATTTTATAAAAAATCTCAGAATCCGTGTCGATGGAGGAAGACAAGCTGCTGCACACCCTGCAAACCGTGGGCCGCCTCTCGAACAAGGCGACGCGCCGGGTCTTCGCCCACGTGGTCCACCAGTTGCGCACCCTCAACAAGGACAACCTCAAGACCTACCTGAGCAGCCTGGTGGAGTTTCTTCAGCTGGCGCATTACGTCAACGCCATCAACGATCGCGTCCACACACTCTCTGCTGCAACCGGCGGCTCTGCACCGACGTCACCGGCGAAGGAGATCGCGACCGCCGAAGAGAATTAGGTAAAAAAGAGGAATTTTTCGAATGTCGGTTGTCGGTAGCTAGAAGAAACTGATGGAGAACCTGTTTTATATTAGCCCGGAAATTCACTTGAAAGGAGAGCGTCGAGGCTTCGGGTCACGGATTTGGATGAAACTCTGAGAGCTGTTTTCTGATGCCAAATAATGAAGTAAATTGGTGGTTGTTTAGCCTAACGCTCTTTCTTTATTGATATATTCGTCTATGTTTGTTGACTTTATACGTAGAGTATATATCTATATTTATATCGTTTTCAATAAATATAGACCACATCCCTGATAACACATAACGTTTTTAAAACGTTTTAAATCGGTTACATACAAACACTTTTTAACGCTTAAATGAATAAGTTAAAAAAAAACTTTTTATAACGTGTTAAAATGGCGCGAAATATCCGCATTTTGGTTTAATATAACAGATTTAAAACGTTTTAAAAACGTTTTAAAAATGCGTAAACGGCAACAATTTAAACAGGTTAAAAATGTTTTGAAAAATATCGACATAGAATATATCGAAAAAAATTGTTTTTTTTCGCGCTTTTTTAACACGTTATAAAAAGGTTTATTTTAACTTATTCATTTAAACGTTAAAATGTGTTTTGATGTAACCTTTTTTAAAAACGTTATGTGATATCAGGGATAGATCATATAAATATATATGAATAATGATAGAAGAATATCTCAAAAACAAAGTGCGTCAAAGTGAATAATCACCGATTAATCGCTTCATTATTTGTCATAAGAAAGCAGCTCCCAGAGTTTCATCCAAATACGTGACCGAAAGGCCTACTCGAATTAAGGGAGTAAGGTTGACTTAAATCTTGAAAATGAACATAAATGTTTAAGGATCCATATCTTTTTTAGCTGTCAGCTCACAATTATCTGAATTGCTATAAAAGTTTTATCATCAATGTCATCACATTTTCGGGGCCAATTGTTAAAGAATCGATCTGGGACTTTTAGACAAATTTTACTACATGTATTACTTTAAAATATAAAAAGAAAACTTTAAAAATATTAATTAGTTTTAATTCGAATATTCATTTGGAACTGTTACTAAAATTTTAATTTTTTTAGACGAATCGGTGTGATTTTTTCAAAACCGGTGCAGGTTCGCCTAGGAACAAAAGAATTATTAAGGGGTTTCGAAAATTAATCCTGACTTTAAATTTCCCGCCTTGAATTTCATTGGCCGAGAAGTGAATAATTACTTGCAATTACACTAAACACAACCCAAACTCACTACACTTCATTAAGAAGTAATAGACTTCTGTACGAAGTATTAGACGACAAAATCAGTGATTGCAATTCCATTTTTCAACGTTTCATACCAATAATAACCGTTTAGCGTGCCAATTTCTAGAATTACAAGTAACTATTAAAATCTCGTTCGGTAAAATTCTAGGCGATTCCAATAAAAATAAATTTTGTATACAAAACAATAAGATTGCCGCTTTGTATTTACCCCCAGAGCAACCATTCACCCTTACATCCTTCAATTCCCAATATATTCCAAAAATTCCAAAAATTCAACAAACCACATCTCTTCATAATCATCATAATCATATTTAATCCGCGTTCTTCTTTCTCCACCTGTCCTCAGGGAGCAACAGGAGCGCCAGCAGCCGAGCCACAACCGGCAACGGCGTCCGCCCGCCTCCTCGTCCCTCTACTTCGTCCTGCTCGTCTACGTCCTCGACATCGGCTTCGTCCTCTACGTCGCCCTGCACTTTGCCCTCCTGCTCCTGACGACCGAGCAGCGCCGGGGCGGCTTCAAGCTCGGCCAGCAGCCGCAACAGCAGCGCCAGCACCATCAGCGCGCCCAGACGAGGCTCGCCGGTTTCGCCGGCTTCGCCGACCACTCGGCCGGCAACTATCGAAAAAGAGATTTCTGACGGTATTCTTAGTTTACGTGTCTGTGCGTTGGATCGGCCTTTTTTCTCTCTCTTCTTTCTCGTGATACGCCCGTTGGTATTCGCTTGGAATTTGGATGAATCGGTGTGGTTTCTTTGGGGGGTGATTGCGTTGGTCGGTGCTTGTTGGTGGATTTTTGGGGGGGTTCGCGTTGAGAATTTTTGAGAGAGTTGTTATATTAACAATGTCTGATTTCGTTAATTTGGTTAATTGGTGTGAATAAATTCTTTTTTTTTTCAGTCGATATGTGTATTAGAAAATAGGCTTGGATTTCGAAGAATGTTGTAATGATCCACCGAAGCAGTGACTAATATTGTCTCGGAAAAGAAAGAGAAAAGACTAAAACGCATGAAAATTCTGTTTTAAAATGACGTTAGGTGTCAATGTTAGATAACGTATTTATATAAATTTTCTTTGTCCAAATGATGTTAACAATCGAGTATAAAGATTTGTCAAATTAATGTTTTGTACCCATAATAATGTTTTGTAGAATTGAAACTATTATTATTACCTACTTATAGGAACGTTTACAATGATAATTAAAAATTAAATTATAAATGTTCTACACCGTGATTTTGTTAAATTAAGAAATTGTAATAATGATTATATGTATTCGAAAATTAATGATGTATACGAAGCAATATTTTTTAATTTTATAAGTTGTTTGTCATTATTAAATGATGACTGTTTCACGATTATGTATACTGCGATATTGAATAAAAATACTTTTATATATACATGCATGTGTACACTAATGATTTGCCGCATTTACTTGATATATATTAAATACATAAATTACATTACGTTTACTATGTCTTAATTTTTTAAGTGGTTAAAATAAATATAAAGTTTAAAGTGCCAAAGTGCTGCATTCTTCATTCAATAAATACATTTTTTTTTGGTTGTATAAGAAATTTTTGATTACTTCTTTACTATCTCCTGAATTATTGAGTATAATTTTATATTAAAAACCGTCGTCGTTTCTTATAATATTAATCAGTTTCAAAACAATTATCCAATTGATTGTTTAAGAAAATATTTGTCGTTTTAATTTGAAAGATGGCTATAAATAGAAATTAGATTACTTCATAAGTCTTATTTTATTACACGATCTATAACGCACCATATTTTTCCCTTTATATTAATAAATGAAAAAAGATAAAGGAGTACAAAGTACAAAGTGCAAGTACGTCCTCTGAAACATCATAGCTAGCACAAAATCAAAGATCAATCTCATAATTTTTGCGAACAACATGCGCAGAGACGCGTCGCACGATTTAACATTACAATCGTGCCTTGGAAATTTTTCCCACATCAACGTTTACGGAACGTTGCGTTTACACGATTTATCCACTACGTTGTCGTATGACCACAGCATTCGAAAATAAAACCCACGAATTAATGCGCGCGATTGCGCGAGATTTGTCCGGCGCGCGTGCCAGTCATCGTGTCTCTATCAGCTCTTCTGCGTCCGATGAGTAACGAGTTACAAGTTCCAATTCAGTGACCCCCACGTCATGTGACGTTTACCGCTCAGTAGCGTCAACTAGACGCGAAAGAGGTTTGTTATGGATTATGTAGTGTAGGTACGCGGTGAAATAGTTGTACACCTGTGTTACAGGGTGTGTTGAGTATGTGTCTTGCCTGAGCCGCGATGTAACTACTTAAATCTCGTAACTTACAAACATCTGATCGAATGTCTTTTTAAATTCTCTAATAAGCTGAGCTTAAAAGCACTTTAAAACAGATTTTATCCAATGAGATTGGACTATATCAAAAATGTTCAGTGATATGCTTGTTTTGTCTCGGCTACATACATAACTTCAAGTTAAAAAAAAAGAATTAAATTTCTATGATTCTGCCGTAATACCTAATATACATGATAGCTCTCATACAACCGTACATATTTCAAAATACCTATACAAACCAAAATTTATCATCAGTGTATCGCTGCAAAATTTGAATACATGCCGCGAAACCAAGCCTCAGTACAGTAACTCCCTGCAATATACCATCAAATTTCGCAATACCAAATTCGATAAAGTATTTATCAAATTATCACCGACAGCACCTATTATCAAATTAAAGACAAATTACAAATGTACCTCACGCAAGCAAATACTTCACCGACATTCAGTAACTAAACTTTTCTAAAAATTCCTAATTTGTCCACATCGGTATAGCTATATGTATACGCGTAGGGTACACCGTCGCTTGGTTACGGCACTGAGCGTCGAGAGTGAGGGCAGCTGGCACTTTTGCCGCGCGGCGTTCACACACGCACGTCGCTACATAGGCCGGCGATCGGGGCTCGCGCAGGCAGTATCACAGCCGACACCGCAGAGTTCGTTTCGGAGTCGACAGTTCGTACACGCACATACGCACATCGAGAATAAACGTATAGCTTCCGGGCCAGATCGTGGAGGAAAGGTGACCGCAGACGCAGCTAAACTTTCGTAAACAGGTAAGAATCGTCGAGTGTCGGCATTCCGCGCTCGAGTGCTGCATTGGGATGAGATAACGTTTTCGATACAAAGTCCGAGATGTATGACGACATTCAGGCGTGCCGGCATCAATAATTGAAGGGCCGGATGCAATAAGGGGACTAGCACTTTTTTCTATGATATTTATGTCGAGAAATTATGCTCGTATGAAGAAACAAGAAATATAGCGTTGTTAAACTAACTCTAGTCTTGAACACTATATTTTTTGTTTCTTTATTTGAGTATTATTATTTAAGATAAAAATCTTCAAAAATAGTGCTAGTCCCCTTATTGCATCCGGCCCTTCAATTGCTGTCGATCGACGTTTTTTTGCGCGAGCGAGAGGCTAGAGTATAAACGTCGTGCAACGTCGGGCTCGCGTGAGCAAGAATTTTGGAGTTTTTGTCGAGGTTTTATCGAGGGGTATCTTTATGGCCCGAGTCGGGAGTTTATTTGCTGAAATTTCAACTACGAATTTCATTGATAAGTGCGGTGAGCACATAACCTATAAATAGAGCTGCGCGAGAGTTGAATGGTTGTTTTTTTAGCCGGGGCCGGTGATTTGCACTTGTTAGGCAATTTATTTCGCGTGTTGAAGTAGAACGGATTTAGCCGATTAGGTGCGTGAAGAATTAATGTTTCATCAGAAAAAATAAATGTTATAGAATTTATTATTAAATTATTTTCTTTAACTATTTCTATTTTTTGTAAAATTTTGTAGAACGGGTTAAGGCAATGCTTTGTCAGTTTTTTAAGAGCTCTCAACTTTCACGTTGATTTCTCCGCCTGTTAAAGGAATCATCCGGAAAACGCCGGTGAAAGTTTCGAAGTAGAAATGTTACTTGAAATTTCGATAGATGTATTGAGGTTTTCTTACGATTCAAAATCGAACGAAAACTATTTATGACAAAAATAACTTTTCACTCTTTTACAATGTACAAAAATAAAATTACCTATTATAACGAAATTTTTCCTAGACGCAATCATAATAGATAATCATTTTTAACGATTAGTTACGCCTCCGATATTACTATCTATATTTTCGTGCCAAGGTTTTTTTTTTATACAATTTCATGCTCACTGCGCATATTATATTGATTTCAAAATACAATTTTTCATTTTTATACAACAAATAAAAATGCCTTATGAAAAAATTAGCATATATTACAGTTGATTCACTTAATTATTAATTCCTCAGAGCCTCAATCGTAAGAAACTTTATTGATGCTCTAGGTTAAAAAACTCATTAGCTTTTTTGCATCTTCTCTTCAGGAATTGAAATAACATTGCGTCAGCTAAAAAAACACGAGGTTCAATCTTTGTTTGTAGATACATTTTGTTATTCATACATTTTATTTAACAAGTTATTTAATAAATTAAAATGATTCCGATGTACGGAAATAAAAACAATTATTTTATTTCAAAGCCATCTTTATGTTATGACGCAATAAAAATTGTTTCAATGAAAAAAAGATTGGAAATAATGTAAAGAGGTGACTCACTACTTTCAATGTAGATGATTCGCAAAGTACATAGCTACCTACATCTGCTTTGTATTTCAATTAATAATAAAAATATAAACGGTTATTTGATCATAACTATTTTTTTATACTTAACAACTATTCTTGATAAATAAAAAAAATAAAAAATATTATAAATCTTAACTTTTAAAATAAATTAATCATTTCCATCTTTTTAAATCATAGTATACCACGCTGTTAAAATTGTACATTATACATACACCAATATCGAATATATAATTATGTGATTTATTAAAAAGAAATTAATCAATAATTAAATACCAAGAACTGTTTGTAACCCTAATTAATACCACATTTTTGCGAGAAAACGACCACTTGACCGAAAAATAAAAAATCTTGATTAATAACGGATTTTGTTTTACGAACGTACGCACATTCTTAGTGATAAACAGATTGTGCGTGTGTTCGCTAAATTTGAAAATCTCATGTATTCATTGAATAAAACGAAAAATTGCAATGTAGGTATCTAGCATTCCCTTAAGAAATATTTTAATCTAGATCTATGGTAATCAAGATTATTTATTTCCACCTTGTTCAAAAAACAATTTTCCATAGCATATTAATTGTACGAATTAGATGTTGCAATACGTACACTGAGAATATAATAGGTCAATAATATATTGTATTATTTTTACAAAATATTTAATCGAATCAAATAATATTACTAGTTTAATAAACATTTACTATAGTCAATCAAACGTAATATTACTAATGCGAATCAATTCGAAATATTTAATTGAAAACATTAATTTTTGCTTCCAGCGATACATCAATTTTCCCAAAAGTACAATCCACTTAGCACTTTACATACCCTGTCTCTCTATTTCAGAGTTCTAAAAACCCAATCAACCATGTCCGAGCACCAGCAGCAGCAAGCAACCAACGGCTCGAGCTCGGTGCCGCACCTCGAGGTCCTCGACCGCGTGCTGAACATACCCGTGATCCAGTCGGCGATGGAGAAGACCGGCACGACCTACAGCTACCTGAAGGACTCGCACCACCTGATCAATTGGGCCCTTAATTACGCGGAGGCCGGTCTGAATTACGCGACCGCGACGGCGGCGCCGATCGCCGCGCCGATCGCCAAGTCCCTCGAGGGCCCGATCAGCACCGTCGACCAGAAGCTCTGCCAGGGCCTCGACATCGTCGAGAAGAAGATGCCCATGGTCAAGGAGCCTCCGCAGCAGGTATATATCGTTGTTGTTGTTGAAGTTGAAGTTGTTGTTTTGGAGAGGTATCGCGAACAAAGAAAATGGAGAGTTTTTTGCTGTTTTTGAGCTGTAGAGCTGCTTCGGGTGCTGCAGATTAGGTATAGTAGACTTTTAATCTTAGAATAAGGAACTGATTTATCTACGTCGATTGCCTGCCGAAAAATATCTGAAGATTTTTCATTTTATTTTTTGTACGCAGAGATAATGCAAATTTATTTATTTAATTATTTATTTATTATTAAATTATAAAATTGTTAGGCTTAAAGTTTATATTTGTTATCACAAATTAGAGATTTAAAAAACATTTCATTTTTAAAAATTGCACAAAAAATTTTGTATAAAAAATAAGTTTTCAGCTAAATTTATTGTATAATCTATATACATTTCTGTAAAGAATATTATTTAGTAAGTGAATCAAATGAAATCTTTTACGTTTACGATGCAAGCCAATTTAAAAAGAGCAAATTCTAGAAAAACGTATGTAAACTTCTTCGTAACATCCTTTTTTTTAAAAAAAGATGCGTATAGACCAAGGCCTTCAAAAATTGTTAAAGTTTTAAAATGTAGTAGTGCCGCTAAAGTACAAGTAAAACCTTCTACTCGTTTGCTGCAAATATACTAATGGTTTTCACTCTAAAAAAAAGTTATACAATTATTGTAACTTTTTAAAACTTTTAAATAATTATGAACGATTCAAAAAAAAGGTTTTCAAAGCATTTCAAATATTGACGTATAGCATTATGCACGTTATGCATAATTTAATGAAAATTTGAAAATGTCCAAAATTAGCCAGATTTACTATCTTAGCTGTGATAATAATGAAACTTTCATGAGTCCATATATTATTGTGACTCATAATTCTGTTCTTTAATATTCACTTGAACGAATCATTCTGAAACTGCAATGTATTTTAATGATTTCCCAAAAAATATTATGCAATTTACTTTCTCTAACAGAACGATTTTCTTAATAATTATAGCATTTTCTACTAAACAAATACAGTCATTTTTATTGTTTTATGAATAAAAAAGTTTTATTAGTTAATTACTAAATATCATTGTTATCGTTAAATAAAGCTATTTTAGTCACCTTTAACTGATTAGTTAAATACTAACTACAATACGGCTATACGATAATTATATAACCGTATACAAATATACTATATAAAGTAAAAAGGAAATAAGTACCCAAAATAAACGCGTTAATATTTTCGGTATAATATTAACAAGTATTCTTCGTACATTAAAAAAAACATAATAATTCCTTTTGAACACCCTAAATCAGTAAACTGCAGTACAACGCAAATCCCTGTAAAACCCAACTACAACGATCTAAAACCACTTCCACGTACAAATCAAAACGCCGCGCACTTCAAACCCAATCATCGCCCATCGATCATACCCCATTATACTCATCGCCTCGTTCAACGAATAACACCCTCCGCCACTGATCCATGGTCGTGCCATTGCAATCCACCCCGCAGATCTACGACGCAGCCAAGAACGTGATGAACGCCAAGCTCCAGCCGACGATCGAGAAGCTGAGCTCCGTGAAGGAGTCGGCCACGACCCAGGCCACGGCCCTCAAGGACATCAGCGTGACCAAGGCCAACGAGATCCTGAGCACGCACTACGGCGCGATGGCCGTCCAGGGCGTCGACAGCACGAGCGTCCTCGTCAACAAGCTGCTCGACCACTACTTCCCGCCCGTAGAGGGCGAACAGGCACCGCCCGGTAAGCGTTTAAAGGAATTGGGGGGGGGGGGGGGTTCTTTTGCTCGGACGAATGGGGTTTACGAGATTAGAGAGTTTTCTTTTTGTATTTGATTGATGGTGAATCTGCTTTAGGGGTGATTTTTGATTTGAGAATGCGCAGTCGTAAATGTAGCTTGAATTAAATAAAGGAATTTGTTAGAAGGGTATTCATGAGTAACTATTTTTGTCGAGGTGTACGCTGAAGCGAGGGATACGAGGATATATGATGAGTGTATAAGTGTATATTCTTATCGGGACGCGTAAACATGTTGACGATTGACGATTTGAGAATTGAGGAAAATTTTTTTTGTTATATTTTGTTACGATTTTAGGGTGGATAGTGATTTAAAGTATAAGTCTCGATTTCTGTTTTAACATTATTGGGTTTGTTATCAAGTATTCGGACAGTCAAACTTGAACATTCAATCATGTTATATACTTTTTAATTTGAGAATATTAGCCTACATAAATTATGAAAAAACTGTTTTGAAATGTTAGATTGAATTTAGAAACGTTTGATTAGATTTTATTATTTAATATTTTATTGTAGGTAATTTGAAATTCTTGCTAATAAAACTGCTCATAAAATAACTGTAACTGTGGAAAGAATAACCGTAAAAAGAACTTAAAAAGTCAAATGGAAGAAAATGTAATTCTTTTTAAAATATCACTAGCATATTTTATTTAAATCACCTTTAAAAAAACTACAGATGTGATTGTAAAAAAATTTGAAAATTAGGTAATACATTTACATTGATTTAAATGAGTTAATATTCAAACTCTGGTTTTATAGTTATGATACAATGATAACTATTTTTGAAGGTAACATAAAAATATATCTTGGAATTTTGAAGGGAATGAAATGTTTGTTCATTTGCTTTTTCTAAAATTATTTTACGCTTTTTCTCTCTAAAGTTACAGGTTTTTTACTAACTTAATAACATCTGCATTATATTTAAAATATCAGTATTTGTTCTTATTAAGTAATTGTCTTTGTCCGAGATACCAAGTTCGACATTCCATTTTATTAACATAATTTCCTTCATTTTTTATATTACATATCAAGAACCACTCTAATATAACATTGTACAACGCCCACCGAAAAACGTACAAATACCCATTCGTCTCGAAACTGCACTCGCCACTTACAAAGCAGCCTCACACGCATTATCCCCCCATTCACCCGAATTATCCCTCATTACTGACGTCCCACTCTTCGACTTCCCCAGCCCCGGTGTCGGCCGACGAGAACAAAGTCCTGCACGCCGTCCAGACGATCGGCCAGCTGTCGAGCAAAACCGCCAATCGCGTCTACCACTCGGTCGCGGCCCAACTCAAGACCGTGAAGAAGGAGGACGTGGCGAGTTACATGGCGAGCGTCGTGTCCATCCTCCACCTGGCGAACTTCATCAATCTGGGCCAGAAGGACGGCTCGAGTTCGGGCTCCGGGGCCAGCTCCACTGCCGGCACCCCGACGACGGACGAGAAGAAGGACGAGAGCAAACCGAAGGCTGAATGAAGAGTCCAAACTATAATATATATGTAATGCGTGTTCGCGCTTGCGAACGGTTACTCGCATATCAAAATTTTATTCGTTCATTGTATAGATTGATGACACTGAGGGTGTTGTATACGTTTTGATATATATATTTATTGGATAATGTCTCATCACACTAAATCGCGCGTTATGTTGGATTGTGTAACGGGCTCGTGATTGTACTGCGCGACGTGCGCGCTGGAATCATACGAAGAATGTATTAGACGTAGAGCGTATAATATAACTTTTTACGAAACTTTTTATACGTATATTATCATTGAGAAGTATGAGTTTAGAATGATTTTTCAATGAATGTTTTAATAGATGTATTTAAATGATATTTAATAAAAGTATTTTTAAAAGTGCCGTTCTTTATTGTTGCTCCTGTGTTTGCAATGCCTATACTTGATGATATAGATAATTAAACCTTAAAGATTTTCTATTTTGTTTAATAGTAACAATTTTATTATATCTTTGGAATTGCTCTTTAATTTACAAATTTTATTATGTATAATATTTCAAAATAAAAAAGTGTCTATCATGTAAAGGAACTCTGATTTTTAAAAAATGTTTCCTTTTCGTCTTGTAATATGAAAATTTCTTTAGTTATTTTGACATGGTTAAAGCAGGTTACATACGTACCAATTATAAACATATTTCATCAACATTAACTCAAACTATAGAAGGAAATGAATATAAAAAACTTTTTAAAAAGTTCCTTGTGCTAACCTATTTGACTAAACTTATTTAAAAACTTCAACAATATTTCACACCTTTGAATGCAGAAAACTTAGAAGTTTTAAAGCTATTTATTTATGCTGAATTTATTGGTTTGAAATAAATAAAAAAAATTTTAATCTGATAAATAAAATATTTAACATCAGTACTTATACTTTAAAATAAAATTCTAAGTTCTTTTTGAAAGGCTTTGAGTGGTGCGTATTTCTTGCAACAAAATAAGTTCCAAGAAAACTGGTTATAACTTTGTTAAATTTTAAAACGAAGAATTTTCATCTTGCGAGTCTAAAAATGTTCTTACAAATAGTAT
This sequence comes from Gastracanthus pulcherrimus, assembly GCA_949152435.1. NCBI lineage: Eukaryota > Metazoa > Arthropoda > Insecta > Hymenoptera > Pteromalidae > Gastracanthus > Gastracanthus pulcherrimus. The sequence goes on from OX424573.1 coordinate 16,841,427, forward strand.
CAACACTGCAAAGAAATGGCATGAAAAAATTTCGAAATTTTATAGTAAAAAAAATATCAGTGGAGTTCTCCCTTATAGAAAATCCTATAATAAAAAATTTAAGAAATAGATTTTTTATAAAAGTTTTATGTATATTATAAAAGTTATTAAAAAATTAAACAGATTTTTCAAATTCATTGTGGCTAGAAAGAAAATTTCCCTTTTGTATAAGTATATGTTTTAGAGCCTTTGGTCCTCTTAAGTTGTCGGCCTGCAGAATTTCTTTAGACTTACGCGCGCACTCCACGAGTTAAAGAGAGAGCGAGACAGACAGAGACTTGACACCGGGCTTATATATATAATACAGTGCACAACAAAATTTTATTTTGTTTACAAGTTGCATTCACAATGTCGGTGGAAAAAGAAGAAAGGTAACGAGAATATTATTGTTTTTATATGTTTTTTTGTAAAAAAAGTATCTAAACTTTAGTATTTTTAATAAAAAGCTTAAAAGTTGATAGCACTTATTCAATTTCCTGACTAAAATTGTAAAATTTGAGGTTATAAACACTAGCTTGAGTTACTTAATGTAGAAATTATTAATTAAAACTGAATTATTTTAAGCAGCACAGCAGATGGAACAGAAAATTCAAAAAATAGTCCTACAAATGAGAAAGGAAATGATGAGGTCGAAGAAAAAACCAAACCAGAAGTTAAAACAGAGGAGCCCTCTGAAAAACCCAATGGGCGTACTAGCATGGGTGAAATTGGAAATTGTTACTGGTGGGTTCTTATATAAGGTTCAATGCAACATTTCTCATCTTCAACTTAATTTTTTATATTGAATCTTTGTAGCGGAAAGGACAGAAACTTAAATATTGCAGAATTATTGTGCGCAAGCTGCTCAAGATGGTTCCACGAATCATGCATTGGATATCAATTAGGAAAGTTAGTGCCCTTTATGACAAACTATGTATTTATGTGTAAAAATTGTTCACAAACTGGACTAGAAAGTTTTAAGAAGAATCAAGCTCGTAAGTAAATAAAATACATTGTTGTACTGCTTACTATTACAATTATTGCAACCAAAAGTTTGATATATTGTGTTTTTATTTTTTAGAATTTCCACAAATGTGTATCACCGCTATTGCAAATTTAATACAGGGTTGTCAAAAGGAGAATACCAACAGAACACTTTTTCATAAGGATAGGGACATAATTCCATTTATAGAATGTCATTGGGAAAGCATGACAACAATGCCCAGAAGAGTAACGCAATCTTGGCATTCAAGAGTCAGTATTCTTTAATTCAATTTACATTTATTTATTTATTTAAAAGAGCCTATTAAAGATATATTAGTAAATCTTTATGTTCATTTTATTTCAACTGTTAATTTGTTTTGTTTTGTTCATATATTTTAAGGGGATGTCGGAGTCAAATACAGATTCCTACATCGTACTTTTCGTTATTTATTTGCCCAATATATTTGCCCAATATATCCTTAATGTAATACCTTAAGGAACACCAGATGACTGAGATAATCAATAAAAATTAAAAATTGAACTAGAATAATGGAAAATATGGAATATCATACTAGTGTCAGCATCCCCTTGATAGAAGCACTAAATATATTTTTATAATCTGTTAAGTGATGAAATATAATATAAAATTCAAATAATTCTTGTTTTTATTTAAAGATTTACAAAGCTTTGATGAAGGATCTTGGATCTCTCTTCATAATGGATGAAAGTTCTGCTGATGGACAGCTGTATGGACTTGTAAGCTCGGATTTAGTAACAATTAAGCCTAATTATGAAGCAATGGTTAAAGGAGGTACGTTAAAAATTACTGAAATGGGAATACAACAAGTTGGTACGTAAGAAAATCGGTAATACAGGCATTGATCAATTGAAACTATGATTTATCAAGTTTAATATATTAGAATTAATATATTCAAATATTTTACTGTATTGAATTGAAGTAAGCCGTTCATAACTTATCTTATCAAGAAGGTATATATTTATCAGTAAGCTATCATATCACAATTATCAAATAATAAAATTATGAAATTCATTTTTTGTTCAAATATATGCTACAGCTTAATTTAACTGGACTTATCACTTCTTATTTTTGTTAATTTATTTTGTAAAAAATTATCTAATCATAGTTTTCGATTGCCTGATGAATACCGAACCATTAGTGGGCTTTTCTTTTCGCTATCTTACAACCAATTACATCAATTGTTTTGCTAATTAACCACATAATGGAAATCCTAGCACCAATTCCTGGTGGGATCAGAGGACGCAATGCCAAACGCAAATTTCCTGGGGAAGGAGCTGGAACTGGTCCAGGTAAAAAAGGTAGAGGCTCTGATATGGCAACACCTAAGCTACCTGCTCATGGATATCCACTGGAGCATCCCTTCAATAAAGACGGTTACAGGTATATTTTAGCTGAACCTGATCCACATGCACCTTTTAGACAAGTAAGTCAACTCTCACGATTCTCATTATTTATGAATATACTTATCAACGCTTCACTTTTATTTTTCTTTCTTTAATACTAAAAGTTTTTGAAAAGTAAAATAAATTATGCTTTCCTGCATTAGGAATTCGATGAGAGCAGCGATTGGGCTGGGAAACCTATTCCAGGTTGGCTGTACCGGCCCTTGAGTCCTAGCGTTGTGCTACTTGCTCTACATGATCGAGCACCACAAATGAAAGTATCTGAAGATAGATTAGCAGTCACCGGTGACAAGGGATATTGTATGATAAGAGCAACTCATGGTAAATTACAGAAAATGAATTAGTATTTTTGATTTATTAATGAATATAGAATAAAATAGCATTTGTAATTCTTTTCTATAACAGCCATTTGCAGAGGAACATGGTACTGGGAAGCAACTGTTGAAGAAATGCCTGAGGGTTCAGCAACAAGGCTTGGATGGGGTCAAGAATTTGCCAATCTGCAGGCACCATTAGGATACGATAAATTTGGTTATTCTTGGAGATCTAGGTAAATATTAATCAAACGATAAAAGAAAAATAGAACTTTAACTAAAACAAATCTATTAATTCTTAACTTTAGGAAAGGCACACGTTTTCACGAAAGCAGAGGTAAACATTATAGCCCAGGCTATGGAGAAGGCGATACATTAGGATTTCTCATAATCTTACCAGATGTATATAGTCCAAAACATATCCCTAATACATATAAAGACCGTGTAAGTATATTTTACAAAAATAATCTTAAATTATTAATGGAATAATAACTTATTAACATTAAAATTAATTATAATTATAATTATAATATAATTTTAATTTTAGCCATTAGTAAAATTTAAGAGTCATTTGTATTATGAAGAAAAAGATCATCTTCCTGAAGCTATCCGAGCTTTAAAACCTCTTTCAGGAAGCAAAATTATATATTACAAAAACGGAGTTGCCCAAGGAGAAGCTTTTGTAGATATTTATAATGGTGCTTATTATCCGTGTGTTTCTATTCATAAAAGTGCTACTGTTTCTGTAAATTTTGGGCCACATTTTAAATGTCCTCCCAAAGATGGAAGTTTCAGAGGGGTAAGTAGCATCAATTAAAGTGCAATTTAAAATAACAGCACTTGAGTTAAAGGAATCATCAATTATATTACAATTTTTATTTCATTATTAAAATTTAAATATTTTTTTAGCTGTATGAAAAAGCAGAAGAAGCAATAGCTGAACAGTCAATGGCAGACATGCTGTATTTCACTGAGAACGAAGGAAAATTAAGATTAGATACCTTTACATTATGACATTAGTGAACATTTTTTGTTTTGTTTTCTCTTTATTTTATAAGTTCAATTCACAAACAATATCATTGTCTTGACAAATGAGGTCATTATACTTTTGCTTAATAGACGAATTGAGTCCTTTTTTGTGTTAGAAAAAATTTAGAAATATTTTTTAAAAAAATTTCTAAGCAAAAGTATTGTAAAAAGATGTAAGTAGCATATAAAATTTACGATAATATTTACATGTGTAATAAATTAAAAATTATTTTATATCTTTTTTTTTAAATATGTGATATAACATAATTTTTTTGTAATGTGCGTGTTTACCTCTGTGTTGAAATTATGTAGTTTCGACAATAAGAAGATTCTTAGGATCTAAATGTATAGTTTTTATGTACAGTTTGACATTTTTATACATCATTTACCAAATCCACCTCTACAATTAGGACTTGGCTTAACAGATTTGTCACTTTCCTCCCATTGGCTTGGTGTTTTTGCCTTAAAAAGGTAAAGTCGTGTTTCTAATCGAATCAAAACTCTATATTAACTGAATATTCTATCTATACTTACCACAATGGATAGTGCATGAACTCCATTTTGTAATTCGTCATTAAGTAAATCCATTACCATTCTATGTCGCTATACAAGAATAAATGATTTTTTATACATCATGCTCAGTTGTTATAACAATGAAATTCACCTTACGTTTACTTCTTAAAAAATTATTTACCTTGATAAGAGGTACATCTGCAAATTTATCTGATACTACCACAACTTTAAAATGTGTTTCCGCACCTTTTGGGACATTGTGCATGTATGATTCGTTCAATACATCAATATGAGTAGGCAGAAAAGTATCTTTTAACTTTTTTCTTATAGATATTTCCACAGGTTTTGGGTACAGTGAATCGGTCATGTTGCGAAACAAACGATTGCAACTAAAATTATAACCTACAAATAATGAAATAATCTTTATATTTGTTTAAAGTTAATAAGAAAATAGAGTAAAAGTATAACTCTCAGTTATAAAAAAAAGAAAAAAAGCTTTAGAAATATGAATTTACAATGTATTTTAATGTATCATATTTGAAATTCTTTTGTATAGGTATGTCATGTTTACATCAATCGCTCACCTGATGTTTTGCGAGCCAAGAATCTTAACATTTACAAACGTTTCCAATACTCTTGAAATAGAAGAAAAATAAAAGATCGTTCCTTCTAGATGACAAGTTTAAGTGCCAGCAAATTTTGCTATTTATTTTTGCACTACTTGAAGCAACAACATGGGTGAGAAAGAGCGCTTTTAATCAGCCAGGTGTCACGTGATTCCGTGCATACTGCGTCGTCTGCGTAAACAGATTTTATCTTGAATTCATGTACAACAATAATTTAAAGTAAAAAAAGTTTTTTTATAGTGAAATATTAATAAAAAAATTTAAAATAGTAAAATTATGATAATATTTAATAGTTGAAAACCCGAATAAAAAGCTGGTTAGAAAGTTAAATTTGGCGCATTCATCATAGTCAGGTCATGATTGTCACAAGAGTCATATCACAGGTCATATTAGTACCGAGGTGTTTTTTATTAGATTATTGCAGTAAACTTTCAAAAAATTGTGTCCTCTGTACCATATAAGTATCAACAATTATAGATTTAAAAGAAGCTACAGAACGAACAACGGAAAACTATGAAAAACATCATAATAAAATCATAATCCATGAATTTTAAGTGCACTTGTGTGGGATGGTTATTCTACAATTGGTACTCTAATTATATAATTTTTTTATTCTGTCTTCTTACTTATCTTTGTAAAGTAATAGAAAATTATTGAAAAATAATTATTAAATAATAATAATAATAAATATTTTATCTATTGAAATTTAAAATTTAATTTTTGTATATTTAGTATATTTATATAAGTATATGTTTTGTGGGCTCCCGGAAAAACGACTTAAGTCCACTTTATTTGAAAAATGAGTTTCGAGCGATTCTGGTACATCATATATTTTTAGATAAAAAAGCAAAATATCAATAGTGTCAAAATTAGTGACCAAATCTACTATTTATGAGGTTTTTTAACATTACTTTAGATGGAAATTAAAAACTTTGAATCTTAATATCTCAAAAACATAAAAAGTGGACTTAAGTTGGTTTAACGGGAACCCACAGATATGTTTATTTGTTTGTGTAAATAAAATATTAACAAATTTTTGTATACATTTTAGATTCTTTTAGATCTCAAATCAATTAGCACGTGGAAAAACTAAATTTATTTACAATGCTGTAGTTCCAATGAAACAGAAAATTAGTTCAAGAAAGCTATCAATAAAATTAAACAAAAAATTATAAGGTTGGAAGGAAGGTGAAGTCAATTATGACGATATGTTTTATACGTTTGAAATACTTTATTTGATATTGTTGTATTCGAACATTGGAAAAGAAAGAACGTAAAGCTGCGTAAAGGCTTTTCTAACGATACAACTTCTTTGAAAATTTCGCATTATTATCAAGTGACTAGGAAATAAAAGAGCGCAGCTTCAACCTATATATCGTAATCATTTTACATAAAAAGAAGATACGGCTCCTTCGTCTTTTCATCGTTATTACATTTAAACAGATATGTGTTTAGGCACATCGTTGGTCTTCTTTCGTTACAATGAATCGCTTCGCCGTCTATTTATTCCATTTCATTTTTGTCTTTATTATTCGTAAAACATTATGCCGCCAGCAGATTTTAAATAAAAAAAAACGAATAAAACGATTAATTAGTCAACACATATTCGGGAGAGGATATTCCATCTTTATAGGTTAATCGGCAATGTTCTCTCGCGCCGATACAGAATTTTTACTCTTATTATCCTCCGCGGGTCGAATGTGCAAATACTAATATTCGAAAGTAAAACGGTCACATATTGCACGACGAGGAGTATCACCTCCACGAGAGCAGCGATTCGTAGAATTGCAAATCGCTGTCTCGTATCGATTATCCCCTCAGTCACTCAGTTGAAAATCTATACAAAAATAAGGTGCTCTATTTGATTTAATTCCTTGTCTCTTTAAATTATACACTCAGTTCATTAATTTAACAGCCATTTTCATCTGACAAAAGTATCGATCGAAAAATACTGACATCCGTAAAAAAATATATCTACGTATTCGTGTGCGATTTCCTGTACAGATTTTCAAGAGCTACGGTCGCACGGAAGTCGGCGAACGGAAACTGCACGTTTCGTCCTGATATACGACCGATCGACCTATACCTTATATAATACAACAATTCAACTAAAATACCTTGGAGAGGGGGGGGGGGGGGTTAGTATGTAGTGTGAGCTCAATATGAGCCGTCGTACGAGTTAGAGTCTCAAGTTGGCCCGGCCGAGCGTGCGCGTCTCGTCGGCGATATCGCCGCGGGAGCCCGGAGCGCACATCGCGTTCTCTCCGTCTTTTTCTTTTCTCCCTGTTGTTTCTCTCCTCAACGATAACGCTCACGCGAAAGAGAAACGGAGAGAGCTCGTTCCCGCGACGATAGCCAAGGAGAGCACGGCGAGAGACGTGGGGCGCGGGGCCAACCGCTTAGAGCTCGCCTAAAATAGTATACAAGACTTTTACAAAAAAAGGAAAAAAAAAAATATTACGCGCCTTTATTGCTTCTTTTTACACCTATTTACAAAGATCGTGTGGATACGGAGCTGCCGAGATACGAGACGTATTAACGATAAATTGGTATGGTATACGTTTGACGAGGAAACGAGGATGTACCCACGGCGCGTCGAGACGCGACTGGAAGGGCAGCGCCGAAGTGTCGCGTTTTCTTCTTATTCTTCGTCTTTCTTTTTTTATCTTTTCGGTTTTCTTTTTACAACTTATGTATCTCAGTTTGCGATATAATACTAGTAAACGGGCTCGAGTGAATGTAGCCGCGCGTTTATCGTGCACTCGGACGAATGGATCGGTACGTTGCAAACGAATCGCTCGAACATGGACGAATGCATTCGACGGAGTTTCTTCAGTTCGACGATCGGCTTCTTTCCCTGGCGAAATTTTACAAATTGTCGCGAGAAAACAGCCGAAAGGAAGGCACGCGACTGCTTCACTCGGGTCGAAGAAAGTTTCATTTTTTTTCCTTTGATCGTACTACTACCTTTTCGACGTGCACGCGGGCGTTCTCTCTTAATAAACATTGGGGGCGGGGCGCGTAAATACGTACACACAAGAGCTGATACGAGGACTCGCGTAAGCTCGCTTTGTCGTACCCTTTTACACTTTCAGTCTCATGAAGGCTTCTAAACAAATCTGCGCCGCGTCGTCCACGAGCTCGGAGCAGAAACATCATCGTCAGCATTCAACCTCCGTCGTTTTCGCTGTTAACATTTTTGCTCTTGTCACTGCGTAATAATGCTTTGGCGGGTTTCCTTTTTGTTTTCGTTTTCTTGCTCGTTCGCTCGTCGAAACGCTCTTTTACGTGGTCAGTTATTTTTTGTTATTTCGGAAGGCGAGAGTCCCCGTGGGAAATGTAAGCGCGAATCGCCCAAAGAGTCTCATCTAAATGTCGCATTTAAAATCGTCATGCAATGGAGTCAAATGAAGTCGGTTTCGTTATGCTGAATTCAATCGACGTCCACTCGAATCTGATTTTGAACAAGATTTTTTTACATTGTCGTTTGCTTTTACTTTCAAAATGCTAAAGGTTACTCTAAATTTGTATTTTTTTGTTCTTTTTTTCTTCAATTTTTCATCTATTGCACACAAAGATTCAAAATCATACTCGAGTCGACGTTATGTTAACACACAATGTTCTTTTATAAAATAAAATCGAAAAGCCAGTGGCGATTTATCTTTAGTCAAATGCGCTCGAGAAGCTCTCGCTTCTCTCCGCACATCTTTGGCCATTTCTTGTCATCGGCGAGTGGAAACAATCATTTCCCGCGTCACTGCGACTCGCGCGCCATTTCCCCGTGACTCTTCTCGATATGTGTGCGTTAAAAAAAGTACACTTTCATTCGCGACGACGACGGTCGACGCGCGCGCGCCGGCTACAAGAAAAAAAAGGCACTTTCTCGGTCATCTGTCTCTCTCTCTCTCTCTCTCTCTCGCGTACAATATTATCAACATTGGTGCGCTGCCGAAGCGGGTAGCCGGTTGGCATGTGTAATTTTGCTACCCTACCGCGCGCTGTGCGATAGACACAGGAATGGAAGATGTTTTTCCAGCGATCATACTTTGGTGTTGATTCCTTTTCGATAGCTGCGCGGTAGCGTTTGTTGGCTATGGCTTCGTGATTCGACATCGAGAGCGTTTGAAACTACTCGCTGGAAATGCTTTTCCCGGCCGAGCGGGCACACGTCGCTGTATTCTCTCTACAAACTTTCGTCGTCATATTGTAATTTTGTTCGGCTTCCAGACATCCAGGACAATTCGTTGGTCGTTCGCGTGATTAATCGTAAACTTCTATCCCGCGCTACGCGTTTCTCAGGAAGAAACCCTACGCCCTAGTTTAGCTTCATTTCGTCCGATTTATCTTTCTCTACATCTCGCTAACGTATAATAATAGTAATCATAATAATAATAACACAACGCACGAACGGTCAGATTTTTCCTCATTCTAGCGTTATCCACACTCGCGCTCGCAACAAAAAAAATATATACGTCGTCAACAAACAACAGTAATAATAATAATACGCAAGGAAAGTAAAGTTGAAAAAAAAACAACAGATACACTCTCATTCTCGCACACGCACCCTTAGAAAAAATCTCATCGCTGTCGATTGACTAATTGGTATTTCATCCTTATTTATAAATACGATTTTAATACGGGAAATCATGTTTGTTTTTATCATTCGGTCGTCGTCGAAATCTTGCACGCTCCGAGGGCAGCCCGAACATCTTCATCGCCTTCTTCTTCTCATAGTCGGGCGATTGTTCGTTGTCTTTTTTCGGTCCCTCGTATAGCGATTTTTTTTGCTTCTGTTTCGCGCATTCGACGTTCCTCCGTGTGGGTCGGAGATGAAAGCTCCACGAGGCCGATGGTTTTGTCTTCTTTTTTTTTTTTCTTAGTAGACGTAGATGGTCTTGAGCTGGTCCTTCAGCTCCGGCGGTATGGCGCAGGTCTCGCTCTCCGGCTTCCTTTTGACCAGGCGACGCCAGCGTCCGCCCAGATTCTTGCGGAAGCCCTTGGCAAAGCCCTGCCTATCCGACTGCAGCCCGTGTACGAGTGTATCCTGGAAAAACACAAGTTAAAGGAAATTCGTTAGTTCTTTTGTCTTTGTAATGCTTTTTTATTAAAAGATTCTTAAAGACTGTTATCTTAGTTAGAGGCTTGATTAAGTTATGTCTATACATATTTTTATTCCTTCTCAATCATTATTATTATTATTAATTTCTCAATGATTGTACGCTCACAAAAAAAGATTGTTCGATCTAAGCAAATATTTGTTTAATAGTAATAAAAATCTATTTATTTGTTAATACCTATCATTGAAAAAAATATTTACTTATATCTAGAAAATTCTTGGTCAGTGTGTACTCTTTTTTATTTCAAGCTTCTTGAAACTTTTATTTTATAAAATTATAAAATAAAAACAAGCATTTTTATTGATTTTTTTATAAACATATTAAGGAACCTATAGTTAAGAGTCCCACAATAAAATTTAAAAATGTAACTATACATTCGCCCTCCTCCATTTTCCAAAAAGGAAAAACCACCTAGCAACCAGACCCCACCGCCGCGTAAAACAAACACAAAAGGAAGGCTCCGTCGGCGTAACGTTCCTTTGTCGGCGCGTCCGTGTACGCGTTTCCCGGCTTCCCTTCGAAAAGTTGAAAGTCATTAACTGCCCGCGGAGAGCGTTCCATGGACAGAGGGACCGACGCGCGGGTCCCAGTGTCCCCGTAGACTAGCGCATAGGTCTAACCAAAAGCAGTATACCAGCCCACTTCGTCGAACAATGCGAGATACGCTAGCTGCGCCGCTGGGAGCAAGCTTCGGGAAAAATGCCACGGGAAGCGAGGATCCAGGAAGCGAGAAAAGAACGACGTGAAAGAGAAAGAGGGGAGAGAGAAGATGAGATATGGACGTGAGAGGTGAGAGTTTGGAGTGGCCGTTGGAGCTTTGAGAGCAGGCGTGGTTCAACGTACGATGGATTATGGTGCGCGAGGATTTCGAATTATTCTTGTGAAAGTCCGCTTTAGCGTTGTTGATTTTTGTTAACACTTGAAATCTGATAGTGTCACTAATTATTAAGACCGAATAAACATAAATTATGAATTTTAAAGCTATGATTGTTGAATAGATAATAAAATTATACCTCGCGAGTCCGCGCTAAATTCACATTCACACCAATCGTTAGAAATTTTCTCCGAACCAACCTCATCACTCTTTCATAAAGAAGCATGTATAATAAATAAGGAGCGCAAGCGCAGCAACTTTATGCAGGCGGCTCTGAATAACTGAAAGCTCCCTTTTTCTCTCCCGTCCTCCCTCGAGCCTCTCCCGCGTATACCTAGGGTGAAAAAGCTAAGCCGAGCCAGCCTGGCCTGGTATACGATAGTACGCGCAGGCTAAAGACAGAGCAGCAACCAGCGCAACCCCCGTGTTATATATTGTATATATACATATATATGTGTGTGTGTATACATATATATGTATATATACACAATATATACACCCAGGCGGAAGCGTGAGAGTGAGCCCCTCGCTGCTGCAGCCCAGGCCGCATCCACGAGAGATCGATAAAACGCGGCAGTCTCATTTTGGTCGTTGAACCGCTGCCTGCTAGCGCCGTCTCGCTCTCGGTTCTCCGTGTGTGTGTGTGTATGTAGGTGTGCACTGGCTCTCCCTATAGGTACTCTCTGCAGAGTGAGCCCGTTATACGACTCGCGCGGGACTACCGCACTGCTGGTGTGTAAATGCACGGAGTCTTCTGTCTGTCTGTCTGTCTGTCTTTCTTTTCTTCTTATCGATCTTTTGGTTGGGAGAGGAGGGCTTTTTTTGCAAGTGGGAAATGCGATGGTTATGCGGATTGTTGGATTTCGTTGTCGATGGTTGGATTGTTAGATTCTTAGATGGAGACTTATTTGATTCGATTAGGTAGGGGTAGTATTGGTAGTAACCGTTATTTGAAGAAAGTTCTTTGAGTGAAATGGTGTGTCTATCGGTGAACGCTTGAGTTTTCATTATTTATCCCCGTGTGGCTGCACTGATTTTAAATATAACACTAATTAGTATAGTGTACGCACATTATTCTACGATTGCAATGTTTAATCCAAGAGACACGCAACCAAAATTCTCAATCGCTGCGTTTTTTCACCGGTAAAATACTCTACACGCTTGTAAAACATTCTCCCAGCAGATTATATCAACCTTTCACTCGAATTTAGAACGCTCACTAAATAACCAACCACTCCAAGCGACTCTCGCACTCCATCACCTCGATGAACCTCCAAAAAAGCCTGCAACTCCCCTTTTCAAAGGCGACGCGGCCTCCTTGCGCCTGTACGTATATTACCCGCGATACGCGCGCAGCTCGGGCTGCACCATCCAGGCTGTTGCCGAGGGAAAACGAGGCGACGAGCGCGACAGCCTTACACACCGCGCGCACGCTATTTTTCCCTCGCTTCGAAAAGCCGGGGCGCGCATACACGCACGCACACAGCCCTCGGTGCGGCGCGCATTCCAGACTGCGAGGCAGATATACAACCGGGCGTCTGTCCTCGTGCGGGCAGGCGTTTTCTCTGCCTCCGCCGTGCCGTTTCGTATCGCTCGCTCTGGCTTTCTTGTATTACGGTAGGCTGGAGTTGGAGCCCGAGTGTGCAGGGAAATGTTGTTTGTCTGTTTTTTTTGTAGTTTGTTGTTATAATGTATAGTGGAGATCTTTCGTTGTGTGTAATTTACGCGAAATGAAAGTGAACATATTATGAATAAGTTTTTTTATTATTGATGAAAGAGCGTTTTAACCGAGGCATTTGGTTGGTCGCTTCGTTTGAGCGCGAAATTCAAAATTTCGTACAAAAACGGTATTATAAGTGAAAAAGAATCATTCCGATTACTGTACGAAATACTAATCGAACCATTCGTTACACCCCGGCTTTCTCTGCTGCACGTTCCTCTCGCGTCATTTCTTTTCTGATCGCCTCCTCCTACTCCTCTTCCTCCTAGGCGTCGAGCCGACACGAAGCTACCCACTCGGATATTCAAGAAAGGCGAATCGAGCTTGGAGCGAGAGAGCGCGCCGCTTGAACCGGAAGTCTTGGGCGTGAATTTATAGGCTGACTAGAGGCGAGCGACACATAACCGCCGATATTGCGCCTCGGTGCACACTTCTCGCCGTTCATGGCACATCTGTGCAGGAGGCGAGCGAGAGAAAGAGAGTGAGAGAGAGACAGAGAGACTTCCAATGGCTTCGTTCAAGCGTTGATTATCGAGCTTTTAACGTGCTTTTAGACTTTGGTTGGGTGGAGATAAAAGTGTTATTATTTATTTAGTTTAGGTTCTGAACAAATTTTAAATATGAAGAGCTTATAGTGCAATTTGCGCGTCTTCTTTTAGTTATACATTTTCATACTAAATTTGTATTTCCCGCTCTAATTCCTAGCCAATCAAATAAACCAGTATTATGCTGACTGGATAGCCACAATAATTCTCTTTTTATACAAGACCATTGCTGGTTACTAAATTTACTATTTTTGTCCGCACATTAAGAAGAATAATATACCACACTTATGTTAAAACTTGCCACTGTCATAATAACATTTTTAATTAACTTGTTAATCTTTCTGTAAAATCAAGTACACTCCCAACATACAAACAAAAGGCTTCACCACCATTTCACACTACAAAGAATTCCTCTTAGTCCATATTCTTAGCACTGCACGATTTACATTCCCAATAAAAGAAAAAAAACACCTCTAATTCGTCCAGCCAAAATAACCGTCGCGTTGCACTCCCCCCTCCCTCCCAAAAAAAAGAACGACACTCCCGCTTCAGCAGCTGGTGCCAGCCAGTCGTCCGGGCGGAACGAGCTAGACACCGCGCTATAGGTACATACCTACACACACACCCACAGCTCAGAGACAACCTGGCAGACGGCCGATCGCCGGGTCGCAGGGACGGCAAAGAAAAGAAAAAGAAAAGAAAAGAAAACTCTCCTCCCACCTAACCGCGCTAATTTTAGTCAAGTCGAATTTCCGCGAGCTGCTAGAGCCGCGGCGATCGGCTATTATGCTCCTTCGAAGAATCGATTATGACCGCCTGGCAGTGCGCGAACCCCCGGTGTATTGTATATTGGAATACGCTCGATATCGCCGGTATCGCGTATACGCGGTACGCCTACACTCCGCGCTAATGTAGCTTCTATTTCTGCGGTTTTCGTTTGGCGTTTTCCCTGCTCGGCGCGGAGCTGCAATGTATTATTGTGTAACGGATTGAAAATAGTCGTGGGTGATCGTTTCCATTTTTTTTACCTGGGTTTATGGATGCAAAGAGCGGTTGAAATATTCGACGGAGGGGTGGTGCATGCGCGAATGTGCTTTTTCTTTTGGTTTTGTTGTGTTGAATTTTAAGAGCGAGGGTAATTTTAGGTTTTCCGCTTTCAACTGGTAAACTGGCAAGATATTCGCTATACGGTGCGAGTGTGCGTAGGTATAGATAGAGCGGAGTGGTCTGGTAGCTTGCGGCTATTAACTAAAAATAAATGCGTTTGTTAGTTAGCTTTGTTTCCAATTTGAATTGTAATACGTTTTCGGGTATGTTACTATAGGAGATGAGATTCTTTATATACCTAGTGCGGTCGGCAAACTTGAAATACCACGAATTGAATATTTCTACGACACTGTAAGAATGTAAATAATGTAAAGAATGCATATTTCGCATCGACTTATACTTCATACAAACAATATTACAGCAATAAACCCTCCTCTCGACCTATAAAATTCACTACAAAACCCACCAGAGCTTCACCCTTCCTCTGGCAAGTGAAAGCTCTCAGCGCACAAATCGCCCTCTCTATATACACGAAAGAAAAAATAAAGCTCCCGTCCGCACACTCCGCTTGTACAAAAATACCGCGGCTCGGCTATAAATAGACTCCGCTACACTCTACTCTCTACAACTCGGGCGCGTGCGAGCACTTTGCCCTCGCGCTCCGGTGTGCACCTAGACGACGTCTAGCGTATCGCGCCTTTTCGAGGACACGCGATCTTCGCGCACGGCACAGGCCAACAGGAGTACAAAAGTGTATTATAGATATGGGCGCGCGCGCGGAAGGTATAAACGAGGGCGCAGTGGGTCACGGGCGGGGGAGGGTTGGAGATGTCGGCCGAGGTGGAACGCGGACAAAAAAAGGGTCGCGCGCGGCTGGTTGGCGATGGGTAGACTTTTGGGGAGGGAGCTTGTGGGTTAACGGCGAGAGTTGAGGTGTAATTTTCGGGAGTGGGAGTCGTTGAGTGGATTGGTTTTTCTTTGTGGAGGGGAATATGCATGGTAGAAAGGTATTCGTAATTAGCTCTTTATGATTCCTTGATGGTATATTGTTTTATAGAACTTAAGTACAGTAATTTTGTAGACATTTATTAGATATATTTTTGGAAGAACTATTTGGAACAAGTTTGAGATAACAATTTATTTATTATACAGACATTGCCTGCCTTTTTACTTTATAGAAAAAATTATTTATTATTAATATTTATTTATTATTTCATATGTCCATTGCATTTATGTAAAGAAACAATCCATTCCGAATAATGAAGAATTGCTTTAATAAATGAAAAAGGCTTTGATGAAAAAATATTAAAATGCAAAAAATTGTCAGAACAAAAGAGAAGCACAAGCATAACCCAGATGTCAGCCGCGACTTTCCTTATAATAAATCGTGTTGAAAAATGAATTTCTGTACAAATAAATTGAAACCGCACACCTTAGCATACCCACATCACGCCCAATACGTGCCTCCTGCTAACTAAACCGACCAAAAGTGTTATTTTTCGAGGTATGCGCGCACGCGGTGGCATTCGTTGTACGACCGAAAGGTGTTCGTGTCCGCTTCATTTGGGTCGTCGTCGCATTTGCATGTGTGCACGTGTACGTGTGTGTGTGTTGTACGTATACTGTATTATACAGAGAAGAGCGCGCGCGCTCGATATGCGCGGCGGCCCGTTTTCGTTAACAGCGATTATTATATTGCATGTGTGTGTGTACGCGGACACACATTCACACACAACGCACACCTGCAAGCGAGCTTCAAACGAGATTGCGAGTCGACGGGCTTCCCTCTCTCTCTCTCTCTCTCTTCCTTATCGCTGATACGCGCCATTTTTTTTGTAATATTATTACATTCGCTGCGGTAAGAGGCTTAATGTTTAATTAAAACTTATATACTCTTTTTAATATTTATTACCGTTAAAATACTAAAATTTGTAAAAATTTGCTGGGTTTAAATTAATATTTATTTCATTACTCCCTAAAATGATTTTAAAGTGTAAAAATTTGCTGGGTTTAAATTAATATTTATTTCATTACTCCCTAAAAATGATTTTCTTCAAACTACAGTTTATTCCATTCAAATAAATAATAGTGAAATTAAATAATTATTATTATTATTTAGAAAACGTTGAAATGAACGTGTAATAAAATTTTTCACTTTCTTGCGTGTCTTTATTATCCCGTGAAAAGTTATTTTTTACATCGCTCGTGACGTCCCCCGCGATGAATCACCGCTTCAACGGCTTTCCCTGCATCGTTACGCTCTTCATTAAGATACTGAATAATGAAAGGCTGCGGGAAACGGATTATATTATACGCGCGATGTCCTAGAGAAGCGCCATCGGCGTGTGACGCTCGCGCTCCGAGAGACGGAGAAGAACACGGCTCGAAATCCCCAGTGCCATCGTTACGCGCCCGTAAACGACCCTCGCAACAACCATTTATCCTCGCGAGCGAGCTGTGCGATAACTCGACGGCAGCAGGCCTCGGGAACGGAGAATAAAAAGAATCCACGGACGTTTTCGAATATAAAAAAGGAGAATTCGCGGTACGGTGTGTTAACCCAGTGAGGGTCGGGAGGTGCGTTGGCCCGTTTCGATAAAAGAGTTACCTTCGATGTGTTTGTTTTTGACAAAGGAATGATTTTTTATTGAAATTTGTGGTTTATTAGGTATTTAAAAGACTTTTTAAGTTTTATTGAGTATCTTTAAAGTTCTTTAAAATTATTAAAAGTATTTAAATGTTTTT
This sequence comes from Gastracanthus pulcherrimus, assembly GCA_949152435.1. NCBI lineage: Eukaryota > Metazoa > Arthropoda > Insecta > Hymenoptera > Pteromalidae > Gastracanthus > Gastracanthus pulcherrimus. Next base: position 16,858,402 of record OX424573.1, read on the forward strand.
TAAGTCTTTCTAAGTTTGTTTAATATTTTAATGTTTTTAATAAATTTATAAAAGCTTTTTAAAGTTTTCGTTAGTTTCTTTAATTTGGTTTCAAGTTTTAAATTGTTTTTTAATTTCTTAATTTTTATAAAAATTTTAATGATTCTTTTAGTTATTTAAAATTTTATTTTGTTTTTTAAAGAGATATCATTGATTTTCTTGTAGAAATCATAGCACAAATGACTAAATTATAAGAATAAAATTCGTTTACACAAAATCTTTAAACGAATGCCACAGCCGTACCGTTTTTTCCAGCTCAGCATCCGAGGACTACCAGCTCCTCCCCCGCGACAGTTCTAAAAATCCATCTAATAAGCAAAACGTTCTCCACGATCGGGGACAAATTGCGGGCGAGAAAGTAATCTGCCGGCGCGCCGCGGCGCTGCGCTTACACGCTCGGCGATAAGTGGAGCGTAAAACGGTGAAACGATGTCACAACGCCGGCGGCGCACGGCCACTTACACGGGGAAGTCGTCGCTGTACACATATATATAAGTGAGAGTGAGAATGTGTATTGTGTATGTATACGTACACGTATATAATACACATGTGTATGAGCGACAGCGGCAGCGTTGCCGATATTGTTTAGGATTTTTCTGGTGCGCGCGCGCGACCTTACGTACACACGTGTATGTACAGGCGTATTGTATGTACATGATGCAGAGGTATACACGCGCGGTGCTCACCTGGTAACGCACGAACGCTTTTCGGAGGCAGACGACGAGGGAGAGACGAGAGAAAGAGAGATAAGAGCGAGATGGTGGCAATCCGGTCCCAGCGTGGTTTTTCATTTTCAATGTGGAGGATTTGTATTTATTTTGGTGTGCAAGATTATCTTTTATGGGTTCGTAATTTTGTAGTTTGGGCATTCGCTGGGTAATGTGTGCGGGGATTTCGCGGTGAGGTTGTAATTTTTGCGCTTTACGTCGAGGTTTTACAGAGGAATTTCGGAGGTGCACGAGAGTCTTATGTCACAATGCGAAACGAAGCTGAAGTACGTGAAATAAGTTGATATTAACGTAAAATATGTATCGAGAATCGGATTAAGAAAATGGCAAAAGGCATAAAGGTAGTGCAGACACAAAAAAAGAAAGACCAAAGTTTGAAAGGAAAAACGATATTATAAGCTATTAATCAAAAATCGAGTGAAAGATATAATTTAGACACACAGTTCGTTTAACCTTAATAATTTTTTCCAATTGATACGCAAGCGTGGAATAATTAAGAGAGAAAGGAAATGAAAGTTCGAAGAAGAAAAAATGACAGTTTAGAAAAGAGTCAGCCATGCCGAAAGATAAAGCATGAAGTGAATAAGAATGTACCGTTTCCTGCGCTCCATTAACGCATATTACATTATGAAACCCATTAAGTTTCACATTCGACGTTCCTTTTAATCAATCTAATTTCCCCCGAACCGACGGTATTCCCTCGACCCTCCCCCCCTGCAACCGAATCATCACTCTATTTCGAGCGTTCACCAACGATCGAAGTGTACAGCCACGAGGCAAATTTGCCCGATAAAGAGTATAAAAAACGCACGTGCCGTACAACGAATCGATGCGAAGAGTGTAACAATATATATATATATATATATATATATATATATATATATATATATATATATATATATATATATATAAGAGTGTAACAATATATATATATATATATATATATATATATATATATATATATATATATATATATATATATATATATATATATATATATATATATATATATATATATATATATATATATATATATATATATATATATATATATATATATATATATATATATATATATATATATATATATATATATATATATATATATATATATATATATATATATATATATATATATATATATATATATATATATATATATATATATATATATATATATATATATATATATATATGTTACGTACCCAACCCCTAAACGTCCAGGACAACGACGGCGCTTTTTCGCCAAACGGTTAGAAGCACGTGCCCGATTACGAGCGTACATACTCGAGATAAGAAATGGCGATAAACGAGCGTGTCTCTTTTTTTTTATACATATACACACAAATCGCGCGTGCCTCTTTTTCGGTCGTCGGCATTGTCAAATTCGTGCGCACGTGGCGAAGGTCGATTCGACCGTACATACGAGTCCTACAAGAGAAATAATTCTGTCAAACGATACTCTGTGTGTACTCCACAACTCATTACATAAACACGTTCTCAAATGTTACATAAATGCAAACATTCTTTTATTCTGGAGTGTAAGGATAAATTCTTATCACCGTGAAACACAAGACGCGCGAGCGCAAGGGGGTTCGAGAAGTATATTGTATCTGGCCAGGAAGATTAGAAAGCAGCAGCCGGCTCGTGTGATATTGGTTTACTGTCGACTTCCGCAGACGGATTTTCGTATACAGGCTACTAGCGGGTACGAGAGAGGCGATCGTTACAAAATTCGCGTTACGCGCAGAACCCGCAGCCGCCGCCTCGACTCTCACTCTCGATGTTTAATGTGCAGCTGTACTTGTGATCGCGAGTTTTTTTCTTCGTTGGGTGAAACTGTTTCTTGACTCTTTTTTTTGGTTGTACTTTTGGACGGGCGCGCAGAGGAGTTTTAAATGTAGGTTGAGAGCGCTCAAGAAGTGGAGCGACGAAATTTCGATTTTCGATGGCTAAGAATAAACTTCTTGGTGTGTTCGTTATTGATGTATTTATATAGAATATTGAGCATAAAGTAATGAATAATTGATGATTATGCACGAGAACCGCTATGCAAGAGGTAAATTTTTAGATTACGCAGAAACTGCAATGAATAATTTAAGCTCGAAGTACTAGAGATTAACAAATCGGTTTACAAACCACGCGTCAAAACAAACTTTTTTTCCCAACGCTCTCGATCGCAAAGCAACTCTTACAACCTGAACTTGTACCAGTTACCGCGCTCGTAAAAAGTCTATACCGCGCGGCAAATTCAAAATCGCGCGTGCAATAATACGCGATAAGCGCGCGACTCGCGTTTTCCCCTCCCGTATTGCGCAAATGCATTTTTCCCGCTATATACAACTAAGCCACGGCACAATCGCTCGCTCGCCGCGTCATACACCAACAAAAGCCTTTATCTCCTGCACTTACACATACATGTATCTAGAATATACAAATTACACATGCAACTCGTGTACTTGGGAAACCCACTGCATCACGGGAACTTCGTGTGCTTCTTTTTTCGCAAGTTAACGCCGATTGATGCATACTACGACGTTATTTCGGAGTCACCCGATAGAACGTATACATATATATAGCTGGCAGTGGATGGCTGCACGGCGGGTCCTCGTTTCGTGACCGACACGCGCGAGTGTGTATGTGTGTGTCGCGAAGGCGCTTACGAAATGTACAGAACTAGCGTGTGACCTAGTATTGTGGTTATTATTTTTTCGTGCGCGCGCGCGTCGAGAATTGACTTTTCGACTTGTGGAGGACTCGCGGCTGTCGATACGTTGTCGTATAAATCAATCGCGTCCTTTTGGCGGTATATAATTATACCGCAATATGTGTGTGTGTGTGTATATATATAATAGTATAAACTGTGGATTGCAATTGCGTTTGTTGTATATTTTTTGTTATCTATATTCTCCCGGGTGTCGTTGACCTCTGCTCGCGGAAGGATATAACGCTGCAGCCGGTGCCGTTTTGTTTTGATTCGACTTGTACGCGTACAGCGCGAAATTCGGAGCACTCTCGCGAATTTACGTTGTGTATGGATGAGAGTCCGTGGGAGGGAAGTCGGCTTTTTCGGAATTGTCTTTTGGGTTGGTAACGGCATTTAAATGTGCGCGTTTTTGCGATAAGGAATGAACCGTTGGCCGACTGTTGGGTGCCAGTCGGTGTCTTTCTCGCTCTTGCGAGGTGCGCGAGCCCCTTGAGTGACGGGAATTCGAAAGGCCTGGCGAGCTGTATTATATATATATTTAACGGGCGGCGATCATCGCGAGAGGTTACATTGTTTGGATTTCTATACGGCCGAGCCGTTCCCGGGGAATTTTGTATGAAAGATATAGAGAGTGGATTGTATCGGTGCTCGGGCCTACTATGGCATGGGTAATGTCCTTTTAATGGTGCATCAGAATTTGTACAGTTATTGTATTTGTCTTGCAGAGCGTTATATTGCACTGGGTAAGAGGTATTAAGTGGTTTATTGCTCGGGAAGCAATGAGAAAATAATGAAAAACTGCTCATCGGTGAAATTATGTAATAAATTCTCTGAGAGATAGTAAATAAAAACAAAAGTATAGAGTAAGTATATTATCTTTTTCTGATTCAAAACATTGGTATGAATGTTATTTAATTCGATTCTGCTTATGAATTCCTGTAGTAATTTAATCAAGTCTCTATTGAAATCTACTTAATAAACTACAAATCAACACTAAAATTTTACTGGTTCATTCATTTAAAGTAATTTTAAATTAAAATCTTATAGTTTTACATTACTAGTAACTGTAGAATGACTGAAACCGGTAAACCTCTAATGTTGCAAAAGCAAAATAATTCTGGAGCTAACTGTCGATTCAGCAACGGTAACTTTACATTAAAACTTGCAAATATACTCTGCTGATTCTTTGCTTTCATTTGAAAATAAATTATTATGTTACACAAACCGACACGGTTACCTTCAGAATCATAACACATGGCTTAATCTATTAAAACTGGACTTTTTAGATGTTTAAAACACTTAAAATGTCGAGTTCCCTTTGAGGGAGGACTGTACCCAAAATTTCAAATTGTTTGCACGTAGCTATAAAACTACGGCCACTTTTAACCAACAAATCAAAACAATACCAATACAAACAATTCGCCATTCCAGGAGAATATTAGTGCATTACACTACACCTCAGTCGCACAGTCTCCCCTCAATCAACTCCCACAAAACAATCCCAAAGCAAAGGTACCAACCTGATCGTTGTACAACGTGTACTGAGGCGGGGGCGTGTTGGGCGGCGGATAGGGCGGTGGAAACTGCCAGATGAACTGCTCGGCGGTGCCGGTCCCGGTCGTGTAGACCATCGTGCTGGCGGTCTCGGGGCTCCTCTCCTGCTGGACGACGCATCCGTTGCCGAGGGCGGCGACTATCGTGCTTGTCGCCGACTGGGCGGCCGCCGCGCAGCACGAGTCGACCGTCGTCGTGCTCGTCGACATCATCGCCGGATTGACGATCCCGGGCCCGGTTGGGACCTGGGCCTGGGCCGGCACCGTGGCCGGCTGCACCTGCACCTGCTCCGGGTGCACGGTGTTGGCCGGATGATGGTGATGGTGGTGGTGGTGGTGGTGCTGGTGGTCCTCGCGCTTCCGGAGCTTGCTGCGAACGAGCCGTATGGCTATCATCGTGCCGTTGCTCCCGACCATCCTCTTGTACTTCAAGTACAGCCTCGTGAGCTTCTTCGCGGCGTTGGCGGGAATTTTGAGGCCGGTTCTGGGGGCGCCAAGAGAGTTGAGCTCGAGGGTCTGGTGAACCCCGAGCGTAACTCTTGCGCGACGTGGGTCACAAGGAGAAGAGAAAAAAAAAGGTCTCGCGAAACGAGCGAAGCTGGGAGGATTTTGGCTGGCTGGCCAAAGAAGTCTTTCGCCGGTTGACTAACTGAATTCCATATTTCGAATTGCGAGCACTGATAAGACCCTCGACGCGTGGAATATGGGATAGCTTCGCTTAGCCGACTATGCTCGTTTAGCTATATTATGAACGCACCACACTGTCGGAACGCACTCTATTTAATTTTATTCTTTGGTCTCACTTCGCGCACACTTCTCTCCTCCGAGTTATCATATACATTAACTACGAACTTATGGATTAACGCTCTGTGACTGATTGACTAGCTTCGTGTTGTGCACATATATACACATATATGCATCCTCTCCTTCGCCTCCAATTTGGCTTTGTTATTCCTTTTCGCGTTTCTTTCAACGACGATCGACGTGTCTCCTTCCTCTCGGATCGCGAAGAGGAAAAGCTCGCTCCCTTAATCGTCACATCGGAACGGCGTCGAAATTGTTTCTACCCTTCGCTACGACGATCGGCGCATCTCGCCGTGTTTCTGCGTGTGTGTGTGTGTCGATGCCCTCCTCTAAAACTACGCGCAACGAAAGCGACGGAGCTTTTGGCCGCTGCGCTGCTTTGCTACTGCTGCTGCTGCTGCTCGCTACTGACTGACTGACTGCGCTGAGTCTCTCTGAGCCTTGGGCGCGCGCGGCGCTGGCTCTTATAGCTCGGGGCGCGCTCGCTCGCTGACGTCACGGACGCGTGCCGGCCCCATTGGACGCAGCGCCGGGGCCAATCGACGGCCAGCGCGCTCCCCGGGGGCTTTCGAAAGAGCGAGAGAGACGGATGTAGGTATAGGTGAAGAACGGTTGCGAGCGAGGTATAGCTAGGTATGGACTGTACAGTTTTTCCCCGAGAGAGAGAGAGAGAGAGAGAGGTTCTTTCCTGCCTGGCTGCGGCTGCTATGCCTTGCCACGCTGTCGGCTCGTTCTTTCCTTGCTCTCTTTCGTGCTGTACAGTGCATGCGAGAGGGGAATGAAGGAACGAGGGAAGGAGAGGGAGAATTTCTTTTTTCTATTTTAATGTAAAATTAATAGATTTATGGTTGATTAATGGATTTCGGCTTCGAGTGTTTTACTGCTGTAGGTATTGAAACTGTGCGTGTGTATTATGTCAGGTTGAAAATTAATTCATTGATCGATAAAGCGGCTTTTAAATCTACAGTTGAATGCATAATATTTCATACAAGATTTTATTTATAATGTAAAATAATACTATATGTTATAGAATTTGTGTATATTTTTAATTAATTCATTTATGGCTAGAAGTATATTTTAATGGTACAATTTTTGAAGCAGTACAGTGTGATTCACATTAAAGTGTATTTTAAACATACACAAATTATATTATGATGTTATTTGTTACAATTAGTACACTTAAATTTAATTCATGAATTTATGATTACAGTGTTTTAATATATTAAATTTTTTTTAAACAGTACGTGTATAATGTATATTGTACATTATAATGAATTAAGAATGATGGGTTTTAATTGAATTAATTAATTTATAGGTTAAGTGTTTTATATTTCTACAATTTTTTAAATAGAACTGTTTGATTATGGCATTAACGTGTATTTTTAATTAATGAATTTATGGTTAGAAGAGTTTCAATAATATAATTTTTGAAACAGTACAGTGTGATTGACGTTAATATGTCTTTTAAGTATAGCACATCACGAGTTGGACAATTTTCAAAAGTTTTAAGTTGGTACGGTATTCATTGTTCGGAGCGCATATACGTTTATAATTTATAATTTTTCTCAGTATTCTTGGAATTATAATCTAAAATTACTCAATGTAGTTTGATGCTATAACATATAGTTTCATTTAAACTAAATAATTTATTTGCAAAAATATTTGCTATTAATTATACAACAACACAACTTTACATAAATATTTTATCTACGACTTTTACTCTACGACTTTTACATAAATCTTTTACATTTTTATATTTCTTTGCAATGAGAAAAATAGAAGGAGTCTGTTTCTTACTTTCCAGTAACAACAGTTACTAAGAAATGTGAGTAACCTATATTTCAAAAGAAAATATTATATACTATTACTTAACTAAACATGAATAGTCCTAATGAATAGTTAGAAATTGAAAGTTAAAGATAAAAAGCATGAAAATTCTCTTTAAGATATTTTAGTTTATTAAAATTATTACTTTCCTACAAAAATAGTTCTTTTTACAAAAAGCATTTATATTACATCACAATAAAATATTCAATTTCAAAATACATATCTAGTAATCCTAAATAGATCGTGTATTACTAGTCTTTAACAACCATCGTCAATCGATTACTTCTCAGTTAACCCGAACACAAAAAGCTCAATTTCATAAAATATTTAACTTGCAGCGCGATCTAATTACATTCGAAATTAATGAAATCGAGTATTATAAACGTATTTAAATTTAGAATGGCAAAGAGTCTCGAACCGCTCCTCCTCGCCTCTCTCTCTCTCTCTCTCTTTTTCATTCCTCTTTGCATTGCGTTCGCGATTTCTTTCAGTCCGCTCTCCTCTCCCGCCTCTCCTTTTTTTTTCCTCCCGTTCGCTTCTCGCGCTGGTCTCTTTTCGATCCCCTTTGGCCTGAACTCGAGACGCGCGCGACGCTGTACAGTTTGGTTCGGTCCGCTCGTCGTGCATTTGCATGCGAGAGCCGGCGAGACCCATATATACGCCCGATAGCTCGAGGACTTCGCACCGCGCTCGTTCCTAAATCCTACTTTACCCGAGCCTCGACCTTTTGGCCGGTAATTTTTCGGTTCTACGTGCTTTTCTTTGTTCGCGTGCACGGGTCGCCGAGGGGACGTTAAGTGGCCGTTCGTTTGATTCGGAGAGGCTTGCCCCGCGGATGATTATTTAGCCGATGACTCGAATTAGCCGCGGTTGGTCGTATGGGTGTACGTACGAAGTGATCGGCTGCCGCTTCGCGGGACGGTGAAATATTACTTTTGGTATGGCTGTGTGTGTGTGGTTCGCGTTTTTTGAAAGGAGATTTTAAATGCTGTGCGTTTCTTAGAGCTGGAAGACAGTGTATTTTAGGTGATTCGCGGTAAAGTTTTTGTTGCGCGCGAGGACGGTTTTAAAGCGCGGTGGCAGTTTTTTTAAACCGTTCTGCGAAGTTGGAAATTAATAGTAGGTATTTTTAGTAATGTTTCTTTTTCCGAGATTTCATTGTGGTTTGTTATTTGGTAAATGAGAGAGAATTAGCGAAGTGTTTCCTTTTAGAGCATATTTTAGTTATTTTAATCATTCTAAGTCGCACTGATTAACGCCAGTGTAGTCAAGCTCGCGATAAAATCAGTAAAAGAAACGCGGGAAAACAATCACAATTAAGCCGTTTTTGCCTTTTTGCTTTCACAGCTACGAAGAGTATAATTGAAAAATCAATGATTTCACGAAGGCAACTGCAATTTACTTAACGCGACGGTCGGCATGCGCCAAGAGAGTAAAAATACTCGCCAAGAGCAAATTAACCTGAGAACTTTCACGTCGATTAGAACGAAAATATCATTGCTAATTCTTATTTTTAGTCTAAAACATATAGTCGATTTCTCTGTGCTCGCAGATCCATATCGCTTGAAATCCCGATAAGTTTATATGAAAATCTCGATGTTTCCTTTGGCGATCGTGTCGGCGTATAAAAAGCATCGATTATTTCACTGCGCAAACAAATTAGTTTTGAATCATCAATTTTTATCGGTCAACGCCATGTTTCTGCACTCTGAAAGCTTCAGCGTTTACTTTATCTCTCACCTAAGTTCATTGCAAACATAATAAAAATCTCCTACATTGAGAAAATTTATATAGTAAAAATTAATATTTATGTTTGTATTTTAAGGACATACTTGATTTTATATAAAAATGACCTTAATTAGAGAAGAAATTGGCTTATTCTTAGTAACATTGAATACTCGATTGGCAATTTTGATTTAAACATGATAATTTATATTATAATTTAAGTAAATCTATAATATAATATAGTATTTAAGCGCTACATGCACAATGATTCAATTTTCTCTATCAAAATTTTAATTTTCTATTTTTGTTTTCAAAATTTTGACGGGTTCTTAATTACTCTTAAATAAATATTTAATGACTAATGTAAAATTACTTTTGAAAACGATGATTTAGTTTATTAAGTGTATAAAAAACTATATACTCAAACAACTTTTAACTTATTTTTTAAATCTAAATTCCAAACTTATTCAAATTCTGTAAACATCGCGCCTTTTCCCAGCAGTCAATCATACAATCCTACAATTTAAAATGCTACATCTCTTCCAATCATCACTATTTCTACGATACGCTACGCAAATTGTTACACAAAATCGAGCACGTCCTCAATGTACAAACAGAAGTAGTAACAATTGCCACTGGAATATCTCCATATTCCAACAACAATAAAACTCATCAAACGTCATTCGCACCCAATCCCCACGTAACTGATTCTGTCACACGATAGCACGCAAATACCCCGCTCATACGCATTTCACAAAACATACGCGCGCAAGATAATCAGCCCACGGTGTAATCCAATTGCATCTATCGCACGCCTTGCGCACACTCGACGTGGCTACATTCTGATCGAGTTAATGCTTCGCCAATCGCGCCACCTCATTGGTTAATTCCCGTTAATCGGACAATCACATTGGAGCACTTCAAGAAGCGTTATATCAGAATACATCCACCTCGAGTGCACGTAGAATCTATCAATACACATCTATCAATAACACCGCGGATGCAAGAGCTCCTGGAATCGCGTTACGCGGCAGTCGCGAATTCGGCGCCCCGCATTGCGGCACAGTTGCGTTCTATTCCGCGAAACCCGTGCATAACGGCTCTCTCTCTCTTCGACTACGCGCGATCGATATTTATGGGTATAGTTTGCCCTCTAATTGGCGACATAAGTTGCGCCCCCGCTCCGCCGGCGTTAATTTTTCGCGAGGGGTGGATTGCTATTTTTAGCCGCGGCGCTGCGTGCCTCGTTCGAGGAAAAGAAGTGTATATGCGGAGGATCGGTTGCATGATGTTTCGCGCGCGGGGGTAAACAATGTTGCGAGGGTATGCAATGGGTTGTGCAGGGTTATTTCGGAGGGTTGGTGTTGCGCTCTCGGAAAGATTATACGGCTGGATGCGTAATGGTGTTATGAAGTCATAATTGGAAATACGCGACTAATGATGTTACCTCGAATCGGCATGTAATGTATGCGCGACTTGACTCCGATAATCTTATGTAATCGAATTCATCGCTGTATAAATGATGAATGATGATATTCGACGGGTATTGTTAATGTTTGTTTTAAACGTACGAAGCACTTGCGGAGCTTTATCAAAGTCGATGTTTATCGCGAGACTGATGTCATTTCTAACTTTCTAAATTGCAAAGTGTTAGATCATATACTGTATGTCGCGAATGATTTATAAAGGTGGAGTATAAATAAATATGATTTTTGTAGAAAATATCGGTCTGGGTGGTTTTTTCTAGTTTTAAAATATTCCAACTCTTACTTAACTTACATAATTGACGTAAGGTCAAAACATTTTATATTTATATAATCTATTTATAACTGTCGTTTAAAAACAGTACACGTTTTTCAGTAAAAGTTTAAAGATTACTAATATATAATAGTATTTAATTTTTTAAAGCACTCAAGTTTACATATACATGTATTATTTCAATTTAAATGGACATTCTTTTTTCATAAGTCCTACTCAAATATCAATTCACTTCATCAAATGCACTGATATTCTTAACAGACCCTGAACTTTAATAAATAATAAAACAAGTGTCCCTCGCATTTAAAATAAGAAATTTTAATACCATTTTATCCTGTTAAGGACGTCTGGTTTATTTTTGTACCAAAAGATTATAATATTTTTTGAATGCCAAATCATTACAGGATTGAAAAATGATAAAGTTTACAGATGAACCTTACGCCCCCAACGAAGTAATTTATAAGTAAACGTAATTAACACATAATATCTTTAATTTGTCAAAAAGTAAAGCTGAATAACCGAAATATGGAGAAAAAAAATTAAACAAATTTATTTTTGCTAAAATCATTATTCTCTCATCGGCAAGAGGTTCTTATCTTTAACGGGTCAAACAAAAGCCTCCGTTACCCAACAACACCTTCAGTAACTCACAACAAAAACACGCGGGCAAAAGAAGCTTGAATCCCAACAGTTTCATAAATCACCCCACACTACATGCATCCAAAGGCTGCAGCTTTAAACACCTTGTTTATATATACCCATTTCCTATTAAAAACAAATCATCTCATATCCTGAAAGCTTCCGCGTAAGCCGGCGCGTCCCTGGCGCCTATGCGACAACACTAAACTACCCGATCTCTGCGAAAAGCTCAGGCCGTGCGAAAGCTCGGTGCTCTTTTTGACGAGCTCTCGTTAATATAATCGCGTGAATCTCGCGCTCGAGCTCACAGCTATACGACAAGAGCTAACAGCTGAGGCCGTTGCGCCGCGTCGAGGAAGCTACCGGGTTCGCGCGATATTCGCAAAAATAGGCGAGACCCGCTGCGGAAGACGAGAGAGAGAGGGAGAAAAATGCGTCTGGCTTGAGTTACACGTTGGAGGAAGAGACAGAGACCGTCTGCGGAGAAAGATCGTTTTTCTTTTTATGTCTCGCGGTACGTTTGAATTCCTGGTAGTCGGATGAGAGATATCGCTTCTTTTTTTTTCTTTCCTTATTTTGTTTATTTTTGTATACGAGAGGTTGGGGTGATTGATGGCGTCGATAAAGTAGACTAAAAAATACTAGAGTTTGGATGGGAAAATGAATATTGGATTGTGTTTAGGATGATTTAGAGGATGCGTAAAGAATCATAAAATATTGGTTGTATATAGGTATAAGAATACAGGGCTAAGCGTCGCTGATACTTTAGTATGTGATTATTTTAATAATACTTTGTTTTTAAATACACGGAGAGAATAAAAATTATAATTTACTGGATAAAATCTGATTCAAATCCTGGAAAGGACTGGATTGATTTCTTTATCTTATCCCTTTTTTCCGACGGCATCCGGAAGTCAACCGAAATTCACATTGATTCGGATATGACCATCTTAAACAGGATTAAAAATAAAACCGGATAACATCATATACAGCTTTATTTTTCGGGTCTCGTAAACTTTTTTAATCAGCGTTACCTTTCTTGTAATCACACTACTGCAACAGCTTTTAAAACAGTTAAAACACCTCTCCTAAGGTTCTAAGTGGCACTTTAAGCTTACATCCCATCCGCACTCCCAAAAAAGAAGATCCTACTTGGCACTAAATCAATTTAACTCTTTTCCTTCCTGCTATCCTATACCGCGTCCAAAACAGCGACTCCAACATCCTACCTACCCATCCTCGAATGCACAAAATAGCCTCTAATCCCAACCCCAATCACCTCCCGAAAATCTAATCCCCGAACCCGCAAAAATCCTCTCGTCGAATTCAACCCGCAACTCTCATCTCCACATCACACACACACACATACACACAGCACACAGAGAGACCGGTCAAGCGGCCGGCGCGGCGCGAGTTTCGCACGCCTCCTCCGCCAAAAGAAAGAAAGAAAGAAGAAAAAAAAGGAAAGGAAGAGGACGAGGGAGCGGCGGCGGCGGCGCGACGGCAGCAGCACAGGCCTATACGAAACCTTTCCGAGAATTACGCGTCTATATACACGGCGCGTCCGCGATAAGGTCGTTCATCCTTTCAAGGACCAAGTCTCTCTCTCCCCTTCTGTCTGTATATATACTCTGGTCTCTCTCTCTCTATCTCTCTTCGTTTCGTACTGCCTGCAGCGCGTTCTCCGCTCTCGACTATTCCTCCGCGCGCAGCGGTGTGTAAAGTATATAGAGGCGTAATCCTTTGTGTGTAACGACGGGATTTATACGTTCGATTAGACGCGGAGGAGCGTGTAAGGGTGGCATGGGTTTTTATGTCTTGTGCGCCCTGGATTTCGCGAAATCGCGGGTCCGATAGGGGTGTGTTTTGGATTTTTGATAAGGGAAGGTGAGGGACGTGGGAGCGGTTATGTAATGCAATTGTGACTGGTTACGGAGAAGAGGGTAAATGAGGCGCATTGTCCTGGTTTTCGGAATTCTGCGTCTCTGTGGGTTTCATGAACGGGATTTCGAGTGAGTGTCTCTGGGTCAGGGATGCTTGGACTTGATAGGTGGGAGTATAAGTAGGTTTCGAGTGGAGTCGGTACATTGTTGCGAGTCCTCGAGGTTCTGAGAAAAGTGAAGATTTTATGAAGTGTAGTAGTGTTTTTATGAATAAATGAAATTTCATTTTTCTTTAATAAGATATGTAATGCGTATTCATTAAGATATGTAATAGAATCGAATTTAACAATGAGGAGAAGAACAAATTTTAATATTCCTGTTAGAAAAACAAAGAATTTGTAATATTAGATATAAGTACAAGAGCACTCTCGTAATTATTAAATAACCGAAGCTTGCCGCCTAAACGACTGAATTTATAATATCTCTTCTTTTACGAGAGCTACGCTTTATCTGCTGATTAGTTTTTTAGCATGCCGCGCTCGTTAAATCGATATATTTTTCATAAGAAACTTCTTTCGGGTGCCTGTTACGCAACTATATATACGCGCCGAAGATAATACGGCGAATGAAAAGCTCATGACTAGAATATTAATTGGACCCCCCCTCCTCCTGTAAGATCTTAATAATCTTAATAATAAGTACGATTTAGAAAAAAAAACAAATTTTATAACTGACAACAAAGTGCAATACTTTATATACCTGACTTCACATATGTGCAATTAATTTTAGTTAAGTAACGACGTGATATGTAATTTTAAGAAACTGACAACGTGTGACATTAAAATGTAAAATTATATGTAAAAACTTTTGTAAATATTTACAAATAAATATTATATCTATCTATCTATCTATCTATCTTCAGTTGAACGACCTATAATCGAGATTTACATTCTAATTACTTCTGGGGAAGCAAGAAAAAGAGAATTTTCCATCAACGACGATGTGTCCAGATTGTGTTTCGTAAGCCTTTGTTCACTTTGCGGAGCAGAAAGAATGATAATAAGAAACATGCCCAAGTAGAAAAAGCGGATATTGTGTCACCGATTAATAAAACAAACGATAAGCTAGCAAATATTATTTTTTCTTAGTGTATTTAGCTTCTACTTTTATTTTCGATAGACTGACATCAATCTAATTTTTTATAAGAAATGAGTGTCTCTTACTGTAATAAAAAAAATCAATAATTGTCCTATCTTATTTCCGGTTGAAAGAAAAAATATTCACTTTATTATTGTCAATTTCTTGTAACAAGACATATACTAAGTAACACCACTTATCTGTCATAAAAGGAAAATAAATATTCCTTTATCCAATTTATGACTAACTCATTAATTCGTTCATTCATTCGCCGTTTGATTCAACTCTTCCCGAGAACGCTTAATTATTACGAAAACCACGATTGCATTGAACCAACACAAGCGAATCCTACCTCATAAAACTTGCCTATCACCCAAAGTAAACTCGTGTATCTCGGAGTGCACACAAAACTCGTCTATAACAACTTAGAACCAACGAACTAGAATCTCCTCTCCGCTCTATCAACGAATTATCAGTAGCTTCACCTGTTTTTTCAGTGAGATCCCTCGTCGCGTGCTTTTATCGATCATTGCCAGAGTTTTCTCGGCAAACACGATGTCGCGAGGACGCGAACGCGTAGGTATCCATATAAGCATTTCGCAGTGCAGCGCTGCAGTGTGTAATGATAATGTTGGAGCGAGGGAGCAGCACGAGAAAAAGTTACGTCGCGTGCCGTAATGAACATTTTTCTGCGACGCGCGGCTTTTGATTTCGTCTTTTCGAGAGTGCAGAACGCGGGTTTGCAATCGAGTGCTTAAGATCATTGACGTCGTCGAATGTTGTTATTTTTATTATTTCTTTTTGTTGGAATAGATGAATTAGACTTTGAAATAGAATGCGTTACGTTTTGACAAAAATTTTTTTCAATTCTTATTGATTTAGGAGTAAAAAACTTAATAACATTGTCCCATAGGTTCATACCCCACGCACGAAAAATGTAGTCAACTTACGCGTATCGCCCATGCACTAAACAATCTAATACTTTCTTCAATACCAAACTCTCTATTCTTTTCAGTCATTTCTTCATCCAGATAACACACAGCTACAAGTTTCGCAAACGGTTCAAATTCGAATCGCTAAGAAACTCTCTACATCAAAACCCGGGCGCAATCTCGAAAGAGCACACGCGGAAATCGCATCCCGGCAGCTCGCAACGCAAAGGCATCCCCGAAAATCTGCCAAGAAGTGCTCTCGCGCACTGCTTTCCGTTAAAAATAGCGTTTACTCCGTTGCGCGTGTTATTGGATTCAACTACAAAGCCACCAACGCTCGTGCACGCGCGCTGCTGGCCATTGTAAGCGCGCGATTTGGCCGAGAATAGACCGACGCCGGAGCGCGCTTCTATTTTATTGTAGAAACCTGCGAATGGAAAAAAACTCGCAACGCAACGAAACGCGAGTGGGTATATGTATGTGACTTGGTTCGCTCGCCTGCCAGAAAACGCCGGGGATGTGAAAGTTGTGCACAGCGCGGCTGTGATTAGGTTTGGACGTGACCGTGAAAATTTGGAGAAACTATGAAATAGTCCGTTGTTGAGGATGGATGAGAATTGTGGGAGTCTTTGTTATAAGAGTTGGTTTGTTATAGAGGTGGCTGTTCTCGTCAGGCGCGACAGGCGCCGGTCAATTTTTAGAATAGATGCGACTATGCTTTGTTGCGGGGAGATAGTTTAAGGCTTTTGTTTTATGGTAGATACTGTGAACATTATTTTGTTAATATAATTTTGTTTGCAAACATTAAATGATATTATAGATTAGAAGACGTAAATTATAAACGTTTTTAAGCCTATAGAATTTTAATTGATATTGAAAAGGAAATCTATAATCTTGATATCGTTATATAGATATATAGATCATAAATAAAGCTTGCATTCGTTAATTAAATTGTAAAGTACACGAAGAGTGAGTGGATTACATAATAATATACGCAGAATTAAACATCTTATCATGTCAATATTATTAATATCTCTCAAAATACCTTAAAACATTCTAGGAAGGCTTACTCTACAATCCGATGATTAAAGTTAATTAATAAATTCCCTGCGTAATCTGAATTTTGATACAAATCATTATCAGAGATAAAAAAATCACCGCAACGAGACATAATCACAGCTGTTGATCGAAGTTCAGTTTTCTAATAAAAATGACTAAACCCATTCATGTGTGCACCTTATCACACATCATTCGCAACTAAATGAATGAAGTAACCAATTTGCTGACTAATTCATTATCGCATCCTTGTGTTACTTTCACAAAAAAAATTAGATTATACTCTTTAGTTGCCGAGTTTTATGTAATTTTATATTGTAGGGGGCTTCTATGAGCATTTAAGATATCATGTTAAAAAAGATAAAAAAATTTTACGACTTTCGTTTCAATATGTAGAATTATTTGCCGTGATTGTTATTAAAAAAGAGGTATTTGTGGAAATTGCTATTTTATTACTTGATCCATTCAAAAAATATTATAAAAATTGTAGGAAGATGAAAGTCAAAAAATCGACTATATTGGTACATTAAAATATCGCGACAAATTTTTTTTAATTTAAGTGCAATGGCTATTTTTCTTATAGTATTATATATAAATAGTAGAAATGTGGTATAGTCGAGTCGCGGGGACTGAACAGGCTTGGGACCAAAATTCTCGGGGACTGCAATGTATATTTAGTATAGGAGCGTGTTAGTCCCCGAGACATCCCTGTGTATAAGAGTAGTGCAATTCCCACGTAATTTCAGTCCCCGGGTTCTCAGTCCCCATGAATCGACCCTACTAGCAGCGCTGAAAAACTTTTTTTGTGGATATTAGGTAAAAAATAAAAATGGATATTTTACGTGTTATGTAATATTTAATTTAAAAGTATTCGAAAATAATATCTTTTATAACAATCTATTTCATTTAAACAGTTAATATTGCACAAAATAATCTTAATATGCAACAAAACTTGATTCATTTCAAATTACTAATAAATATATTCAACT
The DNA here is from genome assembly GCA_949152435.1 of Gastracanthus pulcherrimus. Classification (NCBI taxonomy): domain Eukaryota; kingdom Metazoa; phylum Arthropoda; class Insecta; order Hymenoptera; family Pteromalidae; genus Gastracanthus; species Gastracanthus pulcherrimus. The sequence continues at coordinate 16,876,179 of OX424573.1, forward strand.
AAAACGAATCTGTAAACTTTAGAACAAACAGTATGATTTAGGTTATTGTTTAATGTTGTTCCTTTACAAAAGCTCCTAAATGTAATTATGACCTTCGGTAGTATGAAAAGTAATGATAATTTATATGGTAATTTACTTTTTTACAAGTTTCTCTTTATGTGTTAGCATTTTACGCATCATAACCTCTGAACGCGTACGCGACTTTGAATAAGACGTTACGGAAAGATATATTAAAAACATACGCGCTTAGTACATAGTCGTTTCCCCGGATTCACCTTCAACAAATGACTTTATTCAATAATTAAAACATCTTTTCTATTAAAAGACGGTTGTTTCTTTTATATCCCCCAATTCTTAAAACCTGAAATCTTTTTGTTCAGTAAATAAATACAAAATATTGAAGTGTTAAGGAAAGACATTCGAAACTTCGGACATATTTCAATTGAGTAATTTAATTATTTACAGCGAGAATCCTTACATTTTTCATTATAAAATTCACGGTTACGGACGCGTTACGGAAATACATTTTTCGGCGTTTCGTGCTTATTTAAATAAAGTTAAATAGATAATATAGAAGTCTATTTAAGCAGCAAATGTAGTAAATTGTATGTAATAGTTTCATAATTTCACGGACAGATCAACACTTAAAAGTATGCAGAACTAGCAATTAATACGTTAAAGCGTCGAACACGATATTGTCGATTTTTTTACTTTCATCCAGGAGCAGGTTCATTTTTAAGGTATGATGTATTTCTACTAAATTTGAGCCTACTCTATCTTGTCCTACAATTTTCAAAATTTCTTCACCTACATCTTTGGAATAGTTCTGAAATAAAATGTCTCGCATGTGTCACTTAGAATAATTCTTAGACCCAAAGATAAACAACTAAAATGACTACACACGCTTCCTCCTAAAATAATTAATCATTAATTATCAAGAGTTAACTCTTCCTAAAACAAAAAACCCAACTGTACAACAACAGATTCAACTAAAGTATCCGCACGTGTGCATCGCCGGTCATTTTGATTCATCATCGAATCAAGCGCCGCGCATGACTCACACGACGCTTATCCTTCCCTATACCTATATCCATACACCTACATCTATACCTCATCCTCTTCTACGTATACAAGTGCAGTATAGATCGCATTCAGGTGCGCGCGCTCGCGGCAAACAAGGCGTATATAACGCTATTAGACACCGAGAAGCCTCGCGCGCTCTTAATTTGCGTATCTGTCGAAGCATGCGGCAGCGAGCAAAATATGTTTGCCCCGAAGAGCAGCGAATCACGCGTTGTTATAGGCCCTTTTATTCGACGCCGCGATGTAAACATTCGCGCATTAGTTTGACGTACGCGCACTCGGTACCCGTGTATATTGAATTCGCGCGAGTCTACGTCAATATTGATGACTCGATGTAGACGGAGATGTGTATAATTATACGAAAACATATTGGGTGATTTCCGTATGATGTGCGATTGTGTATATATATATCGATGGGATATTTGTTTCTTACGCAGACGTAGTAATTTCATGTACAAATAATATGGGGTTTCCTGCTGAATTTGTAACTTCGCTCGGGGAATTCCTCATCGCTGTAATATATTACTTCCTAATCGGGAATCTTTCTTATACAAAAACGTAACTTTTTCTTGCAATCTCGTTGCATACGTTGGTCGCTATCAATGTTATTATTTTCTTCTCTCGTCAAACTACATGTCGCGCGACTATCGCCTCAGTCCTGTCTATGCATTATCTCTCTCCAATAGCAATCAAACCACCAAAATAAGATTAAACTTAAACATACGAGAGCCTTGGTTTTTCCCCAGCGAAAGTAAAAGTCGATTAGTCCACCCGCGCAGAAATGAGAAAACTCGCTCTGTACACCCGTCCTATTCATAGACAAACCAGGTCTAAAAATAGCTCCCGCGCGCGCTACACTCAATCGTTTATGATAATGGACTTTGGCGGCTCGTGCAGCGATCGATGATGCGCGGCCGCAGTAATTAGAAAAGCCATCGGCTGCGTTGGCGGCGAGAAAGAGGAACAAACAATGGCGAGGATATTGTACGCGACCGCGGTAATAATCAATGACTCCTCCGACGTACGCGCGTTTTCCCATTTCGATATTATGCGATGTACAGGTATATGACACTCGTTATGTATACATTAATACTCGGAGATATATCGAATTCGTGATGAATTTTTTACAGCCGGCGGTGGGAGCTCGTCTTATTATAGACTTAATGGGGAATCTATTTCTAACGGCCATGTACGATCGTGTTGCGCGCAATGACTAATGCACTTGTGTCCACTCGTGGCGATTTTCGATATTCGCGTGACGCAATCTTTATAGGATGCTTATGTACGCTTTTCCGCGGATGGGAGTAGCTTGCAAGAGATAGATAGGTAGGTAGGTAGGTAGATATCCTATTAATTTCGATATTTCATCAAAAATACAGTGAGAGACAGACACGTGTAACGATACACCATCGCGTATAGCGTATGAGCGATCGAGCTTTATATTGTGTTCGTAAATATAAACTGACTATTAGAATTTCTTAATCATCTATTCCGGGTTCTTCTTTATGCATCTTTAGAGGTGTAATAAACTGGTCGACTTTATAGACAATTTTGGCGCCTCGAAAAGTGCAAAAAGTCGTTAAATTCATTTGAAGCGACGATGCTACGCAACCGACATTTTATCCCAGAGAACAAAGTTGCATAACACTTTATATACGAGCAAAATATTATATTTTGTGATGATACTTCAAATCCTTGCAAATTTACGTCGACACTACAGAACTGGCGTCTTGAGTGCTGTATTGTTATGATATTTGGTTGTATCTTCCTAACTTCATTTTAATACATTTTAATAAAGAATTTGTGCGTTAGCTCACTTTTAATACGCATGTAAGACTCACGGACGTGAAATGCGCAAGTTCGAAGTGAGCCATACATATGCCAGATATCGTTAGCGAGAAAAGCCTCTCGAGAGTATAATTGGCGATGAACGCGAATTGGTTTGTACATCTGATATCGACGCGCGCGACCGATAAGAGATTCAAGATTCATAAGCGACCGGAAATCGTCTAACGGATTTGTCGGATAGGAAGGTGGTATATAAAAAGAATCATCAACGTCAGAGACGAGCATTAAAATAAAATCGGATGGTCGAGTGGCTTTGAAGGAAAAGGAAGATTGGTATTGATTCGGCTTTATGTTTGGCTGGTGCCATTAGCTAGTTCGCGTCAGAATGGATAATTAACTATTGAGTATATATTTCTGCATTTGCTCCAACACTTTTTCCGTTAAGAACGTTTCAATATTGTATAAGAATAATGTAATTCCCAATATCTTCCTGATTAGCTCCACAAAAAACGTTCATTAACGTCATCCGAAAGTAATAGTAAATTGAATTATCATCAGAGAATTATTATATATATATCAGCTACGAAGTTTTTCCATATACATCCAGTGCACTTTCTGATATAAAATTTTTAATCAAACGCGTCGACTTTGTTCTAAATCAAGTTACGAAGATAGCCATTAATCAATAAGTAAATCTACAAATTTTCAAGTCGATTACATCATCCATCGCTGTTACCCATACAATACACATTACTCTAACACCAGCCAACATTATTAATACATCTTCCCACCGCCTAAGCCACGTGCCCATAACAAAAGAGTTCTCATTATCAATATCCCCACTAATCATGTATCGAGTATCTCCTTTTTCATTATATCGCCCACGACGAATCCAACTGCATATCCCTGCACGTGCGCTTAAACCGCTCTAGGGTATAACCAACGATTTGGTCACACTTCGCATTAATTCGCCATCTCGATATCTATACCTGGATCCAATAAAAATGAAACTCGCGCGGAATGGAATATCAATCGGGCTTTAATTCGACATCCGCTGAGATTCGCATCGCCGCGCCGCGACGAGTGTCGTAATTGTTTTGCGAGTCTCTCGAGGTGGCTATAATAACCAAGCGCGAGCATCAGCCTTGTCAGCGGCTTATCGGTCGCGCGCGACATTCATATACACCGCCTTGCCGAGAGAGATCGGTTGGCGAAGATTAACGATCGCGGTGTTTTAACGATGAAAAATCGATTTGTGCGCCTGGTTTGGATGGAGCAGTTTGCGGGAATCCGATTTTCCTGAGAGCGCGATCCTAATTTTCTTGAGGATTTTTCCTTGTGCGATTGTAAATGCATCGTGTCACCTTTAGAAGAGATATTTTAGTTCTTTGAAGTATTAAATTTACTGGACTTATTACCGATTTATGGGATGTCGAACTAAAATTATAGTACTTAAATCGAGTTAGATAATGTTTTTGTAATATGCTGTGATGCACTTTTCATAGAAAAATATAAGAGCGCAAGATTACTTCGCGGGGAGCATTATCATTTAAGTATTTTAGTACGAACATCCGAACAACCTGACTCATAGATTATTGAATAAAAATCTACTTATTTATACATGTTCGAGATTTTACAAAAGATTAGTAAAAGACTTTTGCTTTGCTGTAATGCCATTCTACATTTAAAAAATGCAAAAAAATAACTCTTACAATATGCAATATGTCGATGTATGGCATTCACTGCAATATTCATGAATCGCGATTAGTGCGATTGATGAAAGGATGAAAAATACTGTCTTGGAAATTATCGCGCATCTCTTTGACGCTCGCGGGAGGTTTAACGCGCGACGAAAAAATGAAATAGCGAACAGATAGTGGCTTATAGGTTTGCTGACATGTCGTACGGAACTTTCCCATGTTTGCTTAGATTAATTGAGAAAACAGAAATGTCGAGAATGACTCTTGAAAATTTTGTCTATCAATGGAAATTTTGCATCAATATTTCTCTGTAAAACGGACAAAACTATATATCTGGGAATTTTTCTCATAGTTTTTTTCTCTGTGTATATATTAAAAAGAGATGATAATATGAATGTCAAGAACATTTGAAAATATATTTATAGCAATACTCTAGTACGTAGAAAAATGGCCATTTTGAGGTTAGATGCAACGATGTTTGAAAAACTAAATAACTTACAAGTACTCAACTTTTATTTCTATAATCAAATTTACAGGAGTTTAGTGTAAGCGGTTCCCTGAACCACAAATCAATACTAAACGCTTACCTCACTCCGGCTATTACATTTTCGCAGCAATGACTAACGTCGAATTTAACTAAAATACACATCTATCTCTTCTCCGCACACGCATACACACCGGGCGATTACATAAAAGTAAATATGCACTGGTCTCCTCGGTCACACTCGTTCAGCGAAATGCTGTTTTACGGCGCTCTTCGTAAAACACACCACGGGAAACTCGCGTGCCTCCGCGATTAAGTTTATCGTATTTGACTTCGTGTGCATGTGTACGCGCGACGCGTCACTTTTCCAGAAACTTCAGCGTCGGGAAAGCCATCGCGGAATCACCTACCTATCGAAAATTCAGCGGTAAAAATATTTTCCCGGAGAAAAGTCTGTTTGTTTGCTTGCTTATCGAGCTGCTCGGTGTACACCAAAACAAGATAGATTTATCGTAATTTCACGAATTGGAGAATTCTCGAGCATGCGGTAATGAATCATTAAGTTTGAGTTTTTATTTACTACTGTGAACTGAGACATATTAAGAATTCATAATAATATTGACATTTCCTATCCTGAAAAAGAGCTTGCGCCATCTTGCTAGTACAATAAACGTCTTTTAATTGGTTAGCGGGGATTTAGCGCGAAATTCAAATTTAGTAAAAAATTTTGTCAGTACGATAAAGATAATTTAATTGGTCATCAAAATTTCAGCGCGAAATTTAAATTTAGTATAAAAAGTATGCAAGAGAAAAAGGCTTGCAAAATGTGCAATATACTTCAAGTACAGCTAAATTTAGTGCTGCACGAATCTTTACCTACCACTCACTAGACTTTTCATAGAACTCACGCATCGAACCTTGATTTATCGATCGCAGATAATAAAACACGCAGCTATCGAGTAAAGCACATTATTACGAAACGAATGACTCTCCAGTGCCCGAAATAACAGAGAAGTAGATAATAAACTTCCCGAAGTGCATGCATCCGCGTTGATACGATACGAAGAGCAGAGCCGCACGTATATATATGTGTGTGTGTGTACGTCTATTGCAGTATGTTTACCGATGACTAATGAATTTGCGCAGATTGGGCCCAGCGGGGAGCTTGGCCGCAGCAGCGCGCGGGAATCCGTACAGCGGAGAGTTTACGTCGGGTAAAACCGCCGATTAAACCTTTGCGTAAGGGAGATTTTCGGACTTTTCTAAGATTTGCCTGGGTCATTTCTAGATATGGATTTGGATGATGTGGTGTAAAGTTTTAGTACTTTTATGAATCATCATTCGTAATTATGTTTTATAGTTTTAAAGTTTTAAGGTGATGTTAAGCTCCGTGTTACTGGTAAATACTTTTTTCATATATTTTTCAATTTTAAGAAAATATCACTATGGAAAGTTGTTCTTTTTGATTGGAACAACAACTTTCCATAGCGATATTTACTCAAAATTGAAAATAAAACGAGAAAAGTAGATCCACGTATTTGTCGATGACAGGTGGCTTTAGCATCACCTTAATAGTAATGTTTTGGTGTGATTATGGATTGATTCTAAAAATCGTTTACGCAATTGTGCTCGTTAAAATTATGAATGTCTTGTTTTTTGAGCAGTGCATCCTTAAACGGTATTTTTTATAAATTTATGGCGTTAATGCATTCCTTAAGAACAATTAACTTCTGATTTTTTCAGAAAAATACTTCCTCATTCGACAATTTGCAGTATTGAAACATACAATTTAGATCAAAGTAATGATATGTCGTAAATTTTAATAATTATTTCGACTCGATAATTACCGCTGTTTTTCTAAGACTAATTTTTAATCAACATTTTTTCTTATCACAACTAATCTTACTAAATACTTTTAAACTTTAAATATAAACCGGTTCCGTGACGGAATAAACCATACTACCTTACAAAGTTCCAATTCAGGAGTAAAAAAAAGAATAGACCTACGCAGTATCGCAAAACACGCAACTTTGTTTTGGTAATTCTTGACGTCACGGCGAACCCTCAACCATCCACGATTAAATAAAAAAAAACGAAAACACTCCTCCCAAAACTCCACGAGGTAACAACAATCAAAGCTGTTTTTCGGGAAAATGCGAATTGCGCACTTACAATACAAAGTATACGAACACGAATATCGCAGCGGGCGAGCCTGTCACGGCCGAGCAGGAAAATCTCTGCTGCGCGCGCGCGAGAGTTCAACGATTCCTTGTTTTGCCTCTCGGTGAGTTTTTCGTGGCGAGAGCGCCGCGCGACAAGGTAAAGACCGGCGATTTACGCGGAATCCCCTCGTGCTCGTGTATTTTCGTCGGAAAGCAGAGGAAGAAGAAGAAGTTCGTAGCGAGGAAAAGACGTAGACTTCGGCTCTTTCTCGGTAAGGACATTTGGAGGTTTTTCTTTTTTATGCCATAGACGCGCGTCGCTTGAATTTGCATTCGAATGCGCTTAGCGATAATAGCGAGGCCCGGACATGTACGAGCGCGATCACGCGCATGACTTTGGGTAAAGTGTCTTTTTCCTCGCGTCGCGTGTCTAATTTTACGCATTTCTCGCAACGACGGCGAATTGGTGGGGGACAATAGTGTGCAATTATCGATTTGTCTCTATTCGAGTGGCGCTATTACCGCGGGGATATAGGAATTATTACGTAAGCCGGTGAGCTGTGTGCAATTAGTTTCTAGTTTATCTCAAGTATGCGTCGTCGTTTTTCTGTTTTCCGTGTGGTAAGAGGAGTAACATTGTTAAGACGCCGTATTCCATTTTGGATTGTTGTGAATTGAAATTACGTGTTGGGGAGTTTTGAATGAGCATTGTGACTCGGTTACCTTCTAATTGACTTTGAAGGTTACAATGGGGAAATTGTACAGTTAGAACGAACTCGGAGGAAAACTTGCGAACGAGTGAAAGGGACCTTGAAACACTCAGATCGGGTCATTAGTGCATGCACGATAAGGTGTAAATATTGCACTTCACTGATCTTTTATTGAATGATATATGGTAATTCAAGTATCACCGCGATAAAATATTGGCTTTTTAATTTATGATCAATACAATCAATTATCAATAAACATGTTCTTGAAAGTCATCATTACTTCCTCTAAATCGTTTGTTAAAAGCTGATAATGAAAGAAAAAACATTATCAATTTTTCTCTCAAATTACAAAACAAGGATATAATATAACTTTTAAACTTTAAAACAATCAACGATATTCATTAAACTCATGTTTAGTCGCTCACACTTTCACAAATCCTTGCTCAAATTGAAAAAGTCCCGCGGTTAGTGAATAACTTTAAATGAATTGTTAATTATGAGTTTTAAGAAATTTTCATTCGTTTAATATCATTAAAACTGCATTCAGCCACCCTATTAGAAAAGTAGATACATATTAGCCAAAAATTAACCAACTCTTATCAAAATGACCATTCTCCTCGAAGGATGTAAAAAGTCAAAATCCTCGCGCACCCGATGTACAAACCTCGTCAATGCCACACTCAAACAACAATGAATCACCGCAACTTCAAAATCGCCGTAATCAAGCGTTCGGCCGTACGTCAGTCAGCGCGCCATCGCGCATCTCTCATCGCCGTGTCATCTTCCCACTGTCACGATCCAACACGCGCGTGTCTCGATGAGCATTCGCACAATCACACGCGAAAAGATGTCGCGCTGCAGCCGAGAAATCGGATCTTCCGCGAGTGTATAATCCAGGTACAAACCGAGCAGAACGTGCCTCATGAAACAATACGCGCGTGAGACACATCGTTTAGTACACACACACACAAATATATTATATATATATATATATATATATATATATATATATATATACCCCCTGTAAAAAAATTAGTCTGGCACTAGTCTGGGATTAATCTGGCTTAACAAGTCTGGCGAAAGTCTTGCAAAAGTCTGGGAGAAGTCTGGCTTAGGCCACTATGCCAGACTTTTTTTGGAATTATGTCAAGATAACTCGTTTTTCACAAGTAAATAATTAGAGTAGTACATTAATTATTAGTATCGACTAGAATAGTGAAAATACGTTCTTTTCGATAAAATAGGTGAAAAGTTTTTTTACATATTGCAATCTTGTTTAGAATATGAATATTTGTAAAAAAGAGACAAAAAATTAGATTACTGACAATTTGACATGACGCGATGCTTTTGTTTTGCACATTTTGTCTAAAGTCTGGCATAGTGGCCAAAGCCATACTTCTGCCGGACTTCTGCAAGACTTTCGCCAGACTAATTTTTTGATACGGGTGTATATATATATATATATATATATATATATATATATATATATATATATATATATATATATATATATATATATATATATATATATATATATATATATATATATATATATATGTGTGTGTGTATATACAAGCACGCGAAGTGTCTTATGTAACGCGGCATTATTCTTTTTTAATGTACTTTTCTAGAATTTTTGCCGGAGCGCACGCTAGCGGAAAAAAACTAAGTGCTGAGGAAGTCCTCAGTTCGTTGGTTCGTCCGTTCGTCTTTTTTCGGTGAGCTATTTAGGAGTCGTGCAATAGGTATATAAGCGAGAGGTGATATTTTGGCGAGAGGCGCAAGGATATACGGCGGGCCGCGTTCAAGGCGCGCCTGGGTAAACGAACTCATTCGGCTTGCGCGGAGTGTATTTTTATTTCGAGGGCTGTCGCGATCGTCGTGACGGAAAAGATTCTCGAGTCGCGAGTTTAGATCCTTGCGTTTCGTTTTATTGATACTTTACACGCTATTAGAACTTTTTATATGTGGATGGTTTATTATCTTATACATACATTGAAAATTAAATTTTATAGTGCTATGATCCGTAATTTATTAAGAATGTTTCAATATACTTTAGACGAAATATTTGTTTTATTGATATAATAATAATCATAATTTTAGAGTGGAATTTCATTTCAGAAATATGAAAACACAGTCACTTATTGCATTTGGAGTGAGATTTTCAATTAAGTTATATAGTTAAATGAATTTAATTATATTAAATATTAAAAAACTATATTTAAAATTACATGATCCCGGTATTTTCATAAAATCTTTCTAATAAAATAAAAAAGAACATTTTTGTATACACTGCGCTTTGTTTATATGTATCTAATCATTCAATACCTGTCATATCATTTTACAAGGATACATAAAAAATACAGCCACATTCCACTATCTCTACAATCAATAATTTGTATCGCACCGCGATAAGTAAAGCATTTCAACATTTCGCCGATAACTAAAGTCATATCTCCAAAATCCGTATACACCAACAAAAATTACTTTCCGTCATCCTGTATTTATTCGTCGAAGGAAGCAACGCGCAACAACGCAGCTATCGCCATTTATAAAGCTCTCGATCTATTGGATTGTTTGTACACACGAACAGCTGACTTGTCGCGGGCGAGCGCGCGGGTGGTCTATCCTCTGCAACGACTCTTTGCGTATTCCAGGCTCGGGAGCCCAATGAAATTTGCAAATCACACTACACGCGGAAGCGCCGTCCGGAATGTATATACACACGGCGCGCGAGGCGATGAATTCAACCTCGAGACTTTGCAGTTGACGGCGATCCTGCCACGCGCGATATCTTTTTGTTTTAAAGATTTTTCCGCTGGCCTGTGCAAGGCCTTGTAGAAGTTTTCGCTCTCGTGTGCGCCTATTGTGCGAGCTGCCTTTTTGTCGATCCTTATGTAATGTATTCTGATTCACAGTCATTATAAAAGATAGCTATTACCTACCGGGGCTGATACGTGTCATCCTTTGTCGGGAATGTTAATTTTGCTAGTTTCATCGATTGTTTCAACTTTGAATCGTTAATCCTCGCGAGTTCACGGGAAGTTTTATTGAAAATTCAGGTATGGACGTCTGTGATTATGATTAATCGACAATATATTGAATAAAAAAGAAACTCCTGCTTTTTTTTCTAAAATTAAACATTGGTTGAACATTCATCTTTATTCTTGCACATCGAAAGACTTCTGCATCAATCGCGCATTTTCTCTTTTACAAGCACAAAATCCTTGGAAGTCGAAGCATTTCTTCCACAGCGCATATTACAATCGATCGCGAGCCTTGGAATCAAACGCGACACTCGAAAGTTCAATCATTCTCCCATTCAAAGACAATAATGCATAATCGCAACAAAGTTCCATTAGAAACTTGTTCGCGTAATTCACCTCGTGCCGCTTGTACGTCTTTATTCTCTATTGCAGCTCGTATTACTCCGTAGAACGGGTTACGTTATCGAGAAGTTGAGGGAGGAAACCCGCATAGAAACTTCCACCTGGTGGATTATCCAATGGGAAAACTCGTGCGTGTGCTGGATTCAACTGCGTCTTTCTTCTGACGCAAGTGAGCCGTGCCGTGGAGTCTGGTTGATGTGGATTGTCGGTTTACGCGAGGGAAATGGAAGAAAGTTCGCGCGAGAGCCAGGGCTAATTTTACCGGGTAAAGAAAGTTCTTTTGTTTCTGTACAATGTGCTGAAAGCGTAATTTTGTTTGTTTTATTTTGGGAATGGATTAATTGAAATTAGAGACTTCTAGAAGTTTTTAGTATTTTATTTAATATATATTTGAGTATTTAAAAATCAATTTGGTTAAAGTATCGATTTTTAAAATATTTATTTTAGTATTCTTAGGCAACTTTTGTATTTCAAAATATTAACAATGTGTTATGATACCTGATTTGCAAGAAAAAAAAAAGAATTTAAGTTTGAAATTTATATGGCTTAACTGTGTAGCTCATTTTCTAAAAAATGTAATTATACCATTTCCAGATTTTAATACTTTCACGGTAACTTTTGATCTTTTATCTTAATTTTTATATATAAAACATTCTTCTTGTACTACTATTGAAAATATTTAAGCTGTAACAATCAGTCATTTAAAAGTACCTATTGGATTGTTCAAAATTTCCTAAGTAACATTATCTGCTTTTTGCTGATTGAATACTATGAATTGCAAGAACCATATTATATTGTCACTGTTTGTCATTAGTCATACAAACTAAAGATTACACGAGAAAAATAAAACGTAGTTCGAACAGAAGTTTTTCACATTCGAGATCATTCTCTTATCGCTCTTATAAAAAAGTCACACGCCAGCTCGTTTCCTTTTTCTTTTTGTATTCCTACGTACGCCTCCATTGAAAAGGTCAATACGCGATAACACGAAAAAAATACATAAGCCGTTCCCTTCTGCCACTGGCGCTGGCTGCTCTCCATTGTCTAGGCGACATGTGCGCGCAGATGTCTTTTCACCTATTATTGTTATTATTGTCCGTTTTGTACACGCGGTGAACTTGGCGAGATAAAAGGACGCCGGATGAAAAGTTTCCGCGGCTCGCGGAGGTGACAAGCGGTGCTCGAAAAGTTTTCCGCGTGACGCGCGGCACGGCGTTTTGGCGCCGTAATGGAATTAGCCAATTAGCGGCTTGATTAGGTGACACACGGAGCGCCGGAAGCCTGGATTACGCTAATATTTTCCACGGTATTCCCGCGTGCGATTTTGAGGATGACATGCGCGCTCGTAGCCGTGGGTATGGTTTTGTGTGCGCGTCGGGTGTAACGAGTGCAAATTTACCGAAAATTATGTTTTAAAAAGTGCAATTGAGGCTTATTGCGTATATAATGACGTGTGACGCGTGTGTGTACCCAGTTTTAAGTGGAAAATTTAGAGTTATTGTTGGTTTCTTTATGAATAATAGCTTTAAGGTGAAAAACAAAGTCTAAATTACTAAAGTATGTAATTGATACTACTTATGCAAGAAAAGACGTTTGTATGTTAATTCTATTATACAATTATATTTGAATAAGTGTATATTAATGAAAAGTTAAATTGTATAGTTTAATATACCTATAACTATAATTATATACTTATACACGAATGAAGCTCTTCTATTGTTATTATCAAGTATTCGGTCACGACCTAATTTTCGATCAGTCATTAAATAAATAGTTATATAAAAGATACCAATGATGATACGGCCACTAACAATCATTTTGAAATACTAATGGAATATTATTATATGTGTGTAAAAATTTTTGTTTATTGGTGGCAAAAATATCGTGACCAACAATTGGTTCTCTTTGGAGTTTGACTTTAAAAATTAATTTTCTTTTAAAGTTTTGATAAATTATATATTTTTATATCTAAATATATAGAAAAAAAATAAATCAATTTTAGAAGAAGAATTTGTAGGTTAAATTTTTAAAGTTTAAGTTCACTTATAACTCATTGATAACTATAGACCCATAACCGTAGCCACATCAATTCACGAAATACTCTGACACACAAAGCCGCAGCAACATTTTCACCAGCCTTCCTCTCCTCACGCGTACATACACACAACACATCTCTCGAAATCGGCAGTATGTACATGACAGCGCAAGCAATAACGTCACTTTTAATTAATAATTCGTTCGACTCCACTCTCTCGCTCTTTCTCTCTCTCTATCGAGTCTCGGTCGGTTTTCGCAGATGAGCTATATCGCGACCACTGCCCTTAATTGGCCAGACTGCATCCAATATATATGTATATATATTCGCCGCGTAGCGCAGCTGGAGACGACTTAACCCCGATGGAGTCTCCTCGCTCGCGAATTCCTCAACTGCGCAGTGTTCCTAATTCAAACGACGTTCAGTGCTCGCAATTGTTAACGCGCGCAGGATTTTGACCATTGCTATTCAATTTTCGAGGTTTGAAGAATTGCGCCTGAGATGGCAGCCGGTCGCGCTAGTTGCGCGCGACGCGACAATGCTCAAGGCTCGCCGACGGAGAGCTCACGAGGCTGCTTTATCTTGAAGGACTGCTTATTATAATTAGTTTAATTGTATGTGAGCGCGCGCGCGGGGTTGGTCGCAATGTAACTTGGATGTTTCGTCATGCAGCGCATTTTAATTCAATGCGGCGGATTTTTTTATTTTCGTTTTGTTTTCATGACTTGGAAATTGATTTTATTAATTGGATCCCCAGTTGTTATGGATGAGAGATCGGCGTTAGTGTCGAGTATTAAAATATTATATATACTGTACGCATGTGTAATAAATGCATATTGAATTTTAAAACAGTCAAGTTACTTTGCTACCATCCGCCATTTGAATAAATGTTGGAATAATTGTAGATTTAGCATGTGGATGATTGTCAAGAAAAATAAGCTTTTTAACAACGTACACCCAGCGCACATTAATTCGTTTAAGGTCATTGGAATTTTGCTGGCGCTCATTGGCTGAAACGCAAATATAAGTATTCGTATTGGTGCGCTCTTGAAGCGCGCGAAACGAATTAATGTTCGTTGGGTGTACATTAATGATACATATAAATAATAATTAACTATTAGTCTGTAGATTGTAAAGTTTTGGTATATTTTGAAATAAAGAAAAGCATTCAATAAGACAAATTCAAATTTACTCGGTATTAATAAAACTAAACATATATTTTATTCAATGTCATATAATTATTCTGTTGTTACATGTTGCAACTTTTAATGAACCAGAACATCTTTTAATCAATGAGATATATTACTTTAAAAACTTATTTAGCACGTTTAATGATTTTAAGTGTATTTATATTCATAAAAGATATTAAATCTATGTTTCTTGATAATCATTGATACATTTTTTAATACAACTAACAATTTTAATAATTATTTCAATTTTAATTTATAATAAATATTTATCTCTGTTATAAACGACAATTCATCCAACAAGTATCCAATACAGACATGGAAAGCTTCCTGCTTGTACATAAAGAAAATCTATTGTAAAATGTTAACATTTTTTTTATATATATATTTTCAATTCTCATTTTTCTAATTTCATAAATTTCAAGAACCGAACATAAACAAAACTAGTCTCGTTCGCTTACTGATGTACACAAGGAAAGCCGTCCACGTCTGTGCGCCTCGGAAAATTATGCACAATAAATAAATAAATAAATGTATAAAATACAACTTCTTATCTGTGTTAATATGCATACCTGATAGTAACGGCAAGAAGGACGATGATGACGCCGACGAGGACCATGGCGATCAGTACGCCGCATATCATGTAAACGCTGTCGACCGGCGGATCTGCAACAGACAAGCAAAAGTTCGTCGATTAGGCTTTTGGTTTATTTTGCGCCGATTGCTGCGCTTCTTCACGATGGCGCTTCTTCGCCAGGAGGAAATCGCAGATTACAGGCGAGAAACTGGTTTTTCCGGAAAGTGACGATCATGAATATTAATTATAATTTCATTTCGTGTTTCTCCACTTTTCCCCCCGTACCTGTTTACTTATTTTGTAGATTCTAAGAGAGTACGAGTTTGCGAGCCATTTTTATTCAAGTGGCTCGCAAAAGCGTAGTTTCTTGAAAAAAATCGTTTCAAGCGTATCGTCTTTCATAAAAGACTACTACAGAATCAGCACTAATAGTTACATGCGTAATGCCGGCCATAAAGGTATATTTATCTATGTACAATTATATAAATACATGTAAGAAGCCGATTTTAACAGTATCGTTAAAGTCTTTTAAAATAAAAAGAATTTTTGTTTAATTCAGTATCTCCTCCTTGTGCAAACTATAAGGAGTTTATATTTTAGAACGCTTTTAACTCAACTTGGTCAGAGAAAAAAGGTGCAGCCACTATTTTGGAAAACGAGTATCATACAATGCCTATCTCGTGTAGGTAGAGCACAGCCTTGCACGGCATAATTACACCTGACTTTGCGCAAGCTGCAGAAACATGAAAGCGCTACAATACAACGACAAGACCAGAGAAAAATTGGATAAAATAGAAAAAGGTTGAATGAGAAAATTCTTGCAATAATTTTTTGACCTTGTTTTCATATCGTCTGTCACTGTTAAATGTCTTTTATTGATTGAATCTTGTGAACAGTAAGAAGCATCAAAATTCCAAAACTAACTAATCATACAATTTGTATTCAAGCGTCATACATGTGTATAACTTAGCACAGTATAATAAAGATATATATACTCTTCAAATTCGTTAACTCATCATCGTATTTCCATAAGCATAAAACCCCGCAATTAATGAACCATATCTCGAATTATCTATCGAATACGCAGGTGTAGAAGACCTGCTGTATGCAAAGTTCCAGTTGTTAAGCATCGCTGTTATGTTTTAACATATCCTCACTGAGAGAAAGAATTATTTTTAGTTTAGAATTCGTGTATTTGGAATCTGTCTACACATACTATAGAATACATGCTATAATTAATGCGAAAATATTACTGAAAAGCTTGGATTCTTAACTTTTAACTCGCCAGGTATTTGGTATAAATGATTCGCCCCTCCAAATGTATTATAAATGCTGAAGCATAAATAACTGCAAGATCTGCATACTTTGGCCATATCCGAAGTCGCACATCTTTATACTTAACAATTCGCACTTAACGTTAACAATCCTTTCTCTCAATGCACATACGTGTATCGCTACTGCATCCGGCCACCTACAGTAGCATGTAGGTGCACTGAAGGCGGCAGACATTTCCATTTGGTGCCTAAGTGTAAGCATGCACTTCTATTGCCGTTGCATACACACACACGTGAAACGTGACGCGCGACAATGCGCGACACGACTGCTTCAATCGATAGTCGATCACGCGAAAGAAGCGTGAAGCTCTATAGCCCCGGAGTATTGAGGATCTGACGTAAGCCCTGCATGTGCGCGAGTGAGGATTTTTATAGCCATTGAATGACTGCACGGAGATAGAGAAAAAAAAATTAGACGTAGAGCGGCGGCGATGTTTCTTTTTTTTTCTGCAGCGTGGATCAAAGGAGGTTTTATTCATTGTGGATTATTGGAATATGTCTCCGACGCGTGGGCTTGTATCGGAGCCTGCTGTGTGCGGTATATATATAGGCGATGGCCTGTCGCTTTGTGTATAGGTTATTTTATAGTGGAAAAGCGTTGATTGAATGGCGTAGTAATGTACGTACACGTTATAAATTGATTTCTCGATGAGGTGGCATGCATTTTATGCTTGATTTGATGTTTTTGTTGGCATATTTCATTCAATTTCAGTGGAGTGTCTGAATCAGTTTATGAGTAAGCAGCAATGTAACGTAACGATTCGGCAAGAAACAAAAGTCGAGCAGATTACTGTCTGAATTGGTGTGCAGAAATAGCGATCTGATTCAAGCGTTTTTCTAAACTTGATAATTGTATGCTCTACTTTTCTCCAAAACTATGCTACAAAAGACTAATGGTACCTTTAAGAATGTTTGAATCATATAAAATAAAGCAACTTTTTGAAACGCTCATTTGCGTGATCGCTATCTTAACCTTTTAGCTGCATTTTGCATTTCATGCTTCGTTCATTTGGAATTGCTCTCAAAATTAGTGGATGCGTTTGGTAGATAAGATTTGCTTAAAAGAGAATATAGCAAATATACAATTAATTATATAATAACTTGTATAATACTACACAAATTAACATATTATTAGGTTATTTATTCAAATTTTATTAATTTAAGAAGAACAACTTTTCATAGAGATATTTACTCAAAATTGTAAATGAAATGAGAAAAGTGGATTCTCGTATTTGTCCGTGACAGGTGGCTTTATCATCACCTTAAGAGTAGCACAATGTACAATCATTTTTAAGGGCCATCTCTGAAGGTCATACTTAGAGTTTCATTTTTCTTCAATAAACTATTCGATACATTCAATTGGATCATTTTAGAGACATCAAACCACTTACCATATGAAATCAATTTCATTCGGAACAAGTAAATGGCCATTAATAGCCATATCATAGCTAGTAATGGCCGATTACTGGCTAGGAATGAGATTAATTTCTACCAGGGTAAGTTTTCAAACGAATAAGGTCCTTGGGTATTAAAGGATTGAAATACTATAGAAATAAATTACGACTTTAACCAAGCTAGTAACGTATATATTCAAAGTACCTAAATGAACCTTCTGAAACCCATGCTTGCATGAGCATTGCGCACCCTTTCTTGAAAAGGAAAACCATCTTTCATACAAAGTAATACATACAGTGTATAACAAGAGTTCAGCCTTCATTGTGCACATTTGACCATACGCAGAAGAACCACAAGGCAATTCCTACTCCTGGGTGGCAACCAATGAGTATAGCGACTCATCGCAAAATAGCCAGCAGATGTTCGTACCTACACACGCGCGCGTACCGTTCGTTAGCGGCGGAGCTCGCGTAACAAAGTAGGCTATCGGAACTGGGTAATTTTCCGCCTACGAGTGACTTCGCCCGCTCGTTGTTGGGCATACGCGCGGTGAAATTGTCGAGCCGAACACTGGTCCTGTTTTCAAGGCGGAGTTCCGCAGAAAAGAAACTCGAAAGGATGACATGTGGGTTAGCGGCGAAATTTTTCGGTGGTATAGTGTGCGGGGATATTATACTTTCTTCGGTTGGCGTTTTAGGATGTGGGTTGGTGAATGTTGATTTTGGGCATGGGCTTGCTTCATAAGAGAAGTTGCAAGTAAAAG
Source organism: Gastracanthus pulcherrimus (assembly GCA_949152435.1). Taxonomy (NCBI): domain Eukaryota; kingdom Metazoa; phylum Arthropoda; class Insecta; order Hymenoptera; family Pteromalidae; genus Gastracanthus; species Gastracanthus pulcherrimus. The sequence goes on from OX424573.1 coordinate 16,894,786, forward strand.
TGAAGAATGTATTTGGAAGGATTGCTAACGAAGTGTTTGAAATAAACATTTTTCCATTTATTGTAAATAATCAGCTTGGGAAATTTATGGCAAGTAGTGTTATAACGGAAACGCTGAATGAATTTGATAGAATAGCAATTTGTTAGATTTGGATAGCAGAAAGTCTTTGTTATGACAATCAAAATAAGTCGCCGGAGTAAATCTCATAAAATGCTGCCTTGCCAGGATATTCAAAGTTTTGGTGCGAATAAAGGGCGATGAAGATATCATTATTGGATTTTCTCATAGCATTTTCAGTAATATCTGGCAGCAACTTTAGCCATATTTATAGTTGGTCTAGATAAAATTGTACCTCCAACACTTTGGCCACTACTCCGCATCTGGTCATATTCCGATAATAACGTAAATATATGAGAAGCTGAACATTTAACAACGGAAATATCACTAGCTGTCAAAAGTAGTAGGTACAATTAGAAGGTTTTTAATAAGTATATATCGCCACAAATGGTACTTTGGTGGCACCTGAAGGCAATGCATTCACCCTAATGTAAAGTACATATAAGTCTTTCAACTTTAACAAGTAATTTGTAATACAGCTTAGTCTTTGAGTAAAACACAGACTATTATACGTTTAGCGTTGGATTCACCGCTATCTTGTATATTTCTTGTTATAGAGTGCAGATTTTACGTCGGCACCTGCATTTTTCAAGAAAACAAACAGTGTTAAACAATCTTCACCCAAACCCTCCGAAACCTCCCAAATCCATATCAATAACCAATAAAGAAACTACCTCTCACTACCAAACTCCACATCGTTCTCCATCCAGACCACCCACCATCCCAAAATCAAATAATAACCCACGAAGCGCCACCCAGCCAGCGAAAAATCCACATACAACACACGCTCATCTCCGCGACTCTTTCCCCTCCAGGCAGTCCACTTTCGTTGCGAGCACACACCGTAACCCCTCACGGTCTTGACACGCACGTACACACATACAGTCTCTGCGAGCACCGATGATTCAAGCGTTGCTCGTATGTGGGACACGGACGCCGACGACTGTACAAGAAAGTTCTCTTGCGCGGAGGCGCTATGCGGGTGTCGCAAGGATCCTTGCAAGAGACAGAGAGAGAGAGAGAGTTATAGATGTTGGAAGTATACGCGGAAGATTTTTGCAGCACGTTGTGCGTCGTTGCGATTCCTGGGACTGGAGGAAGCGGCGATTTTCGGAGATGCAAAGCGTTTCTTGAAAATTGCGAGTGAGGGTTTTTTTGTTAAGTGAAGATGTGGGTTGGAAAGTTAGTTATTTTGATGCAGTGTAGTGGACGGTTGTAACGATTTCTTGAAAAATTGTGGCTTACGGGCCTATATATGGAGGAAAAGCAGGAGGAGAATATGAGGAACAAGGCCGAAACGAGCTTTAACAAGACTTATTCCTTTTGAGAAAAATACAAGGAACAAGTCTTGTGTAAGCATTTGTAGAGCATAGATTCTATTCTGGATTGTCAGGATTATAGTGGAACTTAATTAGTATTTTGTATTTTAAAATTCAAGACATATCGCATAATAATTTGATAAATTTAATTATTGTTCAATTAATTCTTCAAATTAGTATGTGATGAATATTGTAATGATTCTAAGCATTTGCTGAATAGATTTTTTTACTTTGGTTGTAAACAACTCATACTTCGTTTGTATATGCTCTAATTTGTATTTTAAATAGATCGAGAGGTGGATACGATTTTTTATAATTCATTAACTCGTCTGACTTTTCCTTGTTTACTCTCAGAACATCTCTGCGCAGTATACTGATTCGTAAAACAATGCATGCAGGAGGCTGTATTACGTACGTCAAGATATTTTGATTATCAGATCCAGCATTTATTATGCATGCGGATTTACAATCGTTATACGATGAGGAAAAAACGTTAAACCAAACATTTTTTCATCGCAGATAATAAGCAAACAGCTTAATATTTTATAACTCATTCTTGTTTTTTCCAAGCAAATACCCAATATATTCGTACACACATAACACACTAATATTTTCACGGCATTTAAAAAGCTTCACCCCAAAAAAACACCGACCATATAAAAACAAGAAGAAAAAAAATCTCTCGGACGCAAGCGCCTGGAACTTTAAGCGAACGTTCTACTCTTCGAAAAACAGACGCCCGACGCGCGGAGTCAATATTGCCGGGGAGAGCCCCCGCGCTTTATAGCCACTGCCGGAGCGCCTCGATTGAATCACACAATGATCCTTAATATAAATTTGGCACTCCGAGCGCGCGCAGCCCGTCTTTATCTTCCGAGAAAATTGCGCAGCTGTTGCGCGCGCGCGCTTTGACGTCACTGTGCACCGCGCGGTAACCGCTCGGAGCTTGCTCGAGCTCCTGCCGCCCCCGCGACGCATTCTAAAGGTGAACTCTCGTAAAGCTTTTTCCGGTGAAGGGGATTTATCTAGATTGTTGGGTAATTGGAAATGTTATTTCGAATGTTTTGCGATAAGAGTTAAATCAATGCGTGTTTTGGTATTTCTATTGGAGAGAGATATTAAGTAGAAATGATAGTTAGGGGTGCTGTTATGAATTCAAATTTAGAGTAGTATTTATGTAAGATTTTATATGTAACTGAGTGTAAATATAGATAATTTTATATAGAATCATATATGGTAATAATAAAAATAGTTATGCAAAATCCTGTGTTAAATCGTTTCCATTCGGAATGAGGTCTTACCCATTTTAATTCTAGATTCTTTATAAGCGAGAATTAAAAAAAATATTGTTATTACTGATCGATACAGCTTGTAAGTTATACTTATTTCTAAAATTAAAGCAAAGGTTGTATGAAAATCAGGTTAATCTTTTACAGTTTTATACAGGCGAGTACCGTTACAGTTTTAATGGGGTCCAGTAACTCTCATCTTGAAATAATTTTTTTTTTATACGCGCTAGACTGATTATCATCAAACATTAGATTAATAACAGCTTGCTTAACCGGACGCGCATGCGAGTAGAGTATAATTTTTATAAACTTGTATATCACAATATTTTCAATTATTTTTAGATGGCATTGGCGATATAGGCGCATTTATGTATAAGTTATACAATCTTTTTTGTTTATGAAAGCTCTTTCGAATGTAAATGTCTGTGCGGCTATACGATAATTAAATCTATAACCAACGGGCCCCCGCGGCTGCAGCACAATAAAAGATTTTTTCTGCAAAATTTAAATGCTTTAAACAATTTCAATTTACATGAAACCGAACAAATAACTCGAGCATTAATTTAACGATCCATTTTAAATTCGAGTGGCACGGACATACCAATTTAATGATAAAATTTAGAGCAGACGGAAGTTACATGCAATCACTGATTGATTATAGACATTAGCGACCAATAATCTCCAAGATACCGAATAGTCAAAGGATTATCAAACAATTAAAGTGGAAACACGTTCGATGTCAACTACGAGTCCGCATCATGATATATCGATTTCATTTCACACGCGCACAACTTTTTCAAATCGAATCTCTTTACCAAATAATCTTTCGCTCATCTAGCACACTCTAATAAATCATCGTCGCATCGGTAATTCACATCGATTTCTATCTACACGAGCTTCCTCCTAACTATACAAAAAAGTCCCGATTGCTCTAATTCTCGCAATGACGATATCGGATTAAGCCACTTCGAAAACTCAAGAAGCTTGACCAATCGATTCGTAAATATCGCTAATACCATTTCTGCATGCTTTTTGAGGCAGAAACTGCAGAATTTAGAAGATTGAATATATTCACGATGACCTGAATAAAAGTGATTACATTACGCTCAACTTCGCTTTAAACTTGAAAAATGATATTGAGCTAAAATTTGGGTCTCCTTTGATAAATGGCAAGTGACACAATCCAAAACTCTTAAAAAAAATATTTCTTAACTAGAAATTTCAAGTTTGTCTCTGCCAAAGCACCAAGTATGAAATATTCATTAAAAGAACGCTGCTGTCCCACTTTTGTCAAGTCTAGAAGATTCAAAGACATTGTCAAAGACACTTATCTACCATATAATAGACAATGTACATTTTTCGAAAAACGATCGGTTGAAAAAACGCGGGGGCAGACAGGACACGTATCGATCATACTGCGACTCCGAAGACCGATAGCATATAGAGCTGAGAGAGGCGCATTATACGCGTTTGGCCGATCCGGTTGAATCCAGTTTTTATTACAGCCACGACCGTCTACATCATCGACACTCCCGAGCGCGAGTAGCGCGCGTGCGAAGATGCTAATGTCGCGACTTTGGGCGAAACCGCGTAAAAGTTCGTGCGTGCGTTTTAATTTCTAAGCAATTGACGGATTTATGTTTTTAATTATTAGCTCTTGCGAGCGTGGCTCAAAGTGATTTGAAATTTATGATGATTGAGTGAAAAATCAAGAAAATGTTTTTGTTTTAGTAGGAAAAATAATGCAATGGCTGAAGAGACGAAAAGGTAAATATTTTTGTTTTAATGTTAATGAAGTTTCGAACAAATATTCGAAGAGTCATTCCAAACAGTTTTGTTTTTATTTTATTAAATCGTAACAATGATTCATAAATCTTCAATGTGTACAATAACATTTGCCATTTCACAACTATCTTATATTATCTACGAATAAGTTGAGAAGTATCTACTTATAAATTATTGATTTCCGAATCGCTCGTAGTTATTATTAATAATACCCATGTTTACACTTTACCTCACGTGTCTTCTTTACAATTCAATAGCAAAGTCATTCCTCGCGCGTACGAAACACGAGCTAAAAACTGGTACATTTGCGGCGCAATTTTCCGAATAATCAGAGACAGAGAAGAAGTGCAGCGCAGCAACAACAACATTACGCTACCGCGGCCGGCAACGAAATCAAAACAATGAGAGACCGATAAGTGTATGTTGTTACGTGGAATCGCTGCAGTCCGATCGACCCCGAAAAAAAACCACTCTTTCCACGGCTTGTTCGTACGAATTACGCTTTATTGGATTGAATAACGCGAATAGTCGGAACGTCGATGAGTCAACCGCAAAGACGCGATCGACCAAAGCACGCGTTGAAGCCACCTGGAAAATATCCTCGAGAGAACAATGTGGCTTCTATTCCGATACTTGATATCTCTTTATTGGCGAGGAAAAGAATCATTTATAGCTGAGGATTCGTGTATTTAGAACGTTCCTGTTAGTAGGATTTATAGTTTATGAGAGTATTTCATTGTAAAGCACGAATATTTAAGTGATAAGTTGCTCGACTTTTTATGTACCTACTTAACTTTAAAATGTTTGTGACAGCCTGAAATTTAAGATTATAAAGATCTATCCTAATATTACATAGGTCCAGACTCTTATGAAGTTTATTGCCCATTGGAGAAAAATTGAGAAAAGTGAACTGCACAATACTAAATCACTGAATCTCAAAACGATTTATGGGGTAGAAAGTCTTACTCAAGGGGATTAATATGACGATCGGTACGTTAACTTTTAAAAATTACGTATTTGACTATACAAAGTCGCGCGTCTTTATAGTTAAGAGGATGTCGGAGCTATTCTAATTGGTAGAAATTTTACCTAACCCCCAAAACTTGCATCACAAAAATAAAAATATGTTAGCATTTGTAGTACAAAAATATCGTTGTCCACTGTACTTTACATAATAATAAATGATTTCAAGGGTGCTATGTACGATTCTTTATGAAATCTCGACGTATAATGAAAAATACGATGCGAGGTGAAGCCGCCGATAAGGTTAAGAAACGGTAAGATGCCATTTGTACCGTGTTCTATTGGTCGCTTATAATATTATTTCATAATAAAAAAGCTTTGAAGTTATTAATAAACAAAAACGCGGTTGTCAACTGTTCTTTACACAATATCAAATCATTTTCACCCTCGACTTTGATGTTACTATGTAAATTTTAGACGTATAACGAAAAATACAGCACGAGGTGGAGGTCACAATGGTAAAGTTCGCTCCGACCTCCCCTTAAGAACCCATACACAATGCTAGGAATCCCTTCTTTACTTATACATATCGGGGTCGAAAAATTCCCGAGACACGCGGTATGTTACACGTTGTCACGCGGCTGTGCCACGCGTTAACTGACAATTACGAAGAATCAGAAAAAAGATTGTCCGAGAGAGAGACCCATGATTCGATGGCCGCGCGATTGATTTGTTATTCGCTCTCGGTGAAGAACTGCGCGTCTCTTGTATAATCTTCCTTTCTACGTTCGCGTCGTTCTTTTCTTTCTTTTTTTGCTACGGGATTGAGATTGAATTGGAACGACGATACTGCGCGGATGGCCGCGGGAAAATTGATTTGATTAGAGTACGTTAAAAGACGATTTGTACCGATCTGTATAAATTTATCGTGGAGGCTATATTTGACGCTCGGAAATTTGTCTGTAATATTTGGTCATCGATTCATATAGTTTTAACCGCTGTTTCGAGTAATTGACTTGTTTGAACTGTTTGATGGTAACCAGCAGATTTATTTAAAACAGCACTTCAAACTATATAAATCGATGAGCAAATATCGTAGATTATTTCAGAATTTCAAATATAGCTCTAGAGAATAGTTACATATCAGTACAAATCGTCTTTTAACGCAGTCCGCTGTTCATCTTTTGCGCAGTCTGAATTCACATTTAGGACCTTTAAGACGGTGCGTCACATCTATACTTTATTTGCAGATGCATAATTCTAAAAGTCTCAATTTACTCCAAAAGCACAGATCAGAATCGAAGTTCCATTTCAGGATCGCCTTATTTACGGAATATGTAGTATAACGGAATAATTGAACTGTGATATTAAATTAAAACTAGCAAAATTACATGATTATGTTAATTTTAGATTCTGATAATTAAAGTGTGCATATCAGCGGGTGAGATATCGAACCATTGCCATTTCTTCAGGACTTGGAGAAGTGTTGTCTATGTGTCTTGACATAACTTCAATAGAAGTGGCTGAGGTCCTCGTGCGTAAAGTTGATAAACATTTCTATTGAAGATGGTAAGATGTTAGCTTTGAAAAAATATATATGAAACGTCGCATGATACGTTGCTCCAGCAAGGAAAATAAAAATATAAAAGGGAGCAAAAACATGTGTCAGAAGCAATCGAAGCTGGTACTATGCATCTTTATTCATTACTAAAAGTTCAGCAGTTCTTAAGTCTATACAAATGTCATAATTACTGGTATTTATTGCATCGTTAACATTTTCTCTCGAAACAATAACCCTTTTCTCTTTTTTGTCCAATAAACCTGAAATTATGCAAATCTCCAAACCTTAGCGTTCGAACAAAAACTCAGCGCCAAACATAAAATACATATGGATCAGTGGGACAAAGGCAGTTAACATATCTTTCAGCTCTCCGTGCATACCACAATATCCATCCATAACTGTAATTCCGCATCTCGATTCTCAGATCAAGGCCCCTGCGAGAAGCAGCAGCAGAAGCAGCAGAAGCGAAGTATAAGAAGGGGCTAACGAACTAATGACCATTCCCGGCGAGCTGCGCGGCGAAGGTCACCACTTACTTACACGCACTCACACACACAACGATCCAGTCTGAAGAGAGGCTCTCCTCTCCTTTTTTTTAGGCAGAAAATGGCCTATAGCCAGCCGAGCAACAGAGGCCGCCGCGCGGCACGGAAAAAGTCGTCGGCCTTTCGGGTTCGACGACACGAGCACAGCGGCAGGGGATGAAAGCGAGTCGAGAGCGAGAGAACAAAAAGGGAAGAGAGAGAGAGAGAGAGAGAGAGAGAGAGGATGGAGAGAAGGAGAGCCTAGTCGAGTGGAAGCTGTTGCTGGCGACCAACACCTGCCTCCCTCTCTGCGCTTGTACTTCAGTCCTCGTCGTCTGTCGACCTCTGTGTATATACTCGGCTAAACCGCAGACTGCGGATCGCGTGCTTGTGCAATTTCTTGTTCTCCTTTTTTTTGCTGCAGTTTTAGGATCGGATTATTGCTGTGTGATGGGAGTTTCGGAGGAGATGATGGAGGAGAGAGGGGCCTTTGTGCAGGATGAAGTGTACGTTGGTGGTGAAGTTTTGGCGAACGAGGCAGAGAAGGGTCGTTGGCTCGGGTTTGGAACTCATTCTTTGAAGTAGCTTTGAGGGGAGGGAACGTTTAAATTTTGAAGTTCGGAAATTATCGAGACATTCTTTGAGTACGTTGAAAGAATTCGTGCAGGAAAAATTATTATTTCTGTTTGTAGTTTCTGTTCGCGAGGTGTACTTAATTTTATCGTACAATTTCTATATTTATAGTAAAAATTAACAAACTGGTATTCAATTTTATTCTGAATATTACAATTTTTACTATAAATATTTAGAAAAGTAATTAGTGGAATCTAACGCACATTAATTTTACCTAGAATAAAAGTCTGTTTTAACTTTCTACATTTTCAAATTAAGCTTCAAACAAAGCTGTAGCTTCTTTTCGCTAAAAAAGATTTCCATTAAAAAAGAAAGTTATTTTTCAAGTAGTTTTAACTTTTTTTTAAAACCTATTTCATTGATTCTGGCACAGTGATTTTTTTTCATGAATATGATATTTTTCTAAGAACTCGAATATATCCGCAACATATTCAGAATTAGTAAATGCTGTTTTACAATTTGTAGCACTTTTACTAGAATTTTGTCTTGACATTGTAGCCACGTTCTGTTTTCTTGAAAGTCATTGCCATATAAACTAGCATAAATGCGGACAATTAACGCTATTAAAGCGATTTTCCTACAGAACTTATATAATGCCACGCCGCGCGCATATATCATTTGTTGTACACGCGCGTTATGATACAAAAATTAAGTATATCTCTCTTTTAAAATAGTATACATAACTGCGCAAGGAGCCTGGTGTATACGTAAGTTCAAGGTTCAGACTCCGCGCCGCTCGCTGCGCTAGAAAATTAACGTCGCTTCGCAGAAACGTCAATTGAATTCTTTTATATATTACTCAATCTAGAGGCCTATGCACGCTGTATAAAGTTTCCTTTGTTACGTGTGCGTCCTACATCACGAATTCTTCGGCAATTTTATCTCACATGTAAGTCCTATGTAGCTATATTTTGTATACATCATGACAAATTAAAGTTTCATATATATGACTAAGATCGATACACTAGTTTCCTTATTCTCTATCAATCATTGAATAGCATTGAGTAACTGGCTGAAAAACCCACGATACATCTCACAAGAAACTAAGCAATTTCGATAAAAGTAAAACAATATCACCATTTTTTACAACCATTCGATTCCAAGTCCAAAACACACGGTATTTCCCAGAAAAACAAACAAAATCCGCAAAAATGCAAAAGAACCCCGCGCGATATTGTCCACGATTACTTTCCATTCCTACGCACAAATAACCAATATGTACATTTTTCACTCCCGTCTTTATTTCCACCAATTTCTACGGACGCCTCGGGCGCAGAACTGGTTCTCATCTCCTTCTAGGTATAGATCTCGAGAGAGAAAAAGTGAGATAGAGAGAGAATCCGGATCGCGCGGGCTCGCGAAAGAAAAAGGTCCCCATCTGATCGAGACGGGCGACGGCTGCTGCAAGATCCATTCATCTCTCGTCGACCGTTAAAAAAGACGACGGATACTGCCGCCGTTGTGGAGTCCATGAGGCATGCCGCGTATATCGTCGTTTTTATAGAGGGATTTTTCTCTAAGTTCGTTCTTTAGCGCGTGGGATGAGCTCTTGCTGTCTTGCTGTTTCGCAGGCGAGAATGCTTTGATGGTTGATGGACGGCGTGATTCGACGGTTTATCGGGTGCTGCATTGTGCTTTGATGGATTGGATTGGATTTTTAAGGGAGTGTGCGAAGAGCTTCTTCGCGTGGACTGGCATTTTTTGACTTTTGTTGAGTTTTGTCGACTACGGGTAGAACCCTTTTGCATCGTAGCAAAAGGTTTAGTTACGGTAGCAAGAGCTTTTTACTGTATTAATTAACCGTTAAGATAAGTTAGCAAAATATTTTGCTTGAATATCTTTGCCGACTGAAGCAAAGTTACTTGACACCTAGTGAAAATATTATGTTTTTCTAGCAAATTATTTATGTCTATAAATTTTGTTTAATATCACTATGTCCTTTTTTAAAACTCATCATATATATTATTCAAAATCAGGTAAGATAATTTTAATAAAACAATAATATTTTGTATGCATTTGTTTTATGTATTTGTGAAACTAGCTACTATTACATACAAAGAATTTGGAAGAGACACTTTGATTATTTGGATACTATTTTCGTATACTCCTTTCTCTTTCTTAAGCAGCTTATTATCTCTAACCTTACCCTCATTCATCTTACTATATCTTAATTTAGACGTTCTCTCCCGCATTATATCTCCTTTAACATTATTTCTTCATTCTAGAGTTTCACTCTTCCAGTTTTTGTACAGTCCTCACTTTTGTATAACTGATTTCTAAATTGTTTAGATAATCAACGACGTGGTTATTTAAATAATCTCTAAAAATTTACAATTAATCTTAAGAGGAGTGATAAAAAAATGATATTTTCCAACGTGATGGAATTTCGATTCATCATCACTGTAAGTATTATAGATAATTATCGTTTTCGAGTGCTTCGATAAACCTCAATTACGTATTAACATTTCAAAATTTATCAGCAGACAGCCCGCGCTCGCTACCGAAAGTAATTCAGATTTTTTCACTGAC